>CM035439.1:3410115-3740115 GCA_020310875.1 Ceratopteris richardii | reverse complement strand
TTGCGTTCCACCTCAATCTCGTTCACAATGACAAGAGAACATTCATGAAAAACAATTCCACCAAAATAAGCCAAAAAGTTCAAGGTAGTAGGGGGCAACTCCAAAATAAGCAAAAAACTAATGACACTAACATTTGAGCTCATATGAGTGAACAAATTTTTTTGGTATATGCATACGAGCTCTTGGATAGAACAAAGGATAAAACAAACACTCCTTGTTGGAGATGGAAACTTAGAAGCAACTTTTGACGGTTAAAAGCAAGGAAGACAGATAGGGTTGTGATCAACGGAAGCAAAGAAGCATGTTGGATGCGCTCAAGCAAAGCAAGGTCCAATCAAGGCCACAAATTTTCAAAAATTCACACTCCGTTTGGCTATTTACACATGAAAACTATTTTGAAAAATATGTTCAAAACCAATTTCGTGTAATTTACTTTATATTTTTGCAAGGTAAGGAGTCCTTGAGCTTCAGGAGTACTTCGCTAACCCTCTAGAATTCTATAAAATTTTTTGGATTCGAAAATCAGACACCGAATGAGAGTCTAGGAGCTATTTTTAACTAGGGTGGACATTACATTGTGAAGAGAGTCATTTTTTAAAACTAGTTTGTAAAAGTGAACTAACCCTCATTTGTAGACTTCTTGTTTATTCTCTTCTCTTTTAATTGAAATTGTAAGTTTCTTCGGAGCTCTTGCATCTTGCTCGTAGGTGGGGTTTCCTTACATGTTTGTATGTGTATGACCATGCGTTTGTGTGTCACTTCTCTTGTACGTATCTGTGTGTGTGTGTGTGTGCGCCTGCTACTGTGGTGCAGGTCTTCATATCACCTACTTATCGATGTCATGCTCATGGGTCTACATTGAACACGTTGGTGCCATTTTTGGAAAGGCATCATGCTGACAACCATGCTCAGAGAAATTTTCATCTCGGGAGAGAAGGGTTGTGAGAACGCATTCCTATTAATTTTCTCGTTGCTAGTAGGTTAGAGTAAGACTTAGGGTAGATTGAATTAGAGACACTTAAAATTCTTTGTTATTTCTATTTCTAACTTTGTCTTATATGCTCCAAGTCTTCATTACAACTCAGTTTTTTCTTCAAATTTTTGCATTCATTGTAATCCATTCATCTTTAATAAGATCATTTTGGGTATGACATTTGTCACGAGGAAGGAGATAAGGAAGAGAGCTCACAAACACACTCTCACAATCAAAGAGGAGCACACACAAAAATTGAGGCAAGGAAGAATGATCTTCTTCTTCTTCTTTTATTACATAAAAGGAATATACAAGAATGACCTAAAACAACAATACAACAAGTGCAATATATAAAGAACAGTACATAAGGAAAATCCTAATGTCCGCGAATGAGTGAGCTGGCAAGAAAACAAATGTGCCATCATTCTTGGTAGATGAACCTAGTAAAGCTCAATGAAGTATCCCTGACATATAATGGCATGACCACTATGTTGGGTGTGTGTAGAAGTGCGAGAGACACACAAGAAGCACACACAAGGAGCACAAACGCAGCAAGACACACGGAGAAGATGATGGCTGGAATAGCTCTCTCTACTGACAATGAACTTAACTGAAGTAAGAGCTTAACAATATCCCTAAGTACAAATTACCATCACATATGAGAGTATCAAGTATGTGCTAACATGGGGAAAAAACCTCTAGCCAGCACTAGAGTAAAAAGTGCCCATGTATAGGGAAAAGGTTCACATCAAAGCTACTCGAGGAACACATAAGTGTAACAAACCCCCTTGGAGTGAATGATGTGAACACATACAGGGAGTGACAAATCAGCCCCCACAAGGTAATAAGCCTAAAGCTTTGCGAAAAGCTTCAAACTTTTCCCGTGGAAGATGGTGAATATGTCTGCCACATTATCTTGTGTAGGCACATATACCAAATCAATATCTCCTGCATGAAGGTGCTCTCTCACATAGTGATAATGCACCTCAATATGTTTGGTCCATGCATGAAACACTGGGTTTCGTGCAATAGCCAAAGCACTCTGACTATAGTGAGAATATGCGTAGCAGCATCAATCTCCATGCAAAGATCCATCAATAGGCGTCTCAACCATATACACTCCACTGTAGCTGTGAAAACTGCCCTGTACTCAGCTTCACAACTCGATGTCGCCACTGTAGGTTGCTTCTTACTCAACCAGGATATGCATGAGTCTCCAAGGAAAAAGCAATTACCACTAGTGGACAAGCAAGTATCATAACAATCAGCCCAATCACTATTTGTAAAAGCATGCAAGCATGGCTGAATATATCTGGCATAAAAGAGACCTAAGCTCAAAGTGCCTTGAAGATATCTGAACACACGTTTCACCGCTTGCCAATGCCCATAGCTTGGTGATAAAGAGAAGTGTCAAATGCATCACTGGAATCCTCAACTGAGAACCTGAACCCTGTCTCAACTGGTGTGGAAACTGGCTTGCAATCCTCAAAGTCATAATGCTGAAGTAGTTTTTCAACATACTTTGCTTGATGCATAACAATTCCCCCCTCAACAGATACAAACTGGATGCCAAGATAGTAGCTCAAAAGACCAAGATAAGTGACATCAAAAGTATGTTGCAAATCAGCCATAAGAATGTCAAGTTTTGCATCACATGACCCAGTCAAGAGTATGTCATCGACATAAAGAACAAGCACTATAAGATCAGCCCCATTTTTGCGTACATAGAGTGTGCTTTCAATTGTACTAGATGTGAAGCCAAGAGCAATCAAGTGCTTATGGATTTTGTCATATCATGCACGTGGAGCTTGCTTGAGACCATACAAGGCTTTATGCAAGCGTCAAACCATATGCTCTTTCCCTTTCATAGAAATCTAGGAGGTTGCTTCACATAAACCTTTTCTTGCAAATCACCATTCAACAAGGCTGTTTTATGTCCAACTGATGCACTTTCCAACCTCAATGGGCAGCCAATGCAACCACGGTACGAATGGTAGTCATGGGTGAAGTAGGTTCAAATGTTTCCTCATAATCAATGCCATATTGTTGCACATATCCTTTGGTAACCAATCTAGCTTTGTATCGATCAATGCTACCATCAGATTTTCTCTTAATCTTATAAACCCACTTTGTACCAATGGCATTCTTTCCTTTTGGCAATTCACATAACTCCCAAGTGCCATTCCTATGTATGGAATCCATTTCTCATTGCATAGCACTCCTTGATTGTGGATCATCACATGCATCTTCAAAAGAAAGTGGCTCTTCATTACATGGTGTAGAAATAAGAGAATAATCCACAAAATTACTTGATGCATGGTGAGAGCTTGATCTTGTTCTACCAAGTAAAGGTGCACTCAATTTGTTGTCCTGCAAAGTTTGTTTCAGCCACTTTGGCATAGTTTGTGCACTCTTGATAGACATTCATTCATTATGTAAAACATCTTCAATATGTACATCATGCATGGGCTGAATTTCATGCTCATTTTCAGCCATATTTTGATGCAAATGTTCAGCCATATGTGGCTGGAAATTTCTAGCAGTTTTGATAATTTTTGGTTGAAAATTTTCAGCCATGTTTGGCTGGAAATTCTCTACATTTTCAGCCCTATTTGGCTAGAATTTTTCAGCCCTTAGAACCTCAGTTGGTTGGTCTACATGGCAATAGTCAAGTGCACCATTTTGGAACAAAGGCATGAGTGTATTGAACACATCTTGTGAGCTAACTGTTAGCTGTTTTTCGCATTCAAGTAGAGGGAAAACTGAATTTTCAGCAAATATCACATCTTGACTCACAATAATTGTGTTCATCAATGGATGGTACAAATGATATCCCTTAATTTCAGCACTGTAACAAACAAATATACATTTCTTTGCCTTGTCATCAAGTTTGTGACGTTGTTGTGATGGCACAAGAGCATATGCCAAACAACTAAACACACACATATGACTAACCATAGGCTTATGACCATTCCAAGCCTCATAAGGAGTGATGACTCTCAATGCTTTTGTAGGGCAATGATTCAACACATAATTTGTACACATGACCGCTTCCATCCAAAACTTATCAAGAAGATGCTTTACTTTAACCATACATCGTGCTATTTCAAGTAGAGTTCTATTTTTATGCTCGACAACACCATTTTGCTGAGGTGTATATGGCACCATAGATTGGTGCGAAATACCCCTTTCACGAAGAAAAGCATTAAACTCATGTGACATGTATTCACCATCACGATCCGTGCGTAGAGTCAAAGGCTTTTGTGAAGAAAAATTTTCAGCCATAGCTAATGCTAAAAATGCTTTGAAGCAAGAAAATACTTCATTCTTTGCTTTCATAGGATACACCCATGTATGGCGAGTAGCATCATCAATGAAGGTAACAAAATATACATGCTTCCCAAAAGATGGAGTCTTGATGAGACCACATACATCACTATGAACAACCTGCAATTTTCTTGTAGTGTGCGTATGACCATCTTTTGGAAAAGAAGCATGATGCATTTTTCCAAGAATTCAACCTTCACATGCATGCTTTTCAATGGACTCAAGTGTAGGCAAACTAATAACCATGTCCTTGTTTTGCAAGTAAAGCAAACTATTGAAGTTCAAGTGACCAAAACGAGCATGTCAAACCTCCATTTCAGCCATGGAAGAAGTATGAGCAACCAAGGGATTCGAGGCAGCCCTCTTGTATGTATCCATGCGATACAAACCATTACATAATGTACCGAACATCACAATAACATCACCATTGCTAAAATCATGAACCATACACTTATCATCAACAAAGTGTACATGAAGTCCAGCTTTGGCAATCAACGGAACTGAAATTAAGTTCTTCTTGATACCGGGCACATACAATGCATTTTTTAAGAGAGTCACACCTCCATTTGCAGCCGTAAGCTCAATTTCTCCTACTCCAATGATAGGATAAGAGGCATTGTTTGCACACACCACATGTCCTCCTTTGGGTGTATCCTTCAAAGAGGCAAAAAAACTTTTACATGATGTTATGTGCTTTGAAGCACCTGTTGTCAGGATCTTGCTCACGCGCATACAGAGATTACGAACGTAGAAAACACACAGAAAAATAGAGACAAGAAGAGACGAGACTGAACGTAGTATTGGGTGCAATCTCCCCCCATGCACTCTGTTTTGACAGTCCACATAGTGCATGTATTTATAGGAATTTTGATTACGTCGAAAAGAGTGGTTACAAGAGGGCGGCTTCGAAAAGCAAGCGTGAAACTAAAAGTTGATAACTTTTACAGAAAGCCATTGCTTTCAATAATAGAAACTACGGTCTACAACGACCTTTATTCTAACCAATACTTTTCTAACAATAGAACCTTCTACGCAGGTTTATTTACAAGCTAAATAATAATTATTCGGATTATTGATGTCCGCCCTTTCACGCCTTGCACGCTCCTCACGAACCTTCAAATGCTATATCACAAACATCAGAAACACATTAATTCATTAATAATTTAACACTTTAACAATGCATTGTTCAATAACTTTAACAATGCATTGTTCAATAACTTTCACAATGCATTGTTCAATAATATACAACATGCCTCTCAATTGACAAGCAACTGACCTCAGTTGATAAAGAATTTAACACTCTAACAATTACAATGCATTGTTCAACATATTCCATGTTACATTCCAACAATAACATTGCATTGGCTAACATATTCCATGTTACAATCCAACAATGCATTGGCTAACATATTCCATGTTACAATCCAACAATGCATTGGCTAACATATTCCATGTTACAATCCAACAATGCCCATGTTACAATCCAACAATGCATTGGCTAACATATTCCATGTTACAATCCAACAATGCATTGTTCAACATATTCCATAAGTTATAACATGCCCCTTAGTTGAACAAGCAACTGACCTCAGTTGATAAAAGAATAAACATGGATGGCCAGTCACATGTTTCATCACTGAATAAAGAAAATAGGCATGTGCCATGTAAAAATACATGCATGGAAATGTTCATGGAGCTGTTACATTAATGTGTTTGTGTATGATATGCAAAAATTAAGTGGTCATAATGAGGTGTTAATTGTGTTTTTTGTATCCATTGACATTCTTCAATAGAGTGATTTTTGTACTTAACCACATATCGATGATATTGAGTACCTGTGCGTGTAGTAGTGACATCATGATCAATGATTTTCTCAGGAACTAAGAGTTCATATTGTTCTTCAATCAAAGGAGGGTCATCAAGAAGTGGAGCAAGTGGTAAAGTTCCTTTAAAGGGTTTAAGAAAACTAATATGAAAAGAGTTATGTATAGTCCAATGAGATGGAATATCTAATCTAAATGAATTATCATTAATTTTTTCGATAATGCGAAACGGTCCATAATAGCGTGGTGCAAGTTTAATTTTAGGATGCTGCAAAATATTTTTGAGACGTCTTTTAATGATACACAACCATACAAAATCATTTTCCTTGAAGTCTTTGGCTAATTGTTTAGTATTGATATTACGTGTATATCGCTCTTGACTTTTCCTAATATGCTCGTGAAATCATGAAGTATAGAAACGTGATCTTGAGCAATAGAATCAGCCATTGGAATGTCGGTTTGGATGAGGGACATGGGAGTGGGAAGCTTTTTACCAAAAACAATTTGAAAAGGTGCACGACCAGTAGTGGTGTGTGCAGTGTTATTGTAAGCAAATTGAAGCAATGGCAACTTGTCATCCCAGTTATTAGGATTTTCTAATGAATAACAACGCAATAAACAAGAATAGTACTATTTGTAGCCTCACTCTGTCCATTACTTTCAGGATGAAATGCAGAGCTAAAATCTATTTTAAAACCAAAATGTTGAAATAAGGCAACCAAAAAATGATTACAAAATCTAACATCACGATCAGATAACATTACTTTAGGAAATCCATGATGTGGGAAAATGCATTTAATGAATAATTTTGCAGCTTGAGGTGCAGTCAAAGTTTTTCTACATGGAATGAAATATGCATATTTACTAAACCTATCAACTATTGTCCAAATCATATCATTATGTGATGAAGTGATAGGAAGACCTGTGATAAAATCCATAGAGATTTGTTCCCATGGTTCATTTGGAATGGGAAGTGGCATTAATCATCCAAATGGTTTACCATGATGACGTTTGACATGCTGACATACAATGCATTGAGAAACATAATGTGCAATGTCTTTTTCCATGTGGGGCCAAAAGAAGAAATCTTTGCAAGTAGAAGTGGTGCTCTGTATGCCTCTATGACCCATGTAAGATGGTTCATGCATTTCTTTAATGACAAAATCTTTAAAAGCTTGGGTTATGCACAATTTATGTTGAAAATAAAAAAAACCATTATGAAATGTATAATGTTCATCAGATAAAGATGCACCATTATTGAAGTCATGCCATGCACGTGAAAAATACAAATCAGATGCATAAGTGGAAACCATGTCTTGAAAAGAATGAATTTGGATGGTAGAAATATTATTCAAAACAACAGAATTCGAAGGAAAACAGCTAAGAGCATCAGCTACAACATTAGCTTTACCAGGCTGATATTGTATCATGGATTGGAAATTTTGAATGAATGATGCCCATTTAAGATGCCTATCAGAGATTAAGGGCTGACTTAATAAATGCTTAATAGCTTGTTGATCGGTTTTGATTAATACTTCAGAGCCCATAAGATAGTGTTTCCAAATTCGCAAAGCATGCACAACTGCTAACAATTCTTTATCATATGTACTATAATTCTGCTCTGAGGGTTTAAGCTTCCTACTCTCAAATGCAATGGGATGGTCATTTTGCATTAAAACAGCACCTATTCCTGAACCACTAGCATCAGTAACGACATGAAAGGGTTGTGAAAAGTCAGGTAACTGTAAAACAGGTGCATGTGAAAGTGCATGTTTAAGTTTGTCAAAGGACTGTTGTTGGGTAAGTCCCCATGCAAATTTTATTTTCTTTTTCAACAACAAGGTAAGATGCAATGCTAAATAAGAAAAATTTCGAACAAACTTCCTATAGAAACTAGCCAACCCAAGAAAAGAACGAACATCATTGACTGATTGTGGTGTAGGCCATTCTACTATAACTCTAATCTTTTTCGGATCCACGTGCACACCTTCACTTGAAATAATATGTCCTAAATATTCTAACTTACGTTGAAAGAAGTAGCTCTTTTCAGGATTAGCATAAAGTGTGTTCTCTCGTAACAAATGAAAAACTGTTGCAAGATGCTTTTCATAACTATCATTCTTACTGTATACAAGTATATCATCAAAGAATACAAGAATAAAAGCTTGATAATCAATAAAAATATTGTTCATCATTCGTGCAAATGTAGCAGGGGCATTAGTAAGTCCAAAGGGCATTACCATAAATTCATAATGGCCAGTTTGAGTTCTAAATGCATACTTAAAAATATCACTTTGTGTCATACGAATCTGATGGTAACCCGATTTAAGATCAATTTTACTAAAGACACGAGCTCCTCGTAACTTATCTAAGAGATCATCTATTCGAGGAATGATCTTGTTAAGGGCTCTATAATCAATGCACATTCGATAAGTTTTATTCTTCTCCTCTACTAAGAGAACTGGTGCTCCAAATGGGGAAGAACTAGGCCTTATAAGTCCTTTTTGTAGTAGGTCTTTTACTTGATTTTCTATTTCCTTTTGATGTAGTGGGCCATGTCTATAAGGTGTTTTATGAGGAGGAGAACTGCCAGGGACTAAGTCTATGCTATGGTCAAAGGATCCTCGAGATGGTGGTAGTTCAGAGGGATACTCAGACATAAAACAATCCTTATAAGTACTCATGAAAGGTTTATATGCATCAAGAAGTGTATGAGTATAATCATTGATGACATTGACAAAAACAATGCATGAGTTGACTCCTTTCCTTAATGCACGCTTTACTTGAGTGTGACTAATCAACGGAAATGGCTGGAAAGCATGTTGTGTAGACAAAGTAATGATTTGACCTTTGAATTCAAAGTTAAAGGTATGAGTATGGTAGTCAATACGTGGGTTATAATGGTGACGAAAAGGCATACCTAGTATAACATCGTAAGATTGCAAAGGTGCAATTAAAAATGTCCGTGAATCAACATATGGGCCTATGCTAATCGTAACATCTTGCACTTCTCGTGTTACATTATATCGACTACCTTGAAATGCAGCTTTCACTTTATACAAGGAAGGAAACGTTTGTAATTTAAGTTCTTGTACTAATGAATGTGTAATGAAGTCATGTGAACTACCATCGTCATGTAGAATTTTAACTAGTTTATTATTTATTGTACCCTGCATGCAAAGTAGAGAGTGAAGAGAGATATCGTTACCCAAGGTACTTAAGTCTTTCTCCAATGATTCCTCTGTCCATACAGGGGGAATTTCTTCAGTATGGACCTCCATGTTATCCAATTGAGCTATAGTCAGTTTCATGTGACGGGGTGGCAATCTGCACCTTATTTTTGTATGTCCAGGTTTACCACAGATCTAGCAAGTGATTCGTGGTCGCTTCTGTTGGGCATCCACCACTCAAGTTTGAAGGGTAGGTGGTTTGGCGGGTTGGAGAGATGAAGCAACAGGTGGAGTTGAGTAATTGGAGTGTGGAGGACGAGGAAAACTAGGGTACGATGGGGTATTAAAATTACGCTTCAGAGGAAGATGTGGTTTAACAAAAAATGGTCGTTGACGTGGTTGTTGGAGTCGAAGTGACTTGGTTATGGGCTGGAATTCTTTTTCTGCATCATAGGCGAAAGATATAGCCTCGTTGAGGGTTGTAGGTCGTAGGGTGTGTAGCTTAGCTTGGATTCCCACCTCCAAACCATCTTCGTATTTCTGCTGCAAGATATCCTCTGATACATCTTCAAGCATTCGAACAAGTAGTAAATTTTGCCAGAACCGCTCTGTGTAAGTAGTAACCGTATCACCCTCCTTCCATGTAAGGGTCATCCATGCACGTCGAACATGCAAATGGTATTGAGGAGGAAGAAAAGAATCCTTCACTTTTTCTTGGAAAGCCTTCCACGTTGTTGGACGCTTGGTACTGTGCCGCAGGACATTCCACCAGAGTTGAGCTTTACCTACTAAATAATTAGTGGAAAATTTAACTTTTTCACTTTCAGCATAGATCTCTTCAGTATAAAAATCATCAAACTGTGACAACCAAAAAAGGACTAAAGGCCCATCCCTTCGGCCATCAAATCGTAAAAACTTGTAGTTTCTAGTACTGATCTTCGAATGAATAACATCAGATTGGGCAGAAACAATAGCTTTTACTACTATTGTAAGGGTGTCTTCCTCGTTTTGTATCTTTTGGAGGACTTCATCACGTTGCCGGATTTCCTTATGAGCTCCTCGAAGCTCATGCCGCAAGAGCTCTACTTGTTGTTCAAGTGTTGCCTCAGGTAGAGGTGAATCACTGTAATCCTCCATGGTGCTCTTGGACGCTTAAGCTAGTGCTTTCCTCTCGGGATGTACCCTCAAGGAATGTACCTAGCAGAAAAGTACCCTGTCTAGATGTACCCTGATGTACCCTCAGAAGTGTACCCTGAGAAGTGTACCCTGAGTAATGTACCCTGGTGTACCCTGAGAAGTGTACCCTGAGATGCGCCGCATCGCGTCGCACCGTGCCGCCTTGAAAACTGCAAGTTATGTTAAATTTAAGAAAAGAGAACTTGAGTAACAACTCCAAGAGATGGAGGGGTGGTTAAAGTACTTCCCTTGAAAGTAGGAGGTTGTGGGTTCAAATCCTCCTACCTTAGGGACTCTAAACCACTCTATTGCCACTCAAAATTAAAATTGCCTCGCGCGTAGCCAACGGTCGCCAAGGGAGCCTTGGGTGCGAATGTTGCCAATGTATTGCCTAAGTTATTGCCTAAGTTCTTTGCCTTAGTCGACGCCTTGGAGTAAACGTAGGTGTAAACGTAGGAGCAAACATAGGTGAAAACGTAGGTTCTGGTTCTGGAACTGGAACTAAAACAGAAACAGAAACAGGAACACGAACCGGAGACGGAGACGGAATCGAAATCGGAATCGCGAACAGAGAACCCTATGTATTGACGCGTGCAGAGCTCTGATACCACTGTTTTCAGGATCTTGCTCACGTGCATACAGAGACTACGAATGCAGAAAACACACAGAAAAATAGAGACAAGAAGAGACGAGACTGAACGCAGTATTGGGTGCAATCTCCCCCCATGCACTCTGTTTTGACAGTCCACAGAGTGCATGTATTTATAGGAATTTTGATTATGTCGAAAAGAGTGGTTACAAGAGGGCGGCTTCGAAAAGGAAGCGTGAAACTAAAAGTTGATAACTTTTACAAAAAGCCATTGCTTTCAATAACAGAAACTGCGGTCTACAACGACCTTTATTCTAACCAATACTTTTCTAACAATAGAACCTTCTACGTAGGTTTATTTACAAGCTAAATAATAATTATTCGGATTATTGATGTCCGCCCTTTCACGCCTTGCACGCTCCTCATGAACCTTCAGCTGCTATATCAGAAACATCAGAAACACATTAATTCATTAATAATATAACACTTTAACAATGCATTGTTCAATAACTTTAACAATGCATTGTTCAATAACTTTAACAATGCATTGTTCAATAATATACAACATGCCTCTCAATTGACAAGCAACTGACCTCAGCTCATAAAGAATTTAACACTCTAACAATTACAATGCATTGTTCAACATATTCTATGTTACATTCCAACAATAACAATGCATTGGCTAACATATTCCATGTTACAATCCAACAATGCATTGGCTAACATATTCCATGTTACAATCCAACAATGCCCATGTTACAATCCAACAATGCATTGGCTAACATATTCCATGTTACAATCCAACAATGCATTGTTCAACATATTCCATAAGTTATAACATGCCCCTTAGTTGAACAAGCAACTGACCTCAGTTGATAAAAGAATAAACATGGATGGCCTGTCACATGTTTCATCACTGAATAAAGAAAATAGGCATGTGCCATGTAAAAATACATGCATGGAAATGTTCATGGAGCTGTTACATTAATGTGTTCGTGTATGATATGCAAAAATTAAGTGGTCATAATGAGGTGTTAATTGTGTTTTATGTATCCATTGACATTCTTTAATAGAGTGATTTTTGTACTTAACCAAATATCGATGATATTGAGTACCTGTGCGTGTAGTAGTGACATCATGATCAATGATTTTCTCAGGAACTAAGAGTTCAGATTGTTCTTCAATCAAAGGAGGATCATCAAGAAGTGGAGCAAGTGGTAAAGTTCCTTTAAAGGGTTTAAGAAAACTAATATGAAAATAGTTATGTATAGTCCAATGAGATGGAATATCTAATCTAAATGAATTATCATTAATTTTTTCGATAATGCGAAACGGTCCATAATAGCGTGGTGCAAGTTTAATTTTAGGATGCTGCAAAATATTTTTGAGACGTCTTTTAATGATACGCAACCATACAAAATCATTTTCCTTGAAGTCTTTGGCTAATCGTTTAGTATTGATATTACGTGTATATCGCTCTTGACTTTTCCTAATATGCTCGTGAAATCATGAAGTATAGAAACGTGATCTTGAGCAATAGAATCAGCCATCGGAATGTCGGTTTGGATGAGGGACATGGGAGTGGGAAGCTTTTTACCAAAAACAATTTGAAAAGGTGCACGACCAGTAGTGGTGTGTGCAGTGTTATTGTAAGCAAATTGAAGCAATGGCAACTTGTCATCCCAGTTATTAGGATTATCTAATGAATAACAACGCAATAAACAAGAATAGTACTATTTGTAGCCTCCCTCTGTCCATTACTTTCAGGATGAAATGCAGAGCTAAAATCTATTTTAAAACCAAAATGTTGAAATAAGGCAACCAAAAAATGATTACAAAATCTAACATCACGATCAGATAACATTACTTTAGGAAATCCATGATGTGGGACAATGCATTTAATGAATAATTTTGCAGCTTGAGGTGCAGTCAAAGTTTTTCTACATGGAATGAAATATGCATATTTACTAAACCTATCAACTATTGTCCAAATCATATCATTATGTGATGAAGTGATAGGAAGACCTGTGATAAAATCCATAGAGATTTGTTCCCATGGTTCATTTGGAATGGGAAGTGGCATTAATAATCCAAATGGTTTACCATGATGACGTTTGACACGCTGACATACAATGCATTGAGAAACATAATGTGCAATGTCTTTTTCCATGTGTGGCCAAAAGAAGAAATCTTTGCAAGTAGAAGTGGTGCTCTGTATGCCTCTATGACCCATGTAAGATGGTTCATGCATTTCTTTAATGACAAAATCTTTGAAAGCTTGGGTTATGCACAATTTATGTTGAAAAAAAAAAAAACCATTATGAAATGTATAATGTTCATCAGATAAAGATGCACCATTATTTTACTACTATTGTAAGGGTGTCTTCCTCGTTTTGTATCTTTTGGAGGACTTCATCACGTTGCCGGATTTCCTTATGAGCTCCTCGAAGCTCATGCCGCAAGAGCTTTAGTTGTTGTTCAAGTGTTGCCTCAGGTAGAGGTGAATCACTGTAATCCTCCATGGTGCTCTTGGACGCTTAAGCTAGTGCTTTCCTCTCGGGATGTACCCTCAAGGAATGTACCTAGCAGAAAAGTACCCTGTCTGGATGTACCCTGATGTACCCTCAGAAGTGTACCCTGAGAAGTGTACCGTGAGTAATGTACCCTGGTGTACCCTGAGAAGTGTACCCTGAGATGCGCCGCATCGCGTCGCACCTTGCCGCCTTGAAAACTGCAAGTTATGTTAAATTTAAGGAAAGAGAACTTGAGTAACAACTCCAAGAGATGGAGGAGTGGTTAAAGTACTTCCCTTGAAAGTAGGAGGTTGTGGGTTCAAATCCTCCTACCTTAGGGACTCTAAACCACTCTATTGCCACTCAAAATTAAAATTGCCTCGCGCGTAGCCAACGGTCGCCAAGGGAGCCTTGGGTGCGAATGTTGCAAATGTATTGCCTAAGTTATTGCCTAAGTTCTTTGCCTTAGTCGACGCCTTGGAGTAAACGTAGGTGTAAACGTAGGAGCAAACATAGGTGAAAACGTAGGTTCTGGTTCTGGAACTGGAACTAAAACAGAAACAGAAACAGGAACACGAACCGGAGACGGAGACGGAATCGAAATCGGAATCGCGAACAGAGAACCCTCTGTATTGACGCGTGCAGAGCTCTGATACCACTGTTTTCAGGATCTTGCTCACGTGCATACAGATATTACGAACGCAGAAAACACACAAAAAAATAGAGACAAGAAGAGACGAGACTGAACGCAGTATTGGGTGCAATCTCCCCCCATGCACTCTGTTTTGACAGTCCACAGAGTGCATGTATTTATAGGAATTTTGATTACGTCGAAAAGAGTGGTTACAAGAGGGCGGCTTCGAAAAGCAAGCATGAAACTAAAAGTTGATAACTTTTACAGAAAGCCATTGCTTTCAATAACAGAAACTGCGGTCTACAACGACCTTTATTCTAACCAATACTTTTCTAACAATAGAACCTTCTACGCAGGTTTATTTACAAGCTAAATAATAATTATTCAGATTATTGATGTCCGCCCTTTCACGCCTTGCACGCTCCTAACGAACCTTCAGCTGCTATATCAGAAACATCAGAAACACATTAATTCATTAATAATATAACACTTTAACAATGCATTGTTCAATAACTTTAACAATGCATTGTTCAATAACTTTAACAATGCATTGTTCAATAATATAAAACATGCCTCTCAATTGACAAGCAACTGACCTCAGCTGATAAAGAATTTAACACTCTAACAATTACAATGCATTGTTCAACATATTCCATGTTACATTCCAACAATAACAATGCATTGGCTAACATATTCCATGTTACAATCCAACAATGCATTGGCTAACATATTCCATGTTACAATCCAACAATGCCCATGTTACAATCCAACAATGCATTGGCTAACATATTCCATGTTACAATCCAACAATGCATTGTTCAACATATTCCATAAGTTATAACATGCCCCTTAGTTGAACAAGCAACTGACCTCAGTTGATAAAAGAATAAACATGGATGGCCTGTCACATGTTTCATCACTGAATAAAGAAAATCGGCATGTGCCATGTAAAAATACATGCATGGAAATGTTCATGGAGTTGTTACATTAATGTGTTTGTGTATGATATGCAAAAATTAAGTGGTCATAATGAGGTGTTAATTGTGTTTTATGTATCCATTGACATTCTTCAATAGAGTGATTTTTGTACTTAACCAAATATCGATGATATTGAGTACCTGTGCGTGTAGTAGTGACATCATGATCAATGATTTTCTCAGGAACTAAGAGTTCAGATTGTTCTTCAATCAAAGGAGGGTCATCAAGAAGTGGAGCAAGTGGTAAAGTTCCTTTAAAGGGTTTAAGAAAACTAATATGAAAAGAGTTATGTATAGTCCAATGAGATGGAATATCTAATCTAAATGAATTATCATTAATTTTTTCGATAATGCGAAACGGTCCATAATAGCGTGGTGCAAGTTTAATTTTAGGATGCTGCAAAATATTTTTGAGACGTCTTTTAATGATACGCAACCATACAAAATCAGTTTCCTTGAAGTCTTTGGCTAATCGTTTAGTATTGATATTACATGTATATCGCTCTTGACTTTTCCTAATATGCTCGTGAAATCATGAAGTATAGAAACGTGATCTTGAGCAATAGAATCAGCCATCGGAATGTCGGTTTGGATGAGGGACATGGGAGTGGGAAGCTTTTTACCAAAAACAGTTTGAAAAGGTGCACGACCAGTAGTGGTGTGTGCAGTGTTATTGTAAGCAAATTGAAGCAATGGCAACTTGTCATCCCAGTTATTAGGATTATCTAATGAATAACAACGCAATAAACAAGAATAGTACTATTTGTAGCCTCGCTCTGTCCATTACTTTCAGGATGAAATGCAGAGCTAAAATCTATTTTAAAACCAAAATGTTGAAATAAGGCAACCAAAAAATGATTACAAAATCTAACATCACGATCAGATAACATTACTTTAGGAAATCCATGATGTGGGAAAATGCATTTAATGAATAATTTGCAGCTTGAGGTGCAGTCAAAGTTTTTCTACATGGAATGAAATATGCATATTTACTAAACCTATCAACTATTGTCCAAATCATATCATTATGTGATGAAGTGATAGGAAGACCTGTGATAAAATCCATAGAGATTTGTTCCCATGGTTCATTTGGAATGGGACGTGGCATTAATAATCCAAATGGTTTACCATGATGATGTTTGACACGCTGACATACAATGCATTGAGAAACATAATGTGCAATGTCTTTTTCCATGTGTGGCCAAAAGAAGAAATCTTTGCAAGTAGAAGTGGTGCTCTGTATGCCTCTATGACCCATGTAAGATGGTTCATGCATTTCTTTAATGACAAAATCTTTAAAAGCTTGGGTTATGCACAATTTATGTTGAAAATAAAAAAAACCATTATGAAATGTATAATGTTCATCAGATAAAGATGCACCATTATTTTACTACTATTGTAAGGGTGTCTTCCTCGTTTTGTATCTTTTGGAGGACTTCATCACGTTGCCGGATTTCCTTATGAGCTCCTCGAAGCTCATGCCGCAAGAGCTCTAGTTGTTGTTCAAGTGTTGCCTCAGGTAGAGGTGAATCACTGTAATCCTCCATGGTTCTCTTGGACGCTTAAGCTAGTGCTTTCCTCTCGGGATGTACCCTTAAGGAATGTACCTAGCAGAAAAGTACCCTGTCTGGATGTACCCTGATGTACCCTGAGAAGTGTACCCTGAGAAGTGTACCCTGAGTAATGTACCCTGGTGTACCCTGAGAAGTGTACCCTGAGATGCGCCGCATCGCGTCGCACCGTGCCGCCTTGAAAACTGCAAGTTATGTTAAATTTAAGGAAAGAGAACTTGAGTAACAACTCCAAGAGATGGAGGAGTGGTTAAAGTACTTCCCTTGAAAGTAGGAGGTTGTGGGTTCAAATCCTCCTACCTTAGGGACTCTAAACCACTCTATTGCCACTCAAAATTAAAATTGCCTCGCGCGTAGCCAACGGTCGCCAAGGGAGCCTTGGGTGCGAATGTTGCCAATGTATTGCCTAAGTTATTGCCTAAGTTCTTTGCCTTAGTCGACGCCTTGGAGTAAACATAGGTGTAAACGTAGGAGCAAACATAGGTGAAAACGTAGGTTCTGGTTCTGGAACTGGAACTAAAACAGAAACAGAAACAGGAACACGAACCGGAGACGGAGACGGAATCGAAATCGGAATCGCGAACAGAGAACCCTCTGTATTGACGCGTGCAGAGCTCTGATACCACTGTTTTCAGGATCTTGCTCACGTGCATACAGAGATTACGAACGCAGAAAACACACAGAAAAATAGAGACAAGAAGAGACGAGACTGAACGCAGTATTGGGTGCAATCTCCCCCCATGCACTCTGTTTTGACAGTCCACAGAGTGCATGTATTTATAGGAATTTTGATTACGTCGAAAAGAGTGGTTACAAGAGGGCGGCTTCGAAAAGCAAGCGTGAAACTAAAAGTTGATAACTTTTACAGAAAGCCATTGCTTTTAATAACAGAAACTGCGGTCTACAACGACCTTTATTCTAACCAATACTTTTCTAACAATAGAACCTTCTACGCAGGTTTATTTACAAGCTAAATAATAATTATTCGGATTATTGATGTCCGCCCTTTCACGCCTTGCACGCTCCTCACGAACCTTCATCTGCTATATCAGAAACATCAGAAACACATTAATTCATTAATAATATAACACTTTAACAATGCATTGTTCAATAACTTTAACAATGCATTGTTCAATAATATACAACATGCCTCTCAATTGACAAGCAACTGACCTCAGCTGATAAAGAATTTAACACTCTAACAATTACAATGCATTGTTCAACATATTCCATGTTACATTCCAACAATAACAATGCATTGGCTAACATATTCCATGTTACAATCCAACAATGCATTGGCTAACATATTCCATGTTACAATCCAACAATGCCCATGTTACAATCCAACAATGCATTGGCTAACATATTCCATGTTACAATCCAACAATGCATTGTTCAACATATTCCATAAGTTATAACATGCCCCTTAGTTGAACAAGCAACTGACCTCAGTTGATAAAAGAATAAACATGGATGGCCTGTCACATGTTTCATCACTGAATAAAGAAAATAGGCATGTGCCATGTAAAAATACATGCATGGAAATGTTCATGGAGCTGTTACATTAATGTGTTTGTGTATGATATGCAAAAATTAAGTGGTCATAATGAGGTGTTAATTGTGTTTTATGTATCCATTGACATTCTTCAATAGAGTGATTTTTGTACTTAACCAAATATCGATGATATTGAGTACGTGTGCGTGTAGTAGTGACATCATGATCAATCATTTTCTCAAGAACTAAGAGTTCAGATTGTTCTTCAATCAAAGGAGGGTCATCAAGAAGTGGAGCAAGTGGTAAAGTTCCTTTAAAGGGTTTAAGAAAACTAATATGAAAAGAGTTATGTATAGTCCAATGAGATGGAATATCTAATCTAAATGAATTATCATTAATTTTTTCGATAATGCGAAACGGTCCATAATAGCGTGGTGCAAGTTTAATTTTAGGATGTTGCAAAATATTTTAGAGACGTCTTTTAATGATACGCAACCATACAAAATCATTTTCCTTGAAGTCTTTGGCTAATCGTTTAGTATTGATATTACGTGTATATCGCTCTTGACTTTTCCTAATATGCTCGTGAAATCATGAAGTATAGAAACGTGATCTTGAGCAATAGAATCAGCCATCGGAATGTCGGTTTGGATGAGGGACATGGGAGTGGGAAGCTTTTTACCAAAAACAATTTGAAAAGGTGCACGACCAGTAGTGGTGTGTGCAATGTTATTGTAAGCAAATTGAAGCAATGGCAACTTGTCATCCCAGTTATTAGGATTATCTAATGAATAACAACGCAATAAACAAGAATAGTACTATTTGTAGCCTCGCTCTGTCCATTACTTTCAGGATGAAATGCAGAGCTAAAATCTATTTTAAAACCAAAATGTTGAAATAAGGCAACCAAAAAATGATTACAAAATCTAACATCACGATCAGATAACATTACTTTAGGAAATCCATGATGTGGGAAAATGCATTTAATGAATAATTTTGTAGCTTGAGGTGCAGTCAAAGTTTTTCTACATGGAATGAAATATGCATATTTACTAAACCTATCAACTATTGTCCAAATCATATCATTATGTGATGAAGTGATAGGAAGACCTGTGATAAAATCCATAGAGATTTGTTCCCATGGTTCATTTGGAATGGGAAGTGGCATTAATAATCCAAATGGTTTACCATGATGACGTTTGACACGCTGACATACAATGGATTGAGAAACATAATGTGCAATGTCTTTTTCCATGTGTGGCCAAAAGAAGAAATCTTTGCAAGTAGAAGTGGTGCTCTGTATGCCTCTATGACCCATGTAAGATGGTTCATGCATTTCTTTAATGACCAAATCTTTAAAAGCTTGGGTTATGCACAATTTATGTTGAAAATAAAAAAAACCATTATGAAATGTATAATATTCATCAGATAAAGATGCACCATTATTTTACTACTATTGTAAGGGTGTCTTCCTCATTTTGTATCTTTTGGAGGACTTCATCACGTTGCCGGATTTCCCTATGAGCTCCTCGAAGCTCATGCCGCAAGAGCTCTACTTGTTGTTCAAGTGTTGCCTCAGGTAGAGGTGAATCACTGTAATCCTCCATGGTGCTCTTGGACGCTTAAGCTAGTGCTTTCCTCTCGGGATGTACCCTCAAGGAATGTACCTAGCAGAAAAGTACCCTGTCTCGATGTACCCTGATGTACCCTCAGAAGTGTACCCTGAGAAGTGTACCCTGAGTAATGTACCCTGGTGTACCCTGAGATGCGCCGCATCGCGTCGCACCGTGCCGCCTTGAAAACTGCAAGTTATGTTAAATTTAAGGAAAGAGAACTTGAGTAACAACTCCAAGAGATGGAGGAGTGGTTAAAGTACTTCCCTTGAAAGTAGGAGGTTGTGGGTTCAAATCCTCCTACCTTAGGGACTCTAAACCACTCTATTGCCACTCAAAATTAAAATTGCCTCGCGCGTAGCCAACGGTCGCCAAGGGAGCCTTGGGTGCGAATGTTGCCAATGTATTGCCTAAGTTATTGCCTAAGTTCTTTGCCTTAGTCGACGCCTTGGAGTAAACGTAGGTGTAAACGTAGGAGCAAACATAGGTGAAAACGTAGGTTTTGGTTCTGGAACTGGAACTAAAACATAAACAGAAACAGGAACAGGAACCGGAGACGGAGACGGAATCGAAATCGGAATCGCGAACAGAGAACCCTCTGTATTGACGCGTGCAGAGCTCTGATACCACTGTTTTCAGGATCTTGCTCACGTGCATACAGATATTACGAACGCAGAAAACACACAAAAAAATAGAGACAAGAAGAGACGAGACTGAACACAGTATTGGGTGCAATCTCCCCCCATGCACTCTGTTTTGACAGTCCACAGAGTGCATGTATTTATAGGAATTTTGATTACGTCGAAAAGAGTGGTTACAAGAGGGCGGCTTCGAAAAGCAAGCGTGAAACTAAAAGTTAATAACTTTTACAGAAAGCCATTGCTTTCAATAACAGAAACTGCGGTCTACAACGACCTTTATTCTAACCAATACTTTTCTAACAATAGAACCTTCTACGCAGGTTTATTTACAAGCTAAATAATAATTATTCGGATTATTGATGTCCGCCCTTTCACGCCTTGCACGCTCCTCACGAACCTTCAGCTGCTATATCAGAAACATCAGAAACACATTAATTCATTAATAATATAACACTTTAACAATGCATTGTTCAATAACTTTAACAATGCATTGTTCAATAACTTTAACAATGCATTGTTCAATAATATAAAACATGCCTCTCAATTGACAAGCAACTGACCTCAGCTGATAAAGAATTTAACACTCTAACAATTACAATGCATTGTTCAACATATTCCATGTTACATTCCAACAATAACAATGCATTGGCTAACATATTCCATGTTACAATCCAACAATGCATTGGCTAACATATTCCATGTTACAATCCAACAATGCCCATGTTACAATCCAACAATGCATTGGCTAACATATTCCATGTTACAATCCAACAATGCATTGTTCAACATATTCCATAAGTTATAACATGCCCCTTAGTTGAACAAGCAACTGACCTCAGTTGATAAAAGAATAAACATGGATGGCCTGTCACATGTTTCATCACTGAATAAAGAAAATAGGCATGTGCCATGTAAAAATACATGCATGGAAATGTTCATGGAGTTGTTACATTAATGTGTTTGTGTATGATATGCAAAAATTAAGTGGTCATAATGAGGTGTTAATTGTGTTTTATGTATCCATTGACATTCTTCAATAGAGTGATTTTTGTACTTAACCAAATATCGATGATATTGAGTACCTGTGCGTGTAGTAGTGACATCATGATCAATGATTTTCTCAGGAACTAAGAGTTCAGATTGTTCTTCAATCAAAGGAGGGTCATCAAGAAGTGGAGCAAGTGGTAAAGTTCCTTTAAAGGGTTTAAGAAACCTAATATGAAAAGAGTTATGTATAGTCCAATGAGATGGAATATCTAATCTAAATGAATTATCATTAATTTTTTCGATAATGCGAAACGGTCCATAATAGTGTGGTGCAAGTTTAATTTTAGGATGCTGCAAAATATTTTTGAGACGTCTTTTAATGATACGCAACCATACAAAATCAGTTTCCTTGAAGTCTTTGGCTAATCGTTTAGTATTGATATTACGTGTATATCGCTCTTGACTTTTCCTAATATGCTCGTGAAATCATGAAGTATAGAAACGTGATCTTGAGCAATAGAATCAGCCATCGGAATGTCGGTTTGAATGAGGGACATGGGAGTGGGAAGCTTTTTACCAAAAACAATTTGAAAAGGTGCACGACCAGTAGTGGTGTGTGCAGTGTTATTGTAAGCAAATTGAAGCAATGGCAACTTGTCATCCCAGTTATTAGGATTATCTAATGAATAACAACGCAATAAACAAGAATAATACTATTTGTAGCCTCGCTCTGTCCATTACTTTCAGGATGAAATGCAGAGCTAAAATCTATTTTAAAACCAAAATGTTGAAATAAGGCAACCAAAAAATGATTACAAAATCTAACATCACGATCAGATAACATTACTTTAGGAAATCCATGATGTGGGAAAATGCATTTAATGAATAATTTTGCAGCTTGAGGTGCAGTCAAAGTTTTTCTACATGGAATGAAATATGCATATTTACTAAACCTATCAACTATTGTCCAAATCATATCATTATGTGATGAAGTGATAGGAAGACCTGTGATAAAATCCATAGAGATTTGTTCCCATGGTTCATTTGGAATGGGAAGTGGCATTAATAATCCAAATGGTTTACCATGATGACGTTTGACACGCTGACATACAATGCATTGAGAAACATAATGTGCAATGTCTTTTTCCATGTGTGGCCAAAAGAAGAAATCTTTGCAAGTAGAAGTGGTGCTCTGTATGCCTCTATGACCCATGTAAGATGGTTCATGCATTTCTTTAATGACAAAATCTTACAAAACTTGGGTTATGCACAATTTATGTTGAAAATAAAAAAAACCATTATGAAATGTATAATGTTCATCAGATAAAGATGCACCATTATTTTACTACTAATGTAAGGGTTTCTTACTCGTTTTGTATCTTTTGGAGGACTTCATCACGTTGCCGGATTTCCTTATGAGCTCCTCGAAGCTCATGCCGCAAGAGCTCTACTTGTTGTTCAAGTGTTGCCTCAGGTAGAGGTGAATCACTGTAATCCTCCATGGTGCTCTTGGACGCTTAAGCTAGTGCTTTCCTCTCGGGATGTACCCTCAAGGAATGTACCTAGCAGAAAAGTACCCTGTCTGGATGTACCCTGATGTACCCTCAGAAGTGTACCCTGAGAAGTGTACCCTGAGTAATGTACCCTGGTGTACCCTGAGAAGTGTACCCTGAGATGCGCCGCATCGCGTCGCACCGTGCCGCCTTGAAAACTGCAAGTTATGTTAAATTTAAAGAAAGAGAACTTGAGTAACAACTCCAAGAGATGGAGGAGTGGTTAAAGTACTTCCCTTGAAAGTAGGAGGTTGTGGGTTCA
This sequence comes from Ceratopteris richardii, assembly GCA_020310875.1. Taxonomy (NCBI): domain Eukaryota; kingdom Viridiplantae; phylum Streptophyta; class Polypodiopsida; order Polypodiales; family Pteridaceae; genus Ceratopteris; species Ceratopteris richardii. Next base: position 3,716,811 of record CM035439.1, on the reverse strand, counting down.
AATCCTCCTACCTTAGGGACTCTAAACCACTCTATTGCCACTCAAAATTAAAATTGCCTCGCGCGTAGCCAACGGCTGCCAACGGTCGCCAAGGGAGCCTTGGGTGCCAATGTTGCCAATGTATTGCCTAAGTTCTTTGCCTTAGTCGACGCATTGGAGTAAACGTAGGTGTAAACGTAGGAGCAAACATAGGTGAAAACGTAGGTTCTGGTTCTGGAACTGGAACTAAAACAGAAACAGAAACGGGAACAGGAACCGGAGACGAAGATGGAATCGAAATCGGAATCGCGAACAGAGAACCCTCTGTATTGACGCGTGCAGAGCTCTGATACCACTGTTGTCAGGATCTTGCTCACGTGCATACAGAGATTACGAACGCATAAAACACACAGAAAAATAGAGACAAGAAGAGATGAGACTGAACGCAGTATTGGGTGCAATCTCCCCCCATGCACTTTGTTTTGACAGTCCACAGAGTGCATGTATTTATAGGAATTTTGATTACGTCGAAAAGAGTGGTTACAAGAGGGCGGCTTCGAAAAGCAAGCGTGAAACTAAAAGTTGATAACTTTTACAGAAAGCCATTGCTTTTAATAACAGAAACTGCGGTCTACAACGACCTTTATTCTAACCAATACTTTTCTAACAATAGAACCTTCTACGCAGGTTTATTTACAAACTAAATAATAATTATTCGGATTATTGATGTCCGCCCTTTCACGCCTTGCACGCTCCTCAGGAACCTTCAGCTGCTATATCAGAAACATCAGAAACACGTTAATTCATTAATAATATAACACTTTAACAATGCATTGTTCAATAACTTTAACAATGCATTGTTCAATAACTTTAACAATGCATTGTTCAATAATATACAACATGCCTCTCAATTGACAAGCAACTGACCTCAATTGATAAAGAATTTAACACTCTAAGAATTACAATGCATTGTTCAACATATTCCATGTTACATTCCAAAAATAACAATGCATTGGCTAACATATTCCATGTTACAATCCAACAATGCATTGGCTAACATATTCCATGTTACAATCCAACAATGCATTGGCTAACATATTCCATGTTACAATCCAACAATGCCCATGTTACAATCCAACAATGCATTGGCTAACATATTCCATGTTACAATCCAACAATGCATTGTTCAACATATTCCATAAGTTATAACATGCCCCTTAGTTGAACAAGCAACTGACCTCAGTTGATAAAAGAATAAACATGGATGGCCAGTCACATGTTTCATCACTGAATAAAGAAAATAGGCATGTGCCATGTAAAAATACATGCATGGAAATGTTCATGGAGCTGTTACATTAATGTGTTTGTGTATGATATGCAAAAATTAAGTGGTCATAATGAGGTGTTAATTGTGTTTTATGTATCCATTGACATTCTTCAATAGAGTGAGTTTTGTACTTAACCAAATATCGATGATATTGAGTACCTGTGCGTGTAGTAGTGACATCATGATCAATGATTTTCTCAGGAACTAAGAGTTCAGATTGTTCTTCAATCAAAGGAGGGTCATCAAGAAGTGGAGCAAGTGGTAAAGTTCCTTTAAAGGGTTTAAGAAAACTAATATGAAAAGAGTTATGTATAGTCCAATGAGATGGAATATCTAATCTAAATGAATTATCATTAATTTTTTCGATAATGCGAAACGGTCCATAATAGCGTGGTGCAAGTTTAATTTTAGGATGCTGCAAAATATTTTTGAGACGTCTTTTAATGATACACAACCATACAAAATCATTTTCCTTGAAGTCTTTGGCTAATCGTTTAGTATTGATATTACGTGTATATCGCTCTTGACTTTTCCTAATATGATCGTGAAATCATGAAGTATAGAAACGTGATCTTGAGCAATAGAATCAGCCATCGGAATGTCGGTTTGGATGAGGGACATGGGAGTGGGAAGCTTTTTACCAAAAACAATTTGAAAAGGTGCACGACCAGTAGTGGTGTGTGCAGTGTTATTGTAAGCAAATTGAAGCAATGGCAACTTGTCATCCCAGTTATTAGGATTATCTAATGAATAACAACGCAATAAACAAGAATAGTACTATTTGTAGCCTCACTCTGTCCATTACTTTCAGGATGAAATGCAGAGCTAAAATCTATTTTAAAAACAAAATGTTGAAATAAGGCAACCAAAAAATGATTACAAAATCTAACATCACGATCAGATAACATTACTTTAGGAAATCCATGATGTGGGAAAATGCATTTAATGAATAATTTTGCAGCTTGAGGTGCAGTCAAAGTTTTTCTACATGGAATGAAATATGCATATTTACTAAACCTATCAACTATTGTCCAAATCATATCATTATGTGATGAAGTGATAGGAAGACCTGTGATAAAATCCATAGAGATTTGTTCCCATGGTTCATTTGGAATGGGAAGTGGCATTAATAATCCAAATGGTTTACCATGATGACGTTTGACACGCTGACATACAATGCATTGAGAAACATAATGTGCAATGTCTTTTTCCATGTGTGGCCAAAAGAAGAAATCTTTGCAAGTAGAAGTGGTGCTCTGTATGCCTCTATGACCCATGTAAGATGGTTCATGCATTTCTTTAATGACAAAATCTTTAAAAGCTTGGGTTATGCACAATTTATGTTGAAAATAAAAAAAACCATTATGAAATGTATAATGTTCATCAGATAAAGATGCACCATTATTGAAGTCATGCCATGCACGTGAAAAATACAAATCAGATGCATAAGTGGAAACCATGTCTTGAAAAGAATGAATTTGGATGGTAGAAATATTATTCAAAACAACAGAATTCGAAGGAAAACAGCTAAGAGCATCAGCTACAACATTAGCTTTACCAGGCTTATATTGTATCATGGGTTGGAAATTTTGAATGAATGATGCCCATTTAAGATGCCTATCAGAGATTAAGGGCTGACTTAATAAATGCTTAATAGCTTGTTGATCGGTTTTGATTAATACTTCAGAGCCCATAAGATAGTGTTTCCAAATTCGCAAAGCAGGCACAACTGCTAACAATTCTTTATCATATGTACTATAATTCTGCTCTGAGGGTTTAAGCTTCCTACTCTCAAATGCAATGGGATGGTCATTTTGCATTAAAACAGCACCTATTCCTGAACCACTAGCATCAGTAACGACATGAAAGGGTTGTGAAAAGTCAGGTAACTGTAAAACAGGTGCATGTGAAAGTGCATGTTTAAGTTTGTCAAAGGACTGTTGTTGGGTAAGTCCCCATGCAAATTTTATTTTCTTTTTCAACAACAAGGTAAGATGCAATGCTAAATAAGAAAAATTTCGAACAAACTTCCTATAGAAACTAGCCAACCCAAGAAAAGAACAAACATCATTGACTCATTGTTGTGTAGGCCATTCTACTATAACTCTAATCTTTTTCGGATCCACATGCACACCTTCACTTGAAATAATATGTCCTAAATATTCTAACTTACGTTGAAAGAAGTAGCTCCTTTTAGGATTAGCATAAAGTGTGTTCTCTCGTAACAAATGAAAAACTGTTGCAAGATGCTTTTCATGTTCACTATCATTCTTACTGTATACAAGTATATCATCAAAGAATACAAGAACAAAAGCTTGATAATCAATAAAAATATTGTTCATCATTCGTGCAAATGTAGCAGGGGCATTAGTAAGTCCAAAGGGCATTACCATAAATTCATAATGGCCAGTTTGAGTTCTAAATGCATACTTAAAAATATCACTTTGTGTCATATGAATCTGATGGTATCCCGATTTAAGATCAATTTTACTAAAGACACGAGCTCCTCGTAACTTATCTAAGAGATCATCTATTCGAGGAATGATCTTGTTAAGGGCTCTATAATCAATGCACATTCGATAAGTTTTATTCTTCTCCTCTACTAAGAGAACTGGTGCTCCAAATGGGGAAGAACTAGGCCTTATAAGTCCTTTTTGTAGTAGGTCTTTTACTTGATTTTCTATTTCCTTTTGATGTAGTGGGCCATGTCTATAAGGTGTTTTATGAGGAGGAGAACTGCCAGGGACTAAGTCTATGCTATGGTCAAAGGATCCTCGAGATGGTGGTAGTTCAGAGGGATACTCAGACATAAAACAATCCTTATAAGTACTCATGAAAGGTTTATATGCATCAAGAAGTGTATGAGTATAATCATTGATGACATTGACAAAAACAATGCATGAGTTGAATCCTTTCCTTAATGCACGCTTTACTTGAGTGTGACTAATCAGCGGAAATGGCTGGAAAGCATGTTGTGCAGACAAAGTAATGATTTGACCTTTGAATTCAAAGTTAAAGGTATGAGTATGGTAGTCAATACGTGGGTTATAATGGTGACGAAAAGGCATACCTAGTATAACATCGTAAGATTGCAAAGGTGCAATTAAAAATGTCCGTGAATCAACATATGGGCCTATGCTAATCGTAACATCTTGCACTTCTCGTGTTACATTATATCGTCTACCTTGAAATGCAACTTTCACTTTATACAAGGAAGGAAACGTTTGTAATTTAAGTTCTTGTACTAATGAATGTGAAATGAAGTCATGTGAACTACCATCGTCATGTAGAGTTTTAACTAGTTTATTATTTATTGTACCCTGCATGCAAAGTAGAGAGTGAAGAGAGATATCGTTACCCAAGGTACTTAAGTCTTTCTCCAATGATTCCTCTGTCCATACAGGGGGAATTTCTTCAGTATGGACCTCCATGTTATGCAATTGAGCTGTAGTCGGTTTCATGTGACGGGGTGGCAATCTGCACCTTATTTTTGTATGTCCAGGTTTACCACAATTCTAGCAAGTGATTCGTGGTCGCTTCTGTTGGGCATCCACCACTGAAGTTTGAAGGGTAGGTGGTTTGGCGGGTTGGAGAGATGAAGCAACAGGTGGAGTTGAGTAATTGGATTGTGGAGGACGAGGAAAGCTAGGGTAAGATGGGGTATTAAAATTACGCTTCAGAGGAAGATGTGGTTTAACAAAAAATGATTGTTGACGTGGTTGTTGGAGTTGAAGTGACTTGGTTAGATATAGCCTCGTTGAGGGTTGTAGGTCGTAGGGTGTGTAGCTTAGCTTGGATTCCCACCTCCAAACCATCTTCGTATTTCTGCTGCAAGATATCCTCTGATACATCTTCAAGCATTCGAACAAGTAGTAAATTTTGCCAGAACCGCTCCGTGTAAGTAGTAACCGTATCACCCTCTTTCCATGTAAGGGTTGTCCATGCACGTCGAACATGCAAATGGTATTGAGGAGGAAGAAAAGAATCCTTCACTTTTTCTTGGAAAGCCTTCCACGTTGTTGGACGCTTGGTACTGTGCCGCAGGACATTCCACCAGAGTTGAGCTTTACCTACTAAATAATTAGTGGAAAATTTAACTTTTTCACTTTCAGCATAGATCTCGTCAGTATAAAAATCATCAAACTGTGACAACCAAGAAAGGACTAAAGGCCCATCCTTTCGGCCATCAAATCGTAGAAACTTGTAGTTTCTAGTACTGATCTTCGAATGAATAACATCAGATTGGGCAGAAACAATAGCTTTTACTACTATTGTAAGGGTGTCTTCCTCGTTTTGTATATTTTGGAGGACTTCATCACGTTGCCGGATTTCCTTATGAGCTCCTCGAAGCTCATGCCGCAAGAGCTCTAGTTGTTGTTCAAGTGTTGCCTGAGGTAGAGGTGAATTACTGTAATCCTCCATGGTGCTCTTGGACGCTTAAGCTAGTGCTTTCCTCTCGGGATGTACCCTCAAGGAATGTACCTAGCAGAAAAGTACCCTGTCTGGATGTACCCTGATGTACCCTCAGAAGTGTACCCTGAGAAGTGTACCCTGAGTAATGTACCCTGGTGTACCCTGAGAAGTGTACCCTGAGATGCGCCGCATCGCGTCGCACCGTGCCGCCTTGAAAACTGCAAGTTATGTTAAATTTAAGGAAAGAGAACTTGAGTAACAACTCCAAGAGATGGAGGAGTGGTTAAAGTACTTCCCTTGAAAGTAGGAGGTTGTGGGTTCAAATCCTCCTACCTTAGGGACTCTAAACCACTCTATTGCCACTCAAAATTAAAATTGCCTCGCGCGTAGCCAACAGCTGCCAACGGTCGCCAAGGGAGCCTTGGGTGCCAATGTTGCCAATTTATTGCCTAAGTTATTGCCTAAGTTCTTTGCCTTAGTCGACGCCTTGGAATAAACGTAGGTGTAAACGTAGGAGCAAACATAGGTGAAAACATAGGTTCTGGTTCTGGAACTGGAACTAAAACAGAAATAGAAACAGGAACAGGAACCGGAGACGGAGATGGAATCGAAATCGAAATCGCGAACAGAGAACCCTTTGTATTGACGCGTGCAGAGCTCTGATACCACTGTTGTCAAGATCTTGCTCACGTGCATACAGAGATTACGAACGCATAAAACACACAGAAAAATAGAGACAAGAAGAGACGAGACTGAACGCAGTATTGGGTGCAATCTCCCCCCATGCACTTTGTTTTGACAGTCCACAGAGTGCATGTATTTATAGGAATTTTGATTACGTCGAAAAGAGTGGTTACAAGAGGGCGGCTTCGAAAAGCAAGCGTGAAACTAAAAGTTGATAACTTTTACAGAAAGCCATTGCTTTCAATAACAGAAACTGCGGTCTACAACGACCTTTATTCTAACCAATACTTTTCTAACAATAGAACCTTCTACGCAGGTTTATTTACAAGATAAATAATAATTATTCGGATTATTGATGTCCGCCCTTTCACGCCTTGCACGCTCCTCACGAACCTTCAGCTGCTATATCAGAAACATCAGAAACACATTAATTCATTAATAATATAACACTTTAACAATGCATTGTTCAATAACATTAACAATGCATTGTTCAATAACTTTAACAATGCATTGTTCAATAATATACAACATGCCTCTCAATTGACAAGCAACTGACCTCAGTTGATAAACAATTTAACACTCTAACAATTACAATGCATTGTTCAACATATTCCATGTTACATTCCAACAATAACAATGCATTGGCTAACATATTCCATGTTACAATCCAACAATGCATTGGCTAACATATTCCATGTTACAATCCAACAATGCATTGGCTAACATATTCCATGTTACAATCCAACAATGCCCATGTTACAATCCAACAATGCATTGGCTAACATATTCCATGTTACAATCCAACAATGCATTGTTCAACATATTCCATAAGTTATAACATGCCCCTTAGTTGAACAAGCAACTGACCTCAGTTGATAAAAGAATAAACATGGATGGCCAGTCACATGTTTCATTACTGAATAAAGAAAATAGGCATGTGCCATGTAAAAATACATGCATGGAAATGTTCATGGAGCTGTTACATTAATGTGTTTGTGTATGATATGCAAAAATTAAGTGGTCATAATGAGGTGTTAATTGTGTTTTTTGTATCCATTGACATTCTTCAATAGAGTGATTTTTGTACTTAACCAAATATCGATGATATTGAGTACCTGTGCATGTAGTAGTGACATCATGATCAATGATTTTCTCAGGAACTAAGAGTTCAGATTGTTCTTCAATCAAAGGAGGGTCATCAAGAAGTGGAGGAAGTGGTAAAGTTCCTTTAAAGGGTTTAAGAAAACTAATATGAAAAGAGTTATGTATAGTCCAATGAGATGGAATATCTAATCTAAATGAATTATCATTAATTTTTTCGATAATGCGAAACGGTCCATAATAGCGTGGTGCAAGTTTAATTTTAGGATGCTGCAAAATATTTTTGAGACGTCTTTTAATGATACACAACCATACAAAATCATTTTCCTTGAAGTCTTTGGCTAATCGTTTAGTATTGATATTACGTGTATATCGCTCTTGACTTTTCCTAATATGCTCGTGAAATCATGAAGCATAGAAACGTGATCTTGAGCAATAGAATCAGCCATCGGAATGTCGGTTTGGATGAGGGACATGGGAGTGGGAAGCTTTTTACCAAAAACAATTTGAAAAGGTGCACGACCAGTAGTGGTGTGTGCAGTGTTATTGTAAGCAAATTGAAGCAATGGCAACTTGTCATCCCAGTTATTAGGATTATCTAATGAATAACAACGCAATAAACAAGAATATTACTATTTGTAGCCTCACTCTGTCCATTACTTTCAGGATGAAATGCAGAGCTAAAATCTATTTTAAAACCAAAATGTTGAAATAAGGCAACCAAAAAATGATTACAAAATCTAACATCACGATCAGATAACATTACTTTAGGAAATCCATGATGTGGGAAAATGCATTTAATGAATAATTTTGCAGCTTGAGGTGCAGTCAAAGTTTTTCTACATGGAATGAAATATGCATATTTACTAAATCTATCAACTATTGTCCAAATCATATCATTATGTGATGAAGTGATAGGAAGACCTGTGATAAAATCCATAGAGATTTGTTCCCATGGTTCATTTGGAATGGGAAGTGGCATTAATAATCCAAATGGTTTACCATGATGACGTTTGACACGCTGACATACAATGCATTGAGAAACATAATGTGCAATGTCTTTTTCTATGTGTGGCCAAAAGTAGAAATCTTTGCAAGTAGAAGTGGTGCTCTGTATGCCTCTATGACCCATGTAAGATGGTTCATGCATTTCTTTAATGACAAAATCTTTAAAAGCTTGGGTTATGCACAATTTATGTTGAAAATAAAAAAAACCATTATGAAATGTATAATGTTCATCAGATAAAGATGCACCATTATTGAAGTCATGCCATGCACGTGAAAAATACAAATCAGATGCATAAGTGGAAACCATGTCTTGAAAAGAATGAATTTGGATGGTAGAAATATTATTCAAAACAACAGAATTCGAAGGAAAACAGCTAAGAGCATCAGCTACAACATTAGCTTTACCAGGCTGATATTGTATCATGGGTTGGAAATTTTGAATGAATGATGCCCATTTAAGATGCCTATCAGAGATTAAGGGCTGACTTAATAAATGCTTAATAGCTTGTTGATCGGTTTTGATTAATACTTCAGAGCCCATAAGATAGTGTTTCCAAATTCGCAAAGCATGCACAACTGCTAACAATTCTTTATCATATGTACTATAATTCTGCTCTGAGGGTTTAAGCTTCCTACTCTCAAATGCAATGGGATGGTCATTTTGCATTAAAACAGCACCTATTCCTGAACCACTAGCATCAGTAACGACATGAAAGGGTTGTGAAAAGTCAGGTAACTGTAAAACAGGTGCATGTGAAAGTGCATGTTTAAGTTTGTCAAAGGACTGTTGTTGGGTAAGTCCCCATGCAAATTTTATTTTCTTTTTCAACAACAAGGTAAGATGCAATGCTAAATAAGAAAAATTTCGAACAAACTTCCTATAGAAACTAGCCAACCCAAGAAAAGAACGAACATCATTGGCTGATTGTGGTGTAGGCCATTCTACTATAACTCTAATCTTTTTCGGATCCACATGCACACCTTCACTTGAAATAATATGTCCTAAATATTCTAACTTACGTTGAAAGAAGTAGCTCTTTTCAGGATTAGGATAAAGTGTGTTCTCTCGTAACAAATGAAAAACTGTTGCAAGATGCTTTTCATGTTCACTATCATTCTTACTGTATACAAGTATATCATCAAAGAATACAAGAACAAAAGCTTGATAATCAATAAAAATATTGTTCATCATTCGTGCAAATGTAGCAGGGGCATTAGTAAGTCCAAAGGGCATTACCATAAATTCATAATGGCCTGTTTGAGTTCTAAATGCAGACTTAAAAATATCACTTTGTGTCATACGAATCTGATGGTAACCCGATTTAAGATCAATTTTACTAAAGACACGAGCTCCTCGTAACTTATCTAAGAGATCATCTATTCGAGGAATAGGGTATCTATTCTTGATCGTGATCTTGTTAAGGGCTCTATAATCAATGCACATTCGATAAGTTTTATTCTTCTTCTCTACTAAGAGAACTGGTGCTCCAAATGGGGAAGAACTAGGCCTTATAAGTCCTTTTTGTAGTAGGTCTTTTACTTGATTTTCTATTTCCTTTTGATGTAGTGGGCCATGTCTATAAGGTGTTTTATGAGGAGGAGAACTACCAGGGACTAAGTCTATGCTATGGTCAAAGGATCCTCGAGATGGTGGTAGTTCAGAGGGATACTCAGACATAAAACAATCCTTATAGGTACTCATGAAAGGTTTATATGCATCACGAAGTGTATGACTGTAATCATAGATGACATTGACAAAAACAATGCATGAGTTGAATCCTTTCCTTAATGCACGCTTTACTTGAGTGTGACTAATCAATGGAAATGGCTGGAAAGCATGTTGTGCAGACAAAGTAATGATTTGACCTTTGAATTCAAAGTTAAAGGTATGAGTATGGTAGTCAATACGTGGGTTATAATGGTGACGAAAAGGCATACCTAGTATAACATCGTAAGATTGCAAAGGTGCAATTAAAAATGTCCGTGAATCAACATATGGGCCTATTCTAATCGTAACATCTTGCACTTCTCGTGTTACATTATATCGACTACCTTGAAATGCAGCTTTCACTTTATACAAGGAAGGAAACATTTGTAATTTAAGTTCTTGTACTAATGAATGTGAAATGAAGTCATGTGAACTACCATCGTCATGTAGAATTTTAACTAGTTTATTATTTATTGTACCCTGCATGCAAAGTAGAGAGTGAAGAGAGATATCGTTACCCAAGGTACTTAAGTCTTTCTCAAATGATTCCTCTGTCCATACAGGGGGAATTTCTTCAGTATGGACCTCCATGTTATGCAATTGAGCTATAGTCGGTTTCATGTGACGGGGTGGCAATCTGCACCTTATTTTTGTATGTCCAGGTTTACCACAATTCTAGCAAGTGATTCGTGGTCGCTTCTGTTGGGCATCCACCACTGAAGTTTGAAGGGTAGGTGGTTTGGCAGGTTGGAGAGATGAAGCAACAGGTGGAGTTGAGTAATTGGATTGTGGAGGACGAGGAAAACTAGGGTAAGATGGGGTATTAAAATTACGCTTTAGAGGAAGATGTGGTTTAACAAAAAATGGTCTTTGACGTGGTTGTTGGAGTCGAAGTGACTTGGTTATGGGCTGGAATTCTTTTTTTGCATCATAGGCGAAAGATATAGCCTCGTTGAGGGTTGTAGGTCGTAGGGTGTGTAGCTTAGCTTGGATTCCCACCTCCAAACCATCTTCGTATTTCTGCTGCAAGATATCCTCTAATACATCTTCAAGCATTCGAACAAGTAGTAAATTTTGCGTGAACCGCTCCGTGTAAGTAGTAACCGTATCACCCTCCTTCCATGTAAGGGTCGTCCATGCACGTCGAACATGCAAATGGTATTGAGGAGGAAGAAAAGAATCCTTCACTTTTTCTTGGAAAGCCTTCCACGTTGTTGGACGCTTGGTACTGTGACGCAGGACATTCCATCAGAGTTGAGCTTTACCTACTAAATAATTAGTGGAAAATTTAACTTTTTCACTTTCTGCATATATCTCACTTAAAGCTAGTGCTTTCCTCTCGGGATGTACCCTCAAGGAATGTACCTAGCAAAAAAGTACCCTGTCTGGATGTACCCTGATGTACCCTCAGAAGTGTACCCTGAGAAGTGTACCCTGAGTAATGTACCCTGGTGTACCCTGAGAAGTGTACCCTGAGATGCACCGCATCGCGTCGCACCGTGCCGCCTTGAAAACTGCAAGTTATGTTAAATTTAAGGAAAGAGAACTTGAGTAACAACTCCAAGAGATGGAGGAGTGGTTGAAGTACTTCCCTTGAAAGTAGGAGGTTCTGGGTTCAAATCCTCCTACCTTAGGGACTCTAAACCACTCTATTGCCACTCAAAATTAAAATTGCCTCGCGCGTAGCCAACGGCTGCCAACGGTCGCCAAGGGAGCCTTGGGTGCCAATGTTGCCAATGTATTGCCTAAGTTATTGCCTAAGTTCTTTGCCTTAGTCGACGCCTTGGAGTAAACGTAGGTGTAAACGTAGGAGCAAACATAGGTGAAAATGTAGGTTCTGGTTCTGGAACTGGAACTAAAACAGAAACAGAAACAGGAACAGGAACCGAAGACGGAGACGGAATCGAAATCGGAATCGCGAACAGAGAACCCTCTGTATTGACGCATGCAGAGCTCTGATACCACTGTTGTCAAGATCTTGCTCACGTGCATACAGAGATTACGAACGCAGAAAACACACAGAAAAATAGAGACAAGAAGAGACGAGACTGAACGCAGTATTGGGTGCAATCTCCCCCATGCACTCTGTTTTGACAGTCCACAGAGTGCATGTATTTATAGGAATTTTGATTACGTCGAAAAGAGTGGTTACAAGAGGGCGGCTTCGAAAAGCAAGCGTGAAACTAAAAGTTGATAACTTTTACAGAAAGCCATTGCTTTCAATAACAGAAACTGCGGTCTACAATGACCTTTATTCTAACCAATACTTTTCTAACAATAGAACCTTCTACGCAGGTTTATTTACAAGCTAAATAATAATTATTCAGATTATTGATGTCCGCCCTTTCACGCCTTGCACGCTCCTCACGAACCTTCAGCTGCTATATCAGAAACATCAGAAACACATTAATTCATTAATAATATAACACTTTAACAATGCATTGTTCAATAACTTTAACAATGCATTGTTCAATAATATACAACATCACCACTATCCAAGAACCAATCCGAATCAGCCTCACTCACAACCATACATTTAGAATGCAAAGAAGCATCATAATGACATGTAACAACACATGCCCAAAAATCTTGAGCCATGTTAGCTTCATCATTCTTTACATTTGCTGAATTTTCAGCAATAGACATGCCAGATTCCTTCTTATTTTCATTGCGTTTAGCAAGCTTTCTGCACTCATCAATAGTATGACTAACCTTTTGGCAATATTTACATCTCTTCTTCTTTTGCAAATCGGCATCATTAGAGGAATGAGTGGAAGAGGAAGCTTGAGGCTTTGGTTTTGATGAACCCAAAGCTAAACCATACTTACTTTTCCCCTTTTGTCAGATAGCAACTACTTGCATTCCCTCAATCAAACCACTCCTATTCACTCTAGATTGCTCTTCTTGCAAAAGAAGAGACACAACCTCATCAAATGCATACATATTAGGATTTCCTTTTGCAACCAAATGGAGTGTAGTAGCAAATCTTTGAAAAGATTCCGGTAATCCTTTCAACAATGTAGAAATGAGTGATGCATCCGGAATGATCTCATCTATGTTTGTCAATTGCTCTTTCAAGTCCTTGATGCGAGTCACATACACATCCACCGACTCATTTTCATCCATACATACATCCTCAAGTTGCTTCCTCAAGTTGCTTCCTCAAGTATGCAACATGTGCTTCATTACACACGGCATACAAAGAAGCAAGAGTGTCCCATTCCTGTTGTGATGTAGAACATGGCCGAATGTGTGGAACTATATGATGCTTCACAGAAAGCGCAATCAAAGCATGAGCTTGAGCATCTTTTCCATCCCATCTAAGTTGCTCCTGTGTAGGAGAAGGAGAAACCACTATACTCGAAGAAGAAGCTCCATCTGTGACAGTAGACTGTGAAGTAGAAGCATTTGCTGGTCTTCGATCTACATCTGCCACTATGTTCCAAAGTTGTTTTGCAACAAGAACATGCTTCATCATGTAAGACCACATCAGGTAGTTGGTCTCATCAAGCTTATCTTCAGCTTGAAGCATGCTAAACAAGTCATTGATGCCCGCCATTTCACTAAGGAACAAGAATGTGACAAAACCTTCACTTCGACAAAAGCTAAAATGAATGCTGAAATTTCAGCTCACAAATCATCACTCTAATGGCGATTTTGAGCACGAATGGCTTTGAAATGGGGGTAAAACCCTAGCATGCATGGTGGAAATGTTTCTTGGTTGCTGATATTCACAGTTCTATGCTTCGAAGTCAATTTGCATGGTTAAAAGTGCACGTGATGTGAAAAACTGAAACTTGAGAAGAAGTTGAACCTGCTCTGATACCACTGTTGGGTGTGTGTAGAAGTGCGAGAGACACACAAGAATCACACACAAGGAGCACAAATGCAGCAAGACACACAGAGAATATGATGGTTGGAATAGCTCTCTCTATTGATGATGAACTTAACTGAAGTAAGAGCTGAATAATATCCCTAAGTACAAAGTACCACCACATATGAGAGTACCAAGTATGTGGTAACATGGGGAAAAAACCTCTAGCCAGCACTAGAGTAAAAAGTGCCCATGTGTAGGGAAAAGGTTCACATCAAAGCTACTCGAGGAACATATAAGTGTAACACACTATACATGTCAAAGAAATGAAAAAGTGATATGTGTCATATTGGATAATCACATGTTGAGCTTCATATCTGAACACTCCCCCTCAAGCTCAACGGCATGTTCTGTAATCCAAGCATCTTTCGAAAACTTCTCCAGCTTCTCTACTCCAAGTGCTTTAGTAAAAATGTCAGCAACCTGCTCATTTGTCCTCACATAAACAAGATCAATATCACCTGCTAATACCTTCTCTCTTATGAAGCGATAATGTACCTTGATATGCTTTGTTCTAGCATGAAAAACATGATTTCGTGCTAACTAAATGCTACTAAGATTGTCACAATAGATGATGATCGGCTTTTGCACTTCCATACCTAAATATGCAAGTAGCATCTCTAACCATGATGCTTTACATGTTGCCATTGCCGCACCTCTATACACAAACTCTGTACTCAACAAAGCAATAATGGGTTGCTTCTTACTGCTCCATGTAATAGTTGCACTCCCAAATGAGAATAGAAAGCCACTAGTAGTTCTTCTGTATGGAATACCACTAGCCCAATCGGCATCGATGTATCCATGAACCTGCAAATCTACACCAGCTTCATAAAACAATCCATAATTCAAAGTAGCACTCACATAACATAGAGTGCACCTCAAAGCATCTAAATGCGACTTCCTAGGAACCTGCATAAATTGATTTTCAAGTCCAAGAGTGTAGCTTAGATCAGGCTTTGTAATTGTGAGATATATCAAACTCCCCACAAATTTCATATACATAGTAGAATTTTCCAATGCTTCACCTGATGTAGTATCCAATTTCAAATTCTGATCCAATGGCATAGAAATTTGCTTACAATCAGCCATACCATACTTTTGCAGCATGTTCAAGGCATTTTTCCTTTGTGACATCCATATACCTATTTTTGTATGTATAAATTCAATGCCCAAGAAATAGTGCAAGACACCAAGATCTTTCATGTCAAAATCCTACATAAGGAGTTACTTTACCTCGTTAATGCTTTCTTCATTATCACCACCTATAATCAAGTCATCAACATAAATAGCCACAATCATGATGTCATCATCACCATTCCTTGCATATAATGAATGATCTGCATCACACAGAAAATCCAATGGTTGTTAAGTAGTCAACAATCCTTGCATGCCAAGCACAAGGGGCTCGCTTAAGTCCATACAGAGTCTTTTGCAACTTGGAATGCATTCTTCACATCCATTTGATGCAAAGTCCATCCTTTGTTGTGACTAATGCAACAAGTGCTATGATAGTAGACATTATAGCCACAAGGCTAAATATTTCCTCATGATCAATGCCATATGTCTGTGCATATCCTTTTGCTACTAATCGTTATTTATACCTACTTATGCTACCATCAACATTGTGCTTTACCTTGTAAACCCACTTGCAGTGTATGGTTTTCTTTCCTTGTGGCAATGGAACGAGCTTCCATGTTTTGTTTCCATAAAGTGCAACCATCTCCTCATCCATAGCTTTCTCCCAATCTACATTTCCAATTGCATCTTCAAAAGAAGAAGGTTCAACATCTTATATTACCTTGGTCATGTAGGCACAATGATGAGCCATGTAACTATCATATGTCAATCGTTGCCCAGAATCTTGCATCCTCCTAGATCTTCTTGGTACTCGACCACTTCTCCTTGTATCATCTGCATGTGCCTTTCTTAATCTTGGAGTCTTCACAAAGGGCAATCCAGGCTCCTCATCAAGGCTCTTTTATGAACTGCTTGAATCTCCATCAATGTCTTCAAAACCTGTAGATATTTTACTACTAGTAGAAAGCTTTTCTTTACCTTTCTTTGATGTAGTGGATGATTTTGATGGATTGAAATTTCCACGCAATCTTCCACTCCATGGATTTGAGTTGGAACTATTGCTTGGTGATGCATCAGGTAAACTCAAAACTTGAGATAATGTACTTGATTTTTTAGCATTTTCTTTGTCATTTGGTTCAAGATTAAGTCCTTCTTTAGCATCTATATAGAAGCTTGACATTTCATCAAATACCACATCTCTGCTTACCTTCACCTGTCATATGAGTGGGTTATACCATTTATATCCCTTTTGCTCAAGGGAGTACCCAATGAAGATATATTTTTCTGCTTTTGGATCAATCTTTGTCCTCAAATCATCTAGAATATGTAAATATGCAATACAAACAAACACTTTCATATGTGATAAGTTTGGCTTTTTACCTATGAACTTCTCCTCAAGTGTAACTTGATGTACAATTGTAGTTAGAGTTCTATTCATGATGTATATAGTAGTGTGCATAGCTTCTGCCCAGTAACAATGAGGCATATTCTTCTCAACCATCAAGGCTCTTGCTATTTTTACAATATGTCTATTTTTGCATTTATCAAGGCCATTCTATTATGGTGTGTGCATACATGAAAATTGACATCGAATTCCATGACTTTTAAGAAAGTTGATGAACTCATTTGACATGTATTCACCTCCTCCATCATCCGTTATACTTTCATGTCTACTTTTCCACTATAGCCTTGAAATTCTAGAAGTGAGTGAACACCTCACTCTTCTCTTTCATGAAATATAACCATACTTTTTGTGTATGGTCATCAATGAAAGTAACATAAAACCTGCAACCACCCATAGATGTGGTCTTTGCAGGACCCCAAACATCTATATGTACTATTTCTAGCACATCCTCACTAACATGCTTTGTCATGCGAAAATGATGCTCTTAATTGTTTACCAAATTAACAGGTTGTAAATACCTTTTGCATCTCTACAACCTTGAAATTTGGTAGTCCATTGACAATCTCCTTTGACTGCATCAATTTCAGCCTTTGTAAGTTTGCATGTCCAATTCATTTGTGCTAGATCTCTATATCAACAATAACTCCTGCACCTTTTGCATTGATTTCACAAATTTTCACAGTTAAGGTGAACATCCTACCCACTTTATTTCCGTTGGCAATCAATCTTCCATCTTGTTTGTACTCTTCTACATATAACCCATCAACATCAAACCTGACTTGTAATCCCTAGTCAACCATTTATCCAATAGAAACCAAATTCTTTGTTATATTTGGAACATGCAACACATCAGCAAGATGTTTTACCTTCCCATCCTCCATAAACAGTGCTATGTTTCCTGTATGCTCGATAGGGTGTGATGTGTCATCACTTGTTCCAACATATCCATGAATTGGCAATTTTTTGCAAACTACTAAACTATTCTGCATGACTGGAAATGTGATTTGAAGCACGTGAATCAACATACAAGACATTACGATTCAATTTTGAAACATCAGCAGACATCATATTCATCATGTGATGTTGGACCATGAACAACTTCTCAGAATCATCTGCACTTGTGGATGCATAGTTGTTTTGCTGCCTTTTGTTATTTTGATTTGTCAACCTTCAATCATGCTCAAGTCGAGGTTTACCATAATTCAAGAATCCTTTATTGTCATTACTTCAATAATTTCTTTGGAAATTTATGTGACCCCTTTGGCTCCCCCTAGCTCGAAATTATCCTCTACATCCTACATGATTATGTTGTTGACCTTGCTCTTGGTTATTGTGTCCTCTTCCACTTTCAAAGCCTCTATCTCTGCCATTTCCTCTACGAGAGTAGAAAACTAGGTTTTCCTTGGGAGTTCGAGTCCTCACAAAGATTCTTTTCTTCAATAATCAGCATGGACACTAGATCAACAAAATTCGAAATATTTTCCTTGGTCTGAATAGATGTTCTGAACTGCTTATATGCAGCTCCTAAACCATGAAGGCACACTTCCACCTTATCATCATCATCATCATCCACATTCACACCAATAGATGCAAGTGACTCACATATGCTTTTGATTTTCACGATGTAGTCACTTACCGACATGTCCATTTTCTCCAATGTATGCAACTCATTCTTGAGTTGCAATGTTTGTGCCTTTGTATCGGTCTCATACAATCTGACCAAATTGTTCCAAGCCTCTTTCGGAGTCTTCGCATCTTGTATGTGCCCAATCATGCTATCTTGTACGTTAACAGATAGCTAATACATTACCTTTCGTGATCCTTGATTCCATTCTTTATATGCTCTTAACTAGTCTACAGTTCGATTCCTCTCTGGTAATTCTAGAGTGTTTTTGTTCTCTCCTTTGATGTGCTTCCAGTAGCCTTTCCCCATGAGGAAATTCGTCCTTTTGAATGTACAAGCATGGAAGTTGTTCTTATCTAGCTTATCGCTCATAAGCTGACTCATTCCATCCACGTTTCCCATTTCTATAGCAATGCATAACACTACAAAGACACTACAAGTAGTACTTTTTCTTGAATGTTGTCACACTATGACCTGACAATCTGATCTCAGAAAAACATAGTTTTCATGTATCAACATTACACAAAATTGCTTGAAATTTTGGATCTGGGATATTTGAGTCTTGCCAAACAGGATGCAAGTTATGGTTTTGCAATCTGACCTATTTTTTCTATGGTCCCTACCTTGTGGGCTCGAAATGAAGGTTGAGATGCCTTCTATCTTCATGCCAATTTTCATAGCAATCTGAGGTCATTTGTGAATCATGCCTTCTTGCGTACTCTTCACCATCAGCCTTCACCACGAGCTCTCTATAGCCACACTGGCTCTGATACCATGTCACGATGAAGGAGATAAGGAAGAGAGCTCACATGCACTCTCACAATCAAAGAGGAGCACACAAACAAATTGAAGCAAGGAAGAATGAGCTTCTTCTTCTTCTATTACACAAAAGGAATATACAAGAATGACGTAAAAAAACAATACAACAAGTGCAATAAATAAAGAACGATACATAAGGAAAATTCTAATGTTTGCGAATGAATCAGCTAGCAAGAAAACAAATGTGACATCACTCTTGGTATATAAATCTAATAAAGCTCAATGAAGTATCCTTGACATATATCAATGTGACCACTATACATGTTAGAGAAATGAAAAAGTGATACACGTCATCCTGGAGCATCACATGTTGAGTTTGGTATCTCAACAACATTTGCATTGTTTTAGTATTTATAAGGTTTTTTTTTATATAAAGGAAGTTCGGCATTAGCCAGTATTAATAAGGTTATTCTTCATTCAATTTGGTGCATTTATATGAGAGGGTGACAATTTTTTAGCATCATATTTGTTCCTTGAATGAATGTGTGTAGTGTGAAGTCAAAAGGTGGGTAGGTTGCAAGAGAGAGGTCCATAGGTTGAGCATCAAGACAACATAACTATTTATTAGGGTTCATTATTATAGAGGTTTATTGCCCACTTATGTTTGTGCCTTTTTGCATAAATTGATAGCAGGATGAGAGATTGATGAAGGTATTAACTTAACAACGTGGATGGAAGAAGAGTGTACTAAATTTAGGTCCAAACCTATAGAAGCAATGCAAGAAAATTTCAATGAGACGTTTTAGAGGAGGCATGGGCATCCATATAGGTGCAAGAGTGCAATAATAAGAAGCCCAACAACAACGGAGAAGCCACTTCTTGTCTGTTTGCCACAAGGTAGAGAGAAAAAATAGTGTCGAGATTAGTAATGAGAATCATCGAGAAGGAGAAAATGGAGTAATAGCCAAGGCACATGTTTCAACGATCATGGAAATGCAGTAATAGCCAAGGCCCATGTCTCAAACATTACTTTGGGGATAGTTGTTTGATTTCTTTCATAAGAATGGAGAAGATACAAATCACATAGGTTGCATCTGCAGAAAATTATCTTTTTAACTTGAAACTAAAAGTTTATTACAATAAAGAGAAAACCAAGAATAGGAAATGAATGCCATTAACGGTGCAAAAAAGGACAAAAATAGAAAGTACCACCAAGTACTTCCAAGCACAAAGAATTATAACAAGAAGTATACTAAGTACAATACTTGGAGGTACACTTCTTCTTCCTTGGCCAACAAACTTTAGGATGCCTCCTTTTGTAGCCTTTGTTGCTTGCAAATATGTTTAAGTGAACCTTCAATGAATGGTTGGATGTGTAGGTTTCCAAGCTTCAGAGGGTTTTTGAAGAAGTCCCATGGAAGATGGCTAAAAAAAGACTACAAATATAAGGCTTTAAACTCTTGGATTTAACAAACATGTCCTCACTATTGGCAGGTGCTAATATCCCACATAACATGGAAAATCAATTGTAGCAAGGCTATAAAAGCTACAACTCTCTTCAATAACTCCCATCACCAAAGAGAGAGAGAGAGAGAGAAAGAGAGAGAGAGAGATGGAGTGAGAGAGAAGGTGATCGTTAGGCTCTCTAGGTGCTTTTAGGCTATTTGGGATTCTTGGCAAGGATGGGGTGCCTCCTTGGGCATTCATAGATGCTGAGGGGCTGCATCCTCTTAGCCTTGGGCCTCTGTTGTGGAAGGACTCCATAGCCTTCACACACCTGAACTGAAGACTAACTAGCAAGGCCACACACTAGGAAGAGAGATGTCTTTCCACCCAACCAACCCCTCCAATATATAGCTCCAAGTCCAAGGGGGTAAGTCCCTCTCAAGGGGACATGTGTACCTTCCATCACGTGGGTCCTAAGGTGGTCACATGGTTTCCAAGCTTAGGATATCACATGAAATCACATGGCTTCTAAAAGAAGTCTCTCCAAGCTCTCACGTACAAACCAAGTGGCTAGGAGAAGCTTCCAATTAAGCCTAAGGTACTCAACCTTAGAGAATCAATCCTAAGGTTCAAGACCCATCTAAAAGGGGTAAATAAACCATAAATCCAAAGGGTTTCACACCTAGAAACCCAAGGGTTCTACCCTTTAGACCCATGAAATTATACAACATTCTCCCCCCCTTAAAAGCATTTCCATCCTCAGAAATGAGTGGAGATATATACCTTGGGGTATTCCCCCGTGCTCCATGATCAATCTCAAGCATCATGGCTTTCATCTCTCTAAGATCGCCTCTTAATTCAAAAGGGGAGTTCTACCCCGACTGAATTTTAAAAGAGGAGAATCCATGTGTAGTCTAACCTTGCCCTAATCATTCAAAGTTCCATGTAGTTTGCATACGAAAAAGAACTGAGTCGAATGCAAAGTATGAAAAGAATGAAAAGGCTAGAAGAGAACACCCCTGCCTATTTCCTTTGTTTAAGCCATGTGTCATCTGGGTCTCCAAAGCTCAAACATGTGGATTAGGTGGAGTCAAAGTGACTTTATCTAAATCACTACCTTGATCCTTTGCTTTGCACCACTTGTGCACGGACCTAGCAAAATAGATGAATGCTACTTAAGGTTTCCTTATTCGATTCATCTCTCAAGTTAGAATCAGACTTGTTCTAAAAGAAAGATGAATCTTACATAATCCCTGCCCAACTTACTCTCGTTTAGTGAAATGGGTGGATTTTCTTGTTTGCAATTTGCCTCCAATAAATCTAAAATAGAGGGGAATTTCATTAAAATCCCTACCTAACCAATGGAATGGTAAAGGTGGATTATATAATATCCTCTTTATCTTCAGAGAGAGCTTACCAAAAAGTGGATGCAATGTTCTTTCAAAACTTTATGTAGTTTTGAGAATCCACTTTTAAGGGACTAGAATCCATAAGGGTTAATCTAACTATTGTAGCCTTTGATTGAAACCCATTTTACTTGTTCTTCCAAAAAGATAAGATCTTTATAACTACGTCCCAAGATGGGAACTCATAGTGTAAAAGATCGTGTTATCTTTAAGGTCATAAGTAGAAATAGATTATTCCAATCATTTCTTCAATGTTTAACCTTTACGGATCTTTTAATTAGATCTCAAACCTTAAGGGTCTTCTTGATCCTTCTAGAGTTCTCTCCCTTATATTCTTAATCTTTTAAAGATGTCCTATGTTGACATCTTTCTTATTCTTCAATTGACTTAAAATATCAAGTATCCAAAAGATGATCTTTCTGAGCTTTCTTTCAAGCTTGGTTTAAGATCATTTTTATGTTCCTTGAATTTCAAGTCATACTTTGGCATGAAGCTTTTAGAGCTTCATCCTTTGGAGTTTACCTTCAAACTCAAAAAAGTTGATCCTCTCCTTATTTCTAACTCTTTATAAGAGATAGATACTTTCTTATCTTGTTGGAAGAATTCTTCTTCCTTTTGAGAGAATAACTGAAGAAGATGCCTATTCCTAGACATTGTCTTCCTGATGTTTTCCATTGGATCATGAGTGCCTTTTTCTTCTGGCCATCAAGAAAAATTACTCAACGGGATTCAGTACCCACTGTCCCATACCAGTGGGTTCCTCATCCAATCCACATAACTATGTCTCTATATCTTTTCACGTTCTCAGTCCTTTTAGATGCCCTTCATACTATGGTACCAAATTATAAGAGCAAGGACTAAGGTGCTTAGATACACCACTACTAATCTTACTTAAATATTTGGTTAACCATTTAATGTGGTGTGAATCATCTTATCAAACTTAAAGTTTGACTTGATCTTTGCCTTACTTGGGTCTTTTGGCTTTCTTCTCTTCTTTAGCCAAAATAAGAGATAAGACTAGGTCTTTCTCAAATAGATCCCTTCATGCTTCAAAGTTTTACCCATGGGTTTTACTTGGGGATCTAGCTATTATGCTTCATACAAGAATTCATATTCCTTAGGTCTATATTACTGGAATCCATAACGTATGTTATGTCATCCCCATGAAGCATCAAAATACCTTTAGGTTTATATTTTATACCTCATCCAACTTCCTTTCCTAACCCCCTTAGGATTTATACAATCCTTATGGTGTATGCAAGTTTTTTCTTGCATTGGGGTTAACCCCCTTAGGATTTATACAATCCTTATGGTGTATGCAAGTTTTTTCTTGCATTGGGGTTCTTTGAGAATTTTCCCAATTTTTGAGAACTTCGTTTAGTTGGAAGATGTAATGAAAGATATATGAAGTACTAGAATACGAGGAAGTACTTCAACTATTTCTTGCATATCTTTTACCTTGCAATACCCTGCTCGATCTTTTCTAGGCATAAGATACAAGTTCTTGGGGACTTTCTCCCCTCAAGAGTTTTCGTCCTCGAAAATTACCTAAGAGTAAATTGAAAATTGTGCTCTTTCAAAAGGATTTGAAAGAGTTTATTTTCAATCTTTTATTGTTCCCCCTGGTTAAAAGAACTATTCAGAGCTTTTTATGCTTTCTTTTCTCCAAGCATACAAAACAAATGTCCCAAAGTTCAAGTTGAGATTAACAACAAATTCGATGTCCCATACCACCGAATTTACTTCAGTGGTAGTGTAAACCTAGATGTCCCATACCATCCGGGTTACACTTCCACTTTAGTAAAGGTAACTTTAGCTTGAGTTTTGGGATCAAACCTTCTTCTAATCAAGTCATATCTATTACTTCTTGGACTTATAAGTGTTATTTCCACTGCAGAGCATATGTATTGCCTATGCTACAATGGACTTTCCACTTACCAAGTCTCAATTGCAACTTGATAAGACTAGTTTCAAAAAGTTGGCTTTTCAATTATTCCTTGATTCAGATATACTCTACAAGATCCTTTTTATGTCACTTGATGATAGAGCTAGTTTATATCTCAACTAGATATTATCATCAAGCTAGTTTATATCTCAACTAGATATTATCTCTTATGACATAATGAGTAATCTAAGAAAGAATAATTGACTTGCCGATCAAATCTCTATGTTGAAGTAGATGGTAATTCCATTTACTATATAGTCCTTTATTTTTTAGGACATTAGAAAATGGTACTTAGGGTTTATTACCACCCTTGAGTTTTACCTTCTCTTCATGCCTTGCATTTGCTTGGAAGAAAAATGTAAAGCTCCAAATAGTTCTGTAGTTCTTTTAAACAAAGAATTTTTCTTGAACAAAAACATTAATACTTTCATCTTCCAAAACTAAGACCATATTTTCTCTTTAGAGCTTTGAGAAGATAATGCTCTAAGTTACCACCATTTTATCGTGGTTTTAAGAGAGAAAATTTTTGTATTACTACCTTAAGTCTATGGCCTTGCTGATCAGGCATGCCATGGGTTTTTTATGGAATTTAAACTTCCATAAGAGGGATTTTTAGTTTTAAGGTAGTTCAAGAAGTTAGGATTATTTAGACTAAGCCAAACTTAAAGGAATTAAATGGTTTATAGTGGCCAATTGGCCTTATCACCATTCTTCCTAGAAACTAAATAAAATCAAATCCTACTTAGCTTCAATAACTTAATCTCCCTCTCTACTCAAAAACCCATGTAATATATTCCAAATGCATAGTTTAGTGTATGCCAAAATATTTACACCTTTATTGGAAAAGGTGTTGCATGCATAAGGTTCAGAAGTTGAACCCCTCCTTAAAGCATGCAAAAGTTCCAATTCAGAACTTTGTTCATCCAACGGATGGTGCAAAATTTCCATGAAACTTAGTATATGTGAGTTTCAACAATGCATTAGATGCATTCTTCCTAACCACGACCGTTTCAATGCACCTCCAATACTTCTTTTCAAAGCAATGAACTTGATGCATAGTGCAACTTATTTCCATGTTTGATTGTCGATGTGACCACAAAAACTGGGCCACCTAAATCTATGCATCCACTTCCGAGTCATGTCTATTATGACATGCACTGTATGTTCTTTAATTTGCAAAGAAAAGAAAAAGGTGCAAATATTTACCTGGAAAATAAGCTTCGTCCATCCCTTGGTTTTATTTGAGTGTTCCCATGGTGATGAAGTAGGCTTCGGCCATCCCATCTTGTCCATCATTGGATTCCTTCTTGGGCATTTTGATACTTACTTGTGTGCCCATAAGTGTGGATTTACCTTTGTAATCATGCATTTATGCATACATTTTAAGGGGTGAAATCTATATGCATAGTTAATGGATGTCATGTGCATGCCTCCATTATCCTTGGCAAAGGAACCTTTCAAAAATAACCATGTCCTCATAACCATATGTACTAGCATGTAAAGCCAATCTTCATGCAAAATAGATTTATGCATAAAATATCGACTCATGCATGTATAAGATTTCACGAAATTTGTGAGAGAAGAAAATAACTAACTCTTTAACCCTGTTCTTTCCATGATCTTGGTGAAGAGTCTATCCTGCCTTTGAATTTTGTCCCATGGAACTTCGTTCCATAGTTTCTCTCACGCCTTTCAAAATCTCTTACAATGAAACTACACATTAGTGGGTTTATTCACATGTAATAAAAAAATAGCTCATATGAGCAACATTATAGCAAGTAAACCCATATGCAATATGTAAAATGACACTAAAAAATGTAAAAATTTATCTTCTCGGATTTCTTATGCATCCATCAAAAATTGTTGAATAGGAGCTAGAGGTGGGCTCTTCATCTCGTCTCTCCCGCTTAGCTCACTGCTGTGCCTCGCAGTAACAAAAGGTGGCGGAAGAAGAGGAACATTGTCGGGAAGCAACACCTCTTTGTTCTCGATCCTTTCTTGCTGCGGATGAAGAAAATACATACGAGAAAACAAATGAGACCTTGTTCGTAGTCGATATTGGAGTCTCCCGTACTGAGAGAGAGGCAAACCATCCGAGATTCATGATGGTTGTGGTGTCCGTCGGCAAGACAAAGATCTTGAACGAAACTGCATCATGGTGAAAAATAGACGGAGTTTCTACCCATCTAGATGATGAGGTGAGATAGCAGAACGATCCTAGAACTACAACAGTCTTCTATCACGTACTAACTATAGAAGATGTGAGGAGTTGTCGACATGCACACAAATCCCCGTTATAATGTATATTATGAAGTCTCAGCTATGGAAGGTTCTGATGCTTGTAGCTTAATTGGTTGCAAAAGGAGAGAATCGTACAATTCTAAATAATATCCCATCGCTGGAGATAGGCGCAAGCATGGAGAAGAACAAGAACTCTAATAAGTCGACAACTTCGATAGAGAAAGCTATTGCGGCAGCACAGAAGGGTTTGGAACTGAAGGCAACGGAGTATGTGTCTGCCGAACTGATCAAGAGGACACTGTTTTTATCAGCCTCTGTTGTAGCATCATCTTCCTCACCAGAGCCGCTGGCCAAGAGGCAGTGTTTCCAGGGAGTCCGGCAGAAGCCATGGGGTAATTGGGCGGCTGAGATTAGGGAGCATAAGAAGGCTGCGTAGGTTGCATATTGGACGCCTGTAATATGTGGAGGAAGCAAGCAAGCACCGTCTATTGCAATGGATAAGATTCATCCATACCTATAGACATGTAGCAGGATCGAGTCCCAAAATCTACAAATAGCACGCATAGACATTTTTTACTATTCTAACCAACAGCGCGGAGTACTTTGACTGCATACAACGAGGAGTACTTCGATAGAGATGAAGAAGTGCTACGGTAATGCAATTTCGACACATCTCTACAAGAGCTTATCAGCAAAGTGATGAAGATAAAAGTCTCCATAGAACTCAACCTAAGGGCTCTGATAGCACTGTTGTGGAAGGACTCCATAGCCTTCACACAACTGAACTAAAGACCAACGAGCAAGGCCACACACTAGGAAGAGAGATGTCTTTCCACCCAACCAACCCCTCCAATATATAGCTCCAAGTCCAAGGGGGTAAGTCCCTCTCAAGGGGACATGTGTACCTTCCATCACATGGGTCCTTAAGGTGGTCACATGGTTTCCAAGCTTAGGATATCACATGAAATCACATGGCTTCTAAAAGAAGACTCTCCAAGCTCTCACGTACAAACCAAGTGGCCAGGAAAAGCTTCCAATTAAGTCTAAGGTACTCAACCTTGGAGAATAAATCCTAAGGTTCAAGACCCATCTAAAAGGAGTAAATAAACCATAAATCCAAAGGGTTTCACACCTAGAAACCCAAGGGTTCTACCCCTTAGACCCATGAAATTATACAACAGCCTCCCTCCTTATGGGGGGGGGGGGCTCCTATGGGAGCCTCTGAAGGTTGAGGAAGATGGAAAATGGAACTTTGGCATTGGTTTTTCCATAGAGAAAGGGAATGAAAAAGACATATTTCATGGGCACACAAACTAAGACCAACTCACGCCTTAGATGGCTCCAATATCTATAGAAAAATCAATAATTTTAGATCAACATGGCCCTTCATACCAATATTGAGATCTCGAGACCTCCAAGACCAAACCTTCAATCGTAGAGAGAGTGAGAATATGTATCCACCCATATATATATATATATATATATATATATATATATATATATATATATATATATATATATATATATATATATATATATATATATATATATATATATATATATATATATATAGGCCAAGGGGATAAAGCTCCATGTGTCAAAGTCACATGGATACCTAATAAAGGCCTTCGCATGGGTTTCTAGCTCAATAAATCACACGGGATCAAATGAACCACATGGTTTCTTAAGTGAGGAGCTTTAGACTTGCACATACATCCTCAAGGTGTCTTGAAATAAATATTTCTCCAAAGTCTAAGGCTCCATATCTTAGAATTAGAACCTAAGGTTCACATTCAATTGGAGTCAAATTCCTAAGGGTTCTCAATAAAATCCACCGGTTCTCAAAGTTTTGAGACCTTTGAACCCATGCAAATTAACCTCACAAATCCATAATTATATAATAAGGACCCATGTGAATAGTGTGGGAGGGAAATGGGGAGGATCCACTTGATGCACATGTATAATGTTAGGAGGGGGAAGTGAAAAGCCCCATGAAAAACACATAAGACAAAAAAGGTATGTGGACGCAAAAAGTATAGTGGGAAGCTAGCAAGAGAAGAAGAAAGTGTTGGAATTCAAGGTCAAGGGAAGCGTGCAAGCAAGACGAAGATGAGGAAGAAGAAGAAGTTTGGAGCACAACATTGAGTGTATTACTAAGTGAATGTAAAAAATTAGTAACCCATTAAGGTTATACGAGTATACACAAGCCAAGTGGGGGGGGGGAATCCTAGAGAGGGATAAAAGTGCCTCGATATTCCTAAGTGTGTTCACACACATCACTACCAATATATATCAATAAATCCCCCCATGGAGTGTTGTGATGAACAAGGAGCTCAGACTCATGTATATGGAAGTGCCAAGCTATGTGTAGTGAAATCAATCCACAAAAGGAAGTAAGCACAAAGCTTTGCAAAAACTTCAAGCTTTTCCTTAGACAGGGCCATTGTGAAAAGGTATGCAACATTATCTTGTATGGGTGCACAAGACAAATTGATCTCTCCACCAGAGAACCTCCCCCTAACATAATGATAGTGCACCACAATGTGCTTTGTGAGAGCATGGAACATAGGGCTCCTCGCAAGTGCCAATGCACTTTGACTATCAATAAAGATGGTGATGGAAGAAGACTGACCCACACCCAAATTAGCCAAAAGTCATCTCAGCCACACACACTCAACAATAGTTGTGAAATCTGCCCTATAATCATCCTCACAACTAGAACTGACCACAATAGGTTGCTTCTTGCTCAACCAAGATATGTAGGAGCCATTAAGCATGAAGATAGAACCACTTGTGGACACATGAGTGTCATAAAAACCAACCCAATGTAAGCTTGAAAAAGCACATAAATATGGCGATCATGATTCCACCTTGGGATAAAAATACCAAAGTAGCCAGGCACCACTCAACTAGTGAAACATGTGCTTAAATGCTTGCCAATGCTTAACTCTTCGACTATGCATAAATATGATCATCTAAAAGACAATTAAATTAAATATATGGTCATTTCATGCATAAGTAGATCAAGCATCCAACAACTTGTTGATAGATAAAAACATCAAATGCATCTCCAAAATCATGAAGACTCAACCATAAACTATTCCCCATAAGAGTGGCAATGGGTTTGCATTCCTCAAGGCCAAATCCTTGTAATAATGTGCCAATTTTGTATAACACAATGCAATTCCTCCATAGAATTGCATAAATTGAATGCTTAATTAATGATATAATAGTCCCAAGTCCCACATTTCAATTGAGCATGCAAATCAGCCTTAAATGCATCAATGTGCTTCTCATCTTGACTAGTGAGACCCATATCATCCACATAAACAAAAATGATAAGAAGTACATCATTTTCACGCTTGACATACAAAGTGCTTTTTGTTGGACTATTTTCAAAACCATGTGCTAATAAGTAGGCATGCATCTCTTCATATCAAGCATGGGTGCCGCTTCAATCCATAGAATGCCTTTTTCAACTTGCACACTTTGTTTTCATGCCCTTTCTACACAAAAACACTTGAAATACATACACTTCTTCATGGAAATCACCATTTAGAATTGCAGTTTTAAAGTTCAATTGATGTACATTCCAACCATGATGATTTGCAAGTGCACAGATGCTACAAACATTTGTCATTTGGCACATGGGAGCAAAAATCTCATAAAAATTAATGCCCTTCTCTTGAGCATAAACTTTGGCAGTAAGCCTAGCCTTATGATGATCAGTTGCTCCTTCAGACTTATTGTTGTAAAAGCTTCCATGCTAGAGGATAATATCCACCAAGAGAGTGAGTGAGTATGTATCTACCCATATATATACCAAAGGCCAAAGGGCTGCATGTCATAGAATTCTTCCATGTGTCCTTCCAAGTGTCCTTCATGTGGACACTTTCCCAAGGCTAGACACATTGCTTCTAATTCAATTGAAGCCTTCCCTTCACGCACAAGCCAACTCTAAGGTTCTCATACCTTAGGATAATTATTCAGAAGGGTAAACCCCTTCAATTGAAGCTTCAATTAAATAAGTTGCCAAGGGTTAAAGCCAATAACTTGAGCTCCAACTTCAAGGTTCTAACCCATTCAAATAAACCAAGGGTTTCCAAGGATATTTAATATTATCCAAGGGTCTAACCCAAGGGTTATACAACAGTCTTCCCCCCTTTAACATTTTCATCCGAAAAATGTGTGTTGGTATATTATGTGGAGTATTCCCTTGTGCACCATGATCTAACCCGTTGATCATGGATTCACTCTCAAAAAGATTTGCCTCGTTAGTAAATTAAATTTGGAAAAGAGGGAAATCTTTTATTAATGGAATTACTCATTCGCAAGTGGCGATTTCTTCTATACCATCCATCCATTTAACAAAGCACTCTTTATATAGATGATTCCTAGTCTTTTTTTATCTCAAGTGCATATTATCTTTTCTAGTTCATGAGGGATGTTATGAAGGGTAATTGATTGGAACATTGTATCTAAAAATACAAGATTATCTTGTTCAACTAGTTTTCTTTTAATCTACTTACATGAAATAGTGGGTGAAGGAAACAATCATCTAGTAGTTCCAGCTCATATGCCAAAGTTCCTATGTTTTTGAGAATCTTGAAAGAGCCACAAAATCATGGAGAAATTTTAGGACATGGTCTTGTTTCCAATGTTTTGGATTTCTCGAGAGCTTTTAGATAGATTTATTCTCCAATCGGAAAGGAAATCCTCGCCTCTAAAGGTTGCTAGTTGCTTTAGCTCTATATTGGGCTTTCCTCAGGTTTTCCTTAGCTAATTTCACCTTAAAGTTCATATCTTGCAAGAAATCTTTAACTATTTTGAATTTTTTCATTTTGCAATCCAACTACATACAATGCTCTTGCTTGGAACCCATACATTAACATGAAGCGGCTATACTTAGTTGTAGAGTGCTTGGCACTATTGTAAGAAAACTCAACTAAATGTAAATAGTCCTTCCAATCAATCTGATTTGATGGTACATAAGCTCGTAACATATTTTCAAGTATTGGATTGACCCTTTCAGTTTGATCATCCGTCTATGGATGTTCTATTGTACTCATGTTTAACTTGGTTTCTAACTTGTTGAACACAAATCTCCATAAATGTCTAGTAAACTTTCTATCTCTAGCAGACACTATGTCTTGGGCATACCATAAAGATGGTAGAGATGTTCTTTAGACATTTTAGCTAACTCTTGAGTTTTAAATATAGGTGAGTAGGTATGAAACAAGCCATTTTGGTCCATCGGTCAACTATGACCCAAACTACATCGTGACCTCTTTGGGTTCGAGGCAAGCCCGTGATAAAGTCCATGTAAATCCTTTCCCACTTTCCATTGAGAAATTAGAACTAGGGTCGAAGCTAAGGCTTTCTTAAGACGTTACATACTTTCAACTTGTTCCTTATCCCAATTAAGGCTTTTAGGCTTTCCCTTTAATTTCTCAAATAAAGGGATCAAGATCTTTGCAAAGTTTGGCACAAATTTTCTATAATATCCTCATAACCCGAAAAGACTTTGATGCTCTATAATGGTTTTAGGGTGAGGCCAGTTGAGAATAACCTAGCTTGAATTCCTTTTTTAGATATAATGTGACCAAGATATCTGATTTCTATCAAACATCATACGTGGCTTCTTTTTTGTACATTTTGTTTTCTCTTAGAACTTAGAAAGCCTTTTTTAGATGTTCTAGATGAGAAATTGTATCTTGACTATAGACAAGAACATTGTCAAGGAAGTCAACTACAATATTTCACAAGTAAGGCTTGTTGTAGTTCGAGGTCTGTGGAAGCACGTGAACAACACAAGGAAGAAGAAGAAGCTTGGAGCACAACACACAATACTGAATGTTTTACCACTAGAATGTACAAAGGTAAGTGACCCATTAGGGCTATATGCATATATACAAGCCAAGGGAAAAACCTCCTAAAGAGGGAAAAAAGTGCCCCGACAGTCCTAGTGTGTTCACACACATCATTACCTAAATATATCAACAAATACCCCCTGGCAATGATGCGGTGAACAAGCAGCTAGCACTCAAGTATAAGGAAGTGCCAAGCCAGGCAGAGCCTTTCTGAAAAGCTCTGCAATGTTCTCTTGTGTGGGCATATATGCCAAACGGATCTCTCTAGTAGAGAACATCTCCCTGACATAATGATAGCACACCTCAATGTGCTTACTGCAAGCATGGAACACAGGGTTCCTCGCAATTGCCAATGCACTCTAACTTTCAGTGAAAATGGTGGTGGTAGAAGACTGACCAACACCCAAATCAGCCATAAGGAATCTGAGCCACACACACTCAACAATCGCTCTGAAAGCTATCATATACTCAACCTCACAACTGGAAGTAGCCACAATAGGCTGCTTCTTGCTCAACCAAGATATACATGAGCTACCAAGCATGAAGCAAAAGCCACTAGTGGACAGACGAGTGTCATAACAATGAGCCCAATCAGAGTCAAAAAAGCATGTAAATTTGGTATTAGTGATCCCCCCTTGGGACAAAACAATCCAAGTAGATGGGTACCACTCAAGTAGCGAAAGATGCGCTTAACTGCCTGCCAATGCTTGACACCTAGGCAATGCATAAACCTGCTCATTTGTGAGACAACAAACTGAATATCTGGCCAAGTAATGCATAAGTAAATCAGGCATACAATAGCATGCTCATAGAGAACAACATCAAATGCATCTCCAACATCATGAAGACTCAATCACAAACCTCTCTCCATAGGAGTGGCAATAGGTTTGCAGACTTCAAGCCAAAATGTTGTAATAATGTGTCAATATATTTTGTTTGACACAAAGGTATTCCACCATCAACTTACATAAACTAAATGGCCAATAATGATGTAAATGCCCCAAATCTGACATCTCAAATGAGGCATGGAGATCAGCCTTAAAATCAGCAATATGCTTCTCATGAGGACCAATGAGCATTATGTCATCAACATACAGAACAATGATCAGAAACACATCATTTGCACACTTAACATATAAGGTGCTGTCAGTTGGACTATTCTCAAAACCATGTGCAATCAGATAGGCATGTATCTTTTCATACCAAGCATGTGATGCTTATGTCAAACCATATAATTCCTTTTTCAACCTGCACACTTGGTTTTCATGCCCTTTCTGCACAAAGCCATGGGGCTGAAAAACATACACTTCTTCATGCAAGTCACCATTTAGAAATGCAATTTTAATGTCCAACTGATGTACATTCCAACCATGATGGGCTACAAGTGCACATATGCTATGAATAGTAGTCATTTGGCACGTAGGAGCAAAGATCCCATCAAAATCAATGCCCCTTTCTTAAGAATGAACCTTTGCAACAAGCCTAGCCTTATACCTATCAATTGTTCCATTAGGCTTATGCTTTAGCTTGTATACCCACTTAGTGCCAATGGGCTTTGTGCCAAGAGGCAAGTCACATAAAGAACAAGTACCATTTTTCATAATAGCATCACATTTTGATTCCATAGCAACCATCCAATTTTTAGAGTTTTGTGCTTCATCAAACAAAATAGGCCCATTCTCATAATAGAGACTAGAGGTAGCCATAGCATAGCAATCTAATGCAAAAGAAGCACTATGAGAGCCTGAATGAGTATGATATGATAGAGGTGCATTTAATTTTCTATCACACAAAGTCTAAACCAGCCGTTTGGCATAGGTTTTGCGTCCTCAATATCAGCTCTCTCATCAACAAGTGCATCATGTAAATCTGCATAAAAAAATGATTTGCATCATCACATGAAGCCTGTAAAGGTTGAGAAGTTGCCTCATTAGGACAAGCACTAGACTGTCCACCTATAAAAAGAGATATCTAAGTGTCATAAATGTCTTTGCGGCTAACTACTATCTCCTTAGTACATGAAAGTAATGGCTGAATAGCATCTTCCACAAAAACAACATCAAGGCTAACCAAAATGTGTTTAGTCTATGGATGATAGAGACAATAGCCTTTGCTTTCATAACTGTACCCAACAAAAATACATTTCACTGCTTTATCATCCAATTTCTTGCATTTTTGTTTAGGCACTAATGCATATGCCATATACACAGGTTAGAAACAGATGTCTTGCAACCATGCCAAGACTTTTATGGAGTGATAGGCTACAATGATTTAGTGGGACACCTATTAAGTACATATGCTTCACACATAACAGACTCAAGCTAGAAACTATGTGGTAAAGCCTGACTCTTGACCATACACCTCGCCATCTCCATGAGTGACCTATTCTTTTGTTCAGAAAATCCATTCTATTAGGTGTATACGGACCTGTACACTGATGTTTTATCCCACGTTCAACCATATGCATTAAAATCAGAAGACATATTCCCCCCCTCAATCAGAATGGAGGGTGCCCATTTACATGCTCATAGATTTTGAGCCAAAACTAGAAATTGTTTGAAGTATGTAAACACTTGGGACTTTGCTTTCAATGGATATACCCATGCATGCCTGGAAAAATCATCAATGAAAGTCATGAGGTAAAGATAGTTTCCAAAAGATGGTGTGTGCATAGGACCACAAACATCGCTATGAACCACCTACAATTTATGAGTAGCTCAAACTAAACCATTTTTTGTGAAGGAGGAATGTTGCATTTTGCCCAAAAAAGAGCCTTTTCATACATGTTTACTAGGTGCATCACGTTTGGGCAGAGAGAACACCATTTTAGACTTCTACAAGTGTAGCAAACTAGCAAAATTTAGATGACACAAAGTGTGCATGCCAAAGCTTTGCATCTGACATAAGCCTGAGAATCTTGTACTGCACATGCTGAAACATTCACATATTTTTCATAGTCTATGAGCTTATATAGTCCACCACATAAAATGCAAGAAGCAATAATGATATTGCCATTTGACAGATCATGAACTATACATCTATCATCAACAAATTTCACAACCAAACCAATCTTGGCTCACGTTGAAACTAATAACAAATTCTTCTTGATCCCTGGCACAAATAAAGCATCCAACAATGTAAAAGAACTAACATCAGTAGTAGTCAGAATGGTCTTACCAACTCTCATGATAGGATAAGAGGAGTTGTTGGCGCATGTGATAGTATTCCCTGTAGGGACAGGCTCTAGTGAAATTAAGAAACTAGAGTGCGAGGTAATATGTTTGGTTGCCCCACTATCAAAGTACCAAACATCTGAGTCTATTGCAGGCATACACTGTTCATGAGAAGATGGTTCATAACTACAATCAATGGTAAATTCCCATTCTTCATTCTACAAAAGATTAGCATACTTTGTTTTCGGTGTAGAGGCCTCTGCAACAACCATTCTAGCCTCTTTCTTCCTTGCCTCTTTAACATCCAGTTTTGGACAACCCTTTATGAAATGATCATTTCCTTTATAGTATTTGCAAAACAATTTCTACTTTTTTGTTTTCTTCTTGTCTGTGTCATCCTTGTTTGATTATGAAGGATTAGCATATTTTTGCTTACTAGTAGAAGAGCTCCATTTACCTTTGTCCTTCTGACTAGCCAAGAAATCTTGATCTACAACATGCATAATGGACTTGTTCTGCCTAGACTCATCTTCTTACAACAAAAGAGAGACTAACTCCTCAAATGTTAAGGCATTTGGATTGCCTTTGATCATCAAATGAAGAGTAGAAGTAAAACTCTGATACAAATTATGAAGACCATTCAGAACAGTCTGCATAAGTGAATTGTCAGGCAAGACTTCATGAGTAGAAATCAAGTGTTCCTTCAAATATTTATAAAAAAATTGTCCATGGAATCTCCTTCATTCATGTTCTCACTCTCCAACTATTTTTAGAGGTAAGCATCACGAGCCTCATTCCTTGCCTGATATAAAGTGGTAAGTGTATCCCAAGCATCCAGCTATTCTGCAAGAGCAAATGTGAGGAACAATGGCACGTTTGACTGTTGGGAGGGATGGATGGATACCTCAAGGAACTGAGGTGGTACTACTAAAACCTGCTTTGTACCAGCCATGATACACTTCAGAGTTATAAAGTAGGCCCTTTTAGCTTGCAAATGACACCAAGAAAGTACCTATGTACTTTGGAAATGATGCTTGAAACAATTAATCCAAAATAGACTACTTCAAGAATATCTAGAGTTGAAAAACTTGCTATTTTAGTCCACACACCTGCTGGCTTTTTTACTCAGAGGTCATAGTACAATAATAATTTACAAAATTCCTTTTGAGGGAATTCAATTAGGTTAGATAGCTAATGATTGCAGGTGAAATCATTTAAAATGATCAACTATGCTCTGAGAAATAACTTTGGCAAATTAGATCTTACCCCAAACTTTTCAGGGAGCAACCAGTAGATGACTAGTGAGCATTTTGATGTTGTGGACTTCAAGCTAGTTCCAACAAGCCAAAAACTATGTAAAATAGTTGAGTATTCAGTGAGATATGACTAGAAGAAGTTGACTGTTCTGAGTAATCATAGTAGAGAAGTAGACAAAGATGTTCAATGAGCTATATGTATTATAGAACATGATTGTACAAAGTCATTGGCATTGTAATGATGCTCAATGATGATGAACTGAGTGAGCTATGGTTTGAGCTACTTAAACTCTACAAATCATCAAGGAATGAGCTCAGAATGAGGCACACTACCTTGTGAGATTTTACAAGGTGTTTTATAAGTATTTCTCCTAAGTTTGAATTTTGAATTCAAACTTGGCTCCAATTCAAAAAGTAATTCCACTAATTTAGGAGATATTTTTTCAATTTGGAGTCATAGCTAATATTCTTTCTAACTCCAAGAGATATAAGCTTTTACAAGATTCTCAAGGGAATTAACTTTTTACAATGGTAGATGATCAAGCAGTTACAAGCTATAGGTCACATGAATCTTTAAGTGCTAGTTCCACACATTGTCTTCCATGCTAAGCCAAATGTGTAGGGTTGATCATTTGCACCAACAACTCCCCCTCAAGCCAAACATCTTGTCTTGCATTGCTTCATCAATCTTCTTGAATATCCTGTAATCCAATCATGGTTTTAAACCTACAAAGTTCAGTACCATCAAGTGCTTTGGTTAACAAATCAACACACTGCATATTTGTAGATACATATGCTAGTTGATTTTCTCTCTAACATAGTGATAGTGCACTTCTATATGCTTGGCTCTTGCATGATAAATGGGGTTAGCTGCAAGATGCAAAGAACTAGTGTTACCACCAAAGATCATTGGTGAATGGGTGTGAAGTCCCAAATATGAGTAGAGCAACCTAATCCAAATAACTTCTTGTGTAGCATTTGCTAATCCCCTGTATATAGCCTTTGTTGAAGATAGAGCAATAGTTGGTTGCTTCTTAGAAGACCATGAGATGGGTTATCACCTGAAAAAGATAAATATCCAGAATTACTTCTTCTATCATCCTTACATCCTGCCCAATCTGCATTTGAGTACAACTTTATGTCCAAATCTGATGTGTATGGGAAGTAAAGACCTTGATTTTGAGTACCTTTGAGGTACTTCAAAATTCTTTTAGCAGCTTCCAAGTGAGGTGTTCTAGGTTTATGCATGAATTGGCATAGAACACTTACTCCATAACGTATGTCAATCCTTGTTAGTGTTGCATAGTTTAGACTCCCAACTATGCTTTGATAACATGCAATTTCTTCAAGCAAATCACCTTCATGATCACTCAATTTATGATTTACCTCCATAGGGGTGCTAGCTATTTTTTCATCCTCCAAGTGAAACTTCTTCAACATGTCCTGCACATATTTCCTTTGAGTGATGTAGATTCCACAGTTAGCATATACCAACTCAAGTCAAAGAAAATATTTCAGAAACCCTAGGTCACTGATCTTAAACTCCTACATCATCTGGTTTTTTTATTTGTTTGATGCCATTGGCATCACTACTTGTAAGAATGGTGTCATCCACATATACACATAAATATATCATTTCCGAATTACTCCTCTTGATAAAGAGAGAAGAATCTGCCTTGCTCATCATGAATCTTTGGTCTTGAAGATAGGTTGTTAGCCTATGGTTCCATGCCCTAGGTGACTGTTTCAAACCATAAAGGGCTTTCTTTAGTTTGCATACATGATTTACCTTGATTGGATCTTCATAGCCAGGAGGTTGAGCCATGTAAACCTCCTCTAAAATCCATCCACAGAGAAAAGCATTTTTCACATCTAGTTGATACATATTCCAATTTCTAAATGCAGCTACACTCACCAATACTCTGATGGTTGGCATCTTAGCCATTGGTGAAAAGGTTTCTTCATAGTCTACTCCATGGGTTTGTGCAAAAACCCTAGCCACAAGCCTAGCTTTGTACCTGTTTATGGATCCATCTGAGTTCCTTTTGATTTTGTAAATCCACCTAGAACCAATTAGCTTTATTGATGCTTTCTTAGGTACTAGCTCCCCAGTATCATTCTCTTGGAGTGCTTCTATTTCTTCATCAATAGCCTCCTTCCATTCTGCTTTGGTACTTGCTTCTTCATATTTTCTTCACATGAAGAAGGTTCTTCAAGTGATGAATCCTTAGCAAGATAAATAGAATGCTTAGTGACTAATGAAGTATCATACCCATATCTGATTTGCTTCTTGCTCTCTCTTTGTGATCTCCTTAAGGCTTGATTAAATGGCTCAGGTATGTCCTCCAACCTCTTCGTCTTGACCTTGCCTTTTGATTTCCATGCTCTAAATTCTTCCAAGTTGAGGGTGTCATCATCTGATTTGATGTCTTCAATTGTGCTTGGCTCCTCCTTGGTGAGGCTTGGAAATTCTTCTTCCAAGTTATATGGAAATTTGACCTTCCTGCATTCACTTTCAAACCAAGAGTCATTCTCATCAAACACAACATCTCTAGTGAACATAAATCCTTTGTGGATGGATTATAAAACCTATACCCCTTTTGATTTATATCATACCCTATGAAGATGCATTTCTCTACCTTAGGGTCTAACTTACCTCTGATTTGAGATGGAACATGCACATAAGCAACACAAACAAATATTTTGCAATGTTCAAGTGATGGCCTCCTACCATTCCATGCCTCATAGGGAGTCATCCCATCAAGGGACTTAGAAGGTAACCTATTAATAAGGTAAGTGGCAGTAGACACAGCCTCTGTCCATAAGTAATTAGGCAACTTCTTTTCATTTAGCATAGATCTAGCTGCTTCCACAATCAATCTGTTCCTCCTCTCTGCTACTCCATTTTGCTCAGGAGTATATCTAGTTGTGATCTCTCTCTTGATATCTCTATCCTGCAAAAATGCATCAAACTCATTGGAGAAGTACTCATCTCCTCCATTTGACCTTATCCTATTTAAAATTTTTCCTGTTTGATTTTCCAGAAGTGCAAGATACTTTTTGAAACAATTGAACACTTCATCCTTATGTTTCATGAAATACAAGATAGTCCACCTATTGAAATCATCAATAAGTGACACATAGTACCTTGAGCCTGAAATTGAAGGGTCCTTGCTTGGTCCCCACACATCTGTGTGGACAAGTTCCAAGTAATCCTCATGCATATAGCCTTTCTTTGTAAAGGGTAACCTGTGTGATTTACCAAACTGACATGCACCACATTTATAGATCATATGTTGCTTGGATATATTAGGTATCCCAAGTACACATTGATCTCTACATATCTGCTTCAATGTTCTCTCACCAATGTGTCCTAGTTTTTTGTGCCATATCTCTAACTCAGACAAGGTTTGATCCTTATAATTACAAAGTGCAAGGTTCTAGTGTCCTCAAGCTCAAATGTAAACAATCTACGTGTTTTCTCTCCTTTTGCAATTCTCTTGAATCCATGCTGGGGGTCCGCCACAAAGGCTCCAAATTTATTGAACCTAATCTGCAAACCCTTATCCACTATCTATCCAACACTTGTTAAATTCTTTGAGACAGTATGTACATAAAGAACTCTGCTCAACAGATTCTTATCCCCATTAGAAGTTTTGACATTTCCTACCTTGACAGTTGAATTCTTGGTATCATCACCTGTCTGAACTTGGTGCTTTCCCTTCGGCTCTTCAAGATCACAAATGAGAGCTATATTGCCTGCTACATGGTTTGAACAACCTGAGTCAACATGGAAGAGGTGCTCATCATTCATACCTTGTTTTGAGGTCATGTCCATAATGAGAAGAGAATCCTCTTGATCCTCTGTATAGTTGTTGAAATATTTTCTTGATTTATATCCTCCTTGATAATTGTTGTTGTAGCCATGGTTGCAAACTTGATTATGATTGAATCTTCCTCTTGATTATGAGTAGCCACCTCTTTGGAATCCTCTTCCTCTCTGGTTCTTGAAGTTCCTATAGCACTCATCTATTTTGTGATTAGACAGTCCACATATATTTCATGGGGAAGAGTTGAAAGGTCTCCCCCTACCTTGCTTACCTCCTCTGCCCCTTCCTCTTGAATTCCTACCTCTCCATGCATAGTTAGCTTGAGAAGTAGCACCTTCATCTTTAAACTTTTTGCTCTTTCCTTTATCCTTAGAATTTTCTTTATTTGTATAGAGGGCAAAAGAATTGTTACCTCTTGATGGTTCACCATTTTTGTTGAGCTTGGCCTCATGGGTGAAGAGTTTCCCCATGAGAGTGGTTAGATGAGGGGTTTGCATATCCATATAAAGATCCATTGCAGTTGTGAAGGATTCCCACTTATCATCTGCCTTGATGCCATTGATTATCTATCTCACTATTTGCTCCTCTTCAATCTCCTCTCCTATGCTTGCCAATTGATCATCTACATCCTTTACCTTGGTCACACACTCTAAAATATTCTTCTTAGGTTGCTTCTTTTGAGTAGTAAACTCCATCCACAATTGATTTTTCCTAGCTCTTGGATTGGAAGAAAAGTATGAAGATAGAGTATCCCAAGTCTCTTGGGAAGTTTTGCAATTCCTAATATGAGGAAAAAGGAAGTCAAAAATAGAGTTACGTAGATATGATTTGGCTAAAGCATCTTCGGCACACCATGAGTTGAGTCTTTCTTGCTCCTCTCTTGTAGTTGATCTTTGCTTCTAAATGTGGGCATCTCCTCATCTCCTGATATGTATCCATAGAGACTTCTTCCTTGTAGATAGGTCTTCATCCTCAAGGACCATGCTGGATAATTATTCCTATCCAATTTATCAATGAAAGAATTGAAACCATCTCCCATTTTACCTCAACTTGCTTTGTTACCACTATTGGGAGAGATGGATGGATACCTCAAGGAAGTGAGGTGGTACTGCTAAAAGCTGCTTTGTACCAGCCCTGATACACTTCAGAGTATAAAGTAGGCCCTTTTATCTTGGAAATGACACCAAGAAAGTACTTATGTACTTTGGAAATGATGCTTGAAACAATTAATCCCAAACAAACTATTTCAAGAATAGTTAGTGTTGAAAATCTTGCTATTTTAGTCCACACACCTGCTAACTTTTTTACTCAGAGCTCATAGTACAGTAACAGTTGACAAAATTCCTTTTGAGGGAATTCAATTAGCTTAGATAGCTAATGATTGCAAGTGGAATCATTTAAAATGATCAACTATTCTCTGAGAAATAACTTTAGCAAATTAGATCTTACCCCTGACTTTTTAGGGAGCAACCAATGATGACCAGTGAGCATTTCAATGATAATTTCTCCCAAATGCCTGAACTAAATGCCTTGAGATTTTAAAAGTATAAAGTAGACTTCAATCTAGTTGCAACAAGCCAAAAATTATGTAAAATGGTTGAGTATTCACTGAGATATGACTAGAAGAAGTTGACAGTTATGAGTAATCATAGCAAAGAAGTAGAGAGAGATGTTCAATGAGCTATATGTATTATAGAACATGATTGTACAAAGTCACTGGCATGTAATGATGCTCAATGATGATGAACTGAGTGAGCTATGGTGTGAGATACTCAAACTCTACAAATGATCATGGAATGAGCTCAGAATGAGGCACACTACCCTGCGAGATTTTATAAGGTCTTTTATAAGTATTTCTTCTAAGTTTGAATTTTGAATTCAAACTTGGCTTCAATTCAAAAAGTAATTCCACTAATTTAGGAGATATTTTTTCAATTTGGAATCGTAGCTAATATTCTTCCTAACTCCACGAGATATAAGCTTTTACAAGATTCTCAAGGGAATTAACTTTTTACAATGGTAGATGATCAAGTAGTTACAAGCTATAGGTCACATGAATCTTTAAGTGCTAGTTCCACACATTGTCTTCCATGCTAAGCCAAATGTGTAGGCTTGATCATTTGCACCAACACTGACAGACAAGGCTATCAATGCATGTGTGTGAGCATCTCTGCCATCCCAACAAATTTGCTCTGCAGTAGGTGTAGCAAGAATTGCAACACAAATAGGAACATGAAGAATATCGCCATCTTCACCATCGTCTGCATCACCTTTAGTAACTGTGTTTGCAGGTGCAATATGATATTTTTCAAGACATGCACAATTTTCCATAGTTCTTTTGCAACCAGTACATGATGCATCATATACGCCCATAATGGGTAATTGGTATTGTCCAACTTATCCTCAATAGCCAATATACAAAATACATCACTCCTTTCAGCCATGGCCACTTACTAAAATAACTTGATGTAGAAAAATGATTGTATCTCAAAAAGTTGAATAGAACTACCCTGTCAAGTTCTGCTAAACCATTAATAGAATTCGAGATGCTTATACTGGCAAACCAAAACTTGTATATATCTTTGCCACAAAAAGACAAAATTGCCTACATAAGCACTCTGATAGTGCATTCGGAGGCTGAAATGAGCTCATATCGTGATTTCAACACTACAAAGCGAAGGACTTTTGATCTCCTAGTCACCCTGAGTATGCTCAACAATTTTTGTGCGATTCTGAGACTATGACTGGAGGTGTCGACGATTCCCTAGATGAAGCAAAGACTTGCTCTGATACCAATTGCTAGAGTTCGAGATTTTTAGAAGCATGCGAACAACACAAGGAAGAAGAAGAAGAAGCTTAGAGCACAACACACAATACCGAATGTATTACCGCTAGAATGTACAAAGGTAAGTGACCTGTTAGGGTTATGGGCATATATACGAGTTGGGGGAAAAAACTCCTAAAGAGGGAAAAAAGTACCCCAACGGTCCTAGTGTGTTCACACACATCACTACCTAAATATATAAAAAATGGCTTAATATTGTGTTCATTAAAGTCATGAATGTAGCAGGGGCATTGATTAGTCTGAAAGGCATGATTAAAAATTCTAAGTGCCCATATTTGGTTTTGAATGCTATTTTAGAAACATCTTCTAGTTCGATTATAATTTGATGGTATCCTTGACTAAGGTAGAGATTTGAAAATATTTTAGCTCCTTTTATTTGATCAAATAGATGATCAATTCATGGCATTGTCTATTTGTTCTTGATTGTAACTTTTTTTAAATCTCAATAATCGATACACATTATCATTGATCCATCTTTTTTTTGAACTAAGAGAATGGGTGCTACCCAGGGTGAATGACTAGGTTGAATGAATCTCTCATTCATGTATTCATTCAATTGTTTTTCTACTTCTGCTTGTTGGGAATATGGGAATTGGTA
This sequence comes from Ceratopteris richardii, assembly GCA_020310875.1. Classification (NCBI taxonomy): domain Eukaryota; kingdom Viridiplantae; phylum Streptophyta; class Polypodiopsida; order Polypodiales; family Pteridaceae; genus Ceratopteris; species Ceratopteris richardii. Next base: position 3,673,239 of record CM035439.1, on the reverse strand, counting down.
GGGGGTTACATATGGGCTTAGTTTATGGGAGCGAGTCTATAGCATGATTGAATTGCCCATGAGAAAGAGGTAAGCCATGGGGTAATTCTTTTGAAAAAAACATCTCAGTAATTATTCATTAAACACTTAAATTTAAACTTTTCATGATCAAACAAAGGAGGAGACATAGGGAACTAGATTCATATTTATAAACATTATTTACATCAATTGGAAGTATCATATAAACTTCCACTTTTTGGGTATTTACAAGTTTCTTTACTTCCATGCTTGAAATCAAGGGGGTACTTGACACATCATGTCCATTCTTTTCAAATTCCAAACTATTCAACATGTAACTTCTTTTGAGTGTTTTTCCTAAGCCCCAAAGCCACTCTTTGGTACTTTCTTCCCCCCTTTGAAGAGTTTTTTCCTCAAAAACTATAGAGTATATAGACTTATTCAAAACTATGGATTCAAACAATATGACTCATGTGAATTGTCCTCAATACTAATATCCATTACTCTCATGCTTTTCTAACACTTTGAAAGTATATTTAAGAAGAAGATGTACTAGAATATAATTCTAGGTTTGGTATTCAAACCACATCTTCTATATGTATCTCAATGATCACCTGTCCTAACATATTTATGAAATTCTTCTGTATTTTTGGGAATGCGCATGAATTCTCATGTTCCTCAAAAATACAAGTTCATGTTTATTTGTGTTAGGAGAGGTGGATTTTGGTTTCCTTGTATACTCATAAGAGTATGAACTTTGAAATGTATTAGAGTTAGATGTCTGCGGAAGCACGCAAACATCACAAGGAGGAAGAAGAATCTTGGAGCACAGCACACAATACTGAATGTATTACCACTAGAATGTACAAAGATAATTAGCCCGTTAGGGCAATAGGGGTATATACAAGCCGGGGGGAAAAAACCTCCTAAAGAGGAAAAAAAAGTGCCCTGGCGGTCCTAGAGTGTTCACACACATCACTACCTAAATATATCAACAAATCCCCCCTAGGAGTGATGCAATGAATAAGGAGCTAGCACTCATGTATCAGGAAGTGCCAAGCTATGTGGAATCAATCCACAAAAGGAAGTAAGCCCAAAGCTTTGGGAAAAGCTTCAAACTTCTCCCTAGGTAGAGCCTTCATAAAAAGGTATGCAATGTTTCCTTGCGTGGGCACATATGCCAAGCTGATCTCCCCAGTAGAGAACCTCTCGCTAGCATAATGATAATGGACCTTAATGTGCTTCGTGCAAGCATGGAACATAAGGTTCCTTGCAATTGTCAATGCACTTTGACTATAAGTGAAGATGATGGTGGTAGAAGACTGACCAACACCCAAATCAGCCATAGGGTGTTTGAGCCACACACACTCAACAGTCGCTATGAAAGCTACCCTATACTCAACTTCACAACTGGAAGTGGTCACAATAGGTTGCGTCTTGCTCAACCAAGATATACATGAGCTACCAACCATGAAGCAAAAGCCACTAGTGGACACACAAGTGTCATAACAACTAGCCCAATCACTATAAAAAAAAGCATGCAAATCTGGCGGTAGTGATCCCCCCTTGGGATAAAACAATCCAAGTAGCCGGGTACCACTCAAGAAGTGAAAGATGCACTTAACCGCCTCCCAATGCTTGACACCTGGGCATTACATAAACCTGCTCATTTGTGAGATAGCAAACTAAATTTCTGGCTGAGTAATGCATAAGTAAATCAAGCATCCAATAGCTTGCTGATAGAGAACAACATCAAATGCTTCTCCAACATCATGAAGACTCAGTTGTAAACCTCTCTCCATAGGAGTGGCAATAGGCACTATGAGAGCTTGAACGAGTATGATATGATAGAGATGCATCTAATTTACTGTCATGCAAAGTCTGCACCATCCATTTTGGCATAGCTTTTGCATGCTCAATATCAGATCTCTCATCAACAAGTGCATCATGTAAATCTGCATCAGAAATGGAATGATCTACATCATCACATGAAACCTGTAAAGGCTGAGAAGTTGCCCCATTAGAACCAGCACTAGACTGTCCACCTATAAAAAGAGGAAGCAAAGTATCATACATGTCTTTGGAGCTATCAGATGTCTCCTTTGTACATGAAAGTAAGGGCTGAATAGCATCTTCCACAAAAACAACATCACTAGACTGTCCCACTAGACTGAATAACATCTTCCACAAAAACAACATCACTAGACTAAACAACCTCAATAGCACCTCATTAGGACTAGCACTAGACTGTCCACCTATAAAAGGAGGCAACAAAATATCATATATGTCTTTGGAGCTAATAGATGTCTCCTTCGTACATGAAAGTTAGGGCTGAATAGCATCTTCCACAAAAAAAACATCACAGCTAACCAAAATGTGTTTAGTTTGTGGATGATACAAATGATAGCCTTTGCTTTCAGAATTGTACCCAACAAAAATACATTTTATTGCTTTATCATCCAATTTTTTGCAATGTTGTTGAGGCACCAATGCATATGCAAGACAACCAAAACCATGAAGATGAGCAGTAGATGTCTTGCGACCATGCCAAGCCTCATATGGAGTGATAGACTGTAGTGCTTTAGTGGGACACCTGTTAAGTACATATGATGCACACATAAGAGCCGCAAGCTAGAAACTATGTGGTAAAACCTGACACTTGACCATACACGTCACCATCTCCATGAGTGACTTGTTCTTCTGTTTAGCAACTCCATTTTGTTGAGGTGTATATGGCATTGTAACCTGATGTTTTATCCCACATTCAGCGAGAAATGCAGTAAAGTCAAAAGACATATATTCCCCCCCTCGATCAGAATGGAGGGTTCCCATTTTACATGCTTACAGATTTTTAGCCAAAACGAGAAATCGTTTGAAGCACATAAAAACTTCAGACTTTGCTTTCAATGGATATACCCATGCATGCCTGAAAAAATCATCAATGAAAGTCACGAAGTAAAGATAATTTCCAAAAGAGGGTGTCTGCATAGGACCATAGACATCACTTGAATAAGCTGCAATTTTTAAGTAGCTTGAACTAAACCATCTTTTGGAAAGGAGGAATGCTGCATTTTGCCCAAAATACAGCCTTCACATACATGTTTATCGGGTGCCTCAAGTTTGGGCAAAGAGGACACCATTTCAAATTTTTGCAGGCATAGAAAACTAGCAAAATTCAGATGACCAAAGCATGCATGCCAAAGCTTTGCATCTGACATAGCTTGAGAATCATGTACTACACATGTTGAATCATTCACAGATCTTTCATAGTCTATGAGCTTATACGACCCATGACATAAAATGGCAGAAGCAATAATCATGTCTCCATTTGACAGATCATGAACTGTACACTTGTCATAGACAAATTTCAAAACCAAGCCAATCTTGGCTAAAGTAGAAAATGATAACAAATTTTTCTTGATCCCTGGCACAAATAAAGCATTTGACAAAATGAAAGAACTACCATCAGTAGTAGTGAGAATGATCTTACCAACATCCATGACAGGATAAGAGGAGTTGTTGGTGCATGTTACAATATTCCCTGTAGGGGAAGGCTCGAGTGAAGTGAAGAAACTGCGTTGCAAAGTAATATGTTTGGTTACCCCACTATCAAAGTACCAAACATCTAAGTCTACTGCAGACATACACTACCCATGAGAAGATGGGTCAAAACTACAAACAGTAGTAAACACCCATTCTTCATTCTGCACTAGATTAGCAGGCTCTATTTTTGGTGTGGAGGCCTCTGCAATGACCATTCCAGCCTCCTTCTTTGCCTCTTTAGCAGCTAGTTTTGGACATTTCTTAATAACATGATCATTTTCTTTACAATATTTGCAAAACAATTTTTACTTTTCTAATTTCTTCTCATCTTTGTCTTCCTTCTTCGAATGCGCATCATTTGCAGATTTCTGCTTACTAGTAGAAGAGCTCCATTTACCTTTGCCCTTTTGACTAACCAATAAAGCTTAATCTGCAACATGCATAATAGAACTATTTTGCCTAGACTGATCTTCCTGCAACAAAACAAAAACTAACTCTTCAAATGTTAAGGCATTTGGATTGCCTTTCATCATCAAACAAAGAGTAGAAGCAAAACTCTGATATGAGTTGGGAAGACCATTTAGAAATGTCTACACAAGTGAACTATCAGGAAGGAATTCATTAGCAAAAATCAATTATTCTTTCAAATCCTTGATCTTTGTCAGAAAATTGTCCATAGAATCACCTTCATTCATGTGCTCACTCTCCAACTGTTTTTGGAGGTAATTAATGCAAGCCTCATTCCTAGTCTGGTACAATGTGGTTAGTGTATCCCAAGCATCCTTCGCTATTCTGTAAGAGTGAATGTGAGGAATAATGGCATGTTTGATAGACAAAGCTATCAATGCATGTGCCTGAGTATCTCTGCCATCCCCAACAAATTTACTCTGTAGTAGGTGCAATAGAAACAACAACACGAACAGGAATTTGCATAATTTCACCATCTTTGACACCATCTGCATCAACTTCAGTACTTGTATTTGTAGTACCTATGTTCACAAGTGTAATAGGATGTCTTTCAACACCCTACAAAATATTCCACAGTCCTTTTGTGACCAATACATGACGCGTCATATAAACCCACAATGGATAATCGATACCATCCAAATTATCCTCAACAACCAACATACAAAATACATCGTTGCTTTCAGCCATGGCCACTGACTAAAATACCTTGATGCAAAAAAATGACTGTATCTGAAAAAGTTGAACAGAACTACCTAAATGAGTTCTGCTAGACCTGTACCAGACTTTGAGATGCTTATAGTGGCAAACCAAAACTGGTATATATCTTTGGCACAAAAAGATAAAATAGCCTGCACAAGCACTATGATAGTGTGTTCGGAGGTCGAAACGAGCTTAGATCTGATTATAATGTCTTAATCCACATGGTTTCCTGAGTTGCCTTTGCAAAACCTCTATATTCAACTTTAGTAGAGGAAAGAGCAATAGTGAGTTGCTTCTTGGATGACCATGATATGAGCTTTGTACCTGCAAATGTAAGGTAACCTAAAGTACTCTCTCTATCATTTTTTGATCCTGCCCAATTTGCATTAGACAATAGCTATATATCTACATCAGAGGTATATGAATAGAATAAGCCTTCATTTATGGTTCCCTTAAAATAATTGATAATTCTTTTAACCTCTTCCATGGTCAGATTGCAAGCTTTGACATTTTGTTATATCTTCAATTATATCTCCTTCATGAGCACTTAGCTTTGAATTTATGCTTCTCTGTGTACACTACTTCCAATCCAAGGAAGTAAGTGAGTTATGCTAGGCCATTGATCTTGAATTCCTCCTTCATCTGTAGCTTAATCTTCTTGACTTCAACATCATTACCTATGAGTATGATATCATCCACATATACACAAAGGTATATGAATCCTCCTTGTGTCCTCTTGATAAAGAGTGAAGGATCTTCTTTGCTAACAATGAAACCCTTATCTTGCAAATAGGTCACAAGCCTATGATCCAAAGCTCTTGGAGCTTGCTTTGGTCAATATAATGCCTTCCTTAAATTGCATACATGCTCAAGGAAATGTTAATCTTCAAACCAAGGGGTTTGAGCCATATATACCTCTTCAAATATCCATCCATTCAGAAATGCATTCTTCACATCCATTTGATAGATCTTCCAATTCTCAGCATTGTACTCTGATTTTTGGCATCTTTTCCATAGGAGAGAAGGTCTCCTCATACTCAATACCTTGAGTCTGAGCATATCCTTTAGCCACGTCTTGTTTTGTACTTGTTAATTGTTCCATGGAAATTTACATTTGGATCCAATAATCTTCATGGTTGGATTCTTGGGTACCAATTCCCAAGTGTGTTTCTCCTACAAGGTTTCAATTGCTTCTTCCATAGCATTCATGCACTTTGGCTTCTTTTTAGCCCCCTCATAAGATGAGGGTTCTTCAGAGTTTAAGACGTGTGCTAAACAGATAGAATGTTTAGTCATTAGTGATGTATCATAGCAATACCTCTATGGCTTTCTCTTCTCCCTTGTAGATCTCCCGATGGTTTGTTGAGATTACTCTGCATCATCACTCAAGTCTTGTATCTTGGTCTTTTCCTTGGAGTTCCATGAGTTAATATCCTTCCTAGGAGTCTGCTGACCATCTTCAAAATTGATGATTTGTGTATGTGTAATCTTGCTTTGGAAAGTCTTCTCTTAGGTCATATGGTAGCTTGATCTTCTTGCAATCATCTTCAAACCATGATTTTTTCTCATCAAACACAATATCTTGACTAAATATAAAGACTTTTTTGCTAGGGTTATATATCCTATAACCTTTTTTATTAAGGTCATAACCTATAAAGATGCATTTCTCTGCCTTACAATCTAATTTACCTATGATTTGAGATGGTATATGTGCATATGCAATGAACCCAAATATCATGCAATGGTCCAAGCTTGGTCACCTTCCATTCACAACTTAGTAATGGGGTCATACCATCCAAGCCTTTTGATGATAATTTGTTTTTCAAATATGCGGTAGTGGATATAGCCTCTACCCATAAGTAATTTCGTAGACTTTTCTCATTTTACATGGACTTGATGCTTCCACAATGGTCCAATTCCTCCTCTTTGCTACTCGATTCTATTCATTATGTATCTAGTAGTAATCTCTCTCTTGATTCCTCTATCTTGCAAGTAGGAATTGAATTCATGGGAGAAGTATTCTCCCCCTCCATCAGACCTTGCTCTTTTTAGGGTTTTACCTATTTGATTTCCCATAAGAGCTAGATACTTCTTAAAACATGATAATGATTCATCCTTATGCTTCATAAAGTAAAGAAAAGTCCATTTGCTATAATCATCTATAAATGACACATAATACCTTGACCCTGAGATTCTCTCAATGATTGAAGGGGACAAAAAGCACTACATCAAGTTATCTTTATAAAAATCCGCATGATGTCCCTATTTGCTTGGATAGAGTCAATAAAACTATATTCAATGGGTGCTATCCCAATAAGTGCAAAGATATGTACACCAGTAGTCACCAACATGACAAAATGTACAAATTTGGAGAGATAGTGCACAAAAACTTAGGGGCAAATGGGGATGGTAGATATATGATTTCAACTCCAAGAGGGAATCCAATCCAATCCTATATCTTTTGAGGTGATAGAGTTCCTCATCATATCAACTTGATGGATCTTTATAAAGGACAAGGATAAGACCTAGTGCTTTGGGCATTCAAGCCACTAGTGGGTGAACGTTCAAAATCAATAAGGATCTACCAACTCAAAGACCCGAACACCCTCAAGAAGTTAAATATGTGATAGAGCAGCGGCTTCATTCTAGGTGGTGGACAAATGTGGAAGGGCAAGATACAACTTACCTATGATAACATATATTTCCAATGTAGATATGGGGGTGATTCTAGTAGAGGAAGAGAGAAGATGGTGGGAGGATCTCAATGGAGTGATTGTCCACCGATTCATCCTATCTCCATTGCTATGACTACCACCTTCATTAGTCTAGAATCAACCCTCAACTTTTGTGGAAGTGTGCCCATAGAACCTTTTCCAAATCCACTTGATCAATGACCACAACCATGACTTGTCCATAAAGATCAAATAAAACTGATACCATAGTGAGAATATAGACGGAAAATTCTTAGAATTGTCACAAGTTTCTAAGTGTATGAAGAACCACTTTGATGGTTTCAAGGATCCATACGATCACAACAAAGATTAAAAAAGGTATTTTATGATAAAGAAATTGATGAATTATTCACCTAATACGATGAATTTGACCTAACCTTAGTTGGATGAGACTTATTTTGATTCCAATCACTCAACAGAGGTCAATAACTGACCATTTCTACACTCTTGGATGAGTTATTGGAAAAAGGCATTAAGCACAACACTTTTTCCTTTATCCATACCTTTAAGAAAAACCTATGAGATTCTATGCGATTAGTTGTGGATCAATTCAAGCAGTATATCAAGAAGTATCTCGCATAAAAATGCACTCTCAAGCCAAATGATTTCACTCTTCTTGGATGGGTTGAGTTTCAAGGACATATCAGCATTAGTCTACATCAAGAGACTTATTTATTGTAGATGAATGCTTTAGAGAGTTTGAAGATATATAGGAGAAATTAGCCAAGTACCTATGGAAGTTTGTATGAACAACCACAATTTGTGTATGAGCAAAGTCAAGAGCAACCCGAATAATAATCTAACCTGATGTGTGCGAACCCAAGATGACCTATAGTTAGAACATAAGTGAGGACCTCACAATCTAAGGTAGCGTGCTGTAGGTGTGGATGTGAACACTTCATCAAAGACTATCAATATCAAAACCCTCCACTACGTGAGACGATAGAGATATGATATTACCCACATTATTGAAAGGATCAGGTATTTAGGCATTGCCCAAAGAATCCAAACCTTCAATGTAAGCTAGTAAATGTAGTGGATATAGTGATAGAAAAGAACTCATCCCAATGCAGTCAACATATCCTTAGCACAAGGAAAGAATAAGGCTAAAAAAGATGACCCATCTAGCTCTTTTGAGGCTTCAAAACAAGAGCAATCATAATTAGTAGTAGGTTAAGAAGCACTGGGACCCTTATATCCTATGCACAAAAGGAAAGTGCAAGAGTGGAGACCATGAAAAGCATGAGCCAATCAAAGATGGAATAGGAAAATGGAAGAGATATAGAAGAAGCTAACAAAAGTTATTTCTAAAACCATGAGGAAAACCTTATAGAAAGACTAGCAAAAGCCAAGGCACAATTGAAATGCCCAAAGAACTAGTACATGAACAAAATACATGTTAGAGAATGTACGCACTCAGCAGTAGGTAGGATCCATCCTTTCCAAACCCAAAGACATAGGTATGCTTACATAAGCTTACCTATCAAGAATAACAATAGGATATAGTTTGGAGCAACATGGGAAATGATATGCTAGAGGGAATCTAGAGATAGAGTGACTAGACGTGTGCAAAGGGATAATAGAGGTTGCATAAGGTTTGCTAGAAAATTTAACCTCTCATATACCTCAAACAAGAATTCTGGAGGAGTAGTTTGAAAGGAGGAAGTGCCCATTAGAAGCCTAAATTGTCCAAATCAAGAGCCTTTAAAAGGACAATAAATGCCCAACTCGTCAAGTCCTACCATTCTTCTAGATGGAGAACCTATGAGTTCCATCATAACAAACATGGAAGAGGATTTGAAATAAGATATTTGGAATTAAGTTCAAGAACCTAGGTGGAACAAGGATACATTAGAACAACCACCCATAGAGGAGGTAGATGTGTACAAGGAGCAATTCAAGTCCATTCCATCCATTCAAGTGGAACAATTTGCAAGCCCAAGTGTAGTGGCTAAAGACACCATAAGTTTAAACAAACAACCAAATTACATAGGTGCTTATAAATTCCAATTAGAATGTCTAAAAGCGATCAACCATGAACCTAAAAAGCCCTAGAATATAATTTGGCCATACTAGAACCTTTGAGGAACCAAATGGATACCGTACACTTTGTATATGTTATTTAATAAAACATATAGTGGCTTGGTAATCCACAAACTGAGAGTTCGATCGCATTTTTGTAAAACCTAAGAAATCTATGTTCGAGATATCTGTGTATTGTGTAGTTTCTATATATTCTATAGGTCTATATAGAGTACCGTGTGAATCATCGAGAGCTTGGTTTTCTACTATAAAGGCATCATCACTAGGATACTCCCAAAACTTTGTGGCTTGTAGTGGCTTCCTCCAAGGCTTATGACTAAGGTGCAAACCAACACATAGAACTTGGCATACCTTGTCATCCGAGTCACCAAAGTCATTGTTGGCACCATTGGCTATGCCCGAGGAAGGAATTCAATGATCAAGGAAGAAAACATACTAGCACTTCCCAAGAGGGCACTTATTCCAGTAGTGTCCTCTCAATGCTTGCTTAACTTACATGTTTCCCTACCACTAAATGCTAGTTGCTTGGTGATTGTAAGAGTGAAGATACTTCATGTTGAAATCATTTTGGAGCCTTCAAAGTGTCTTCTTGCACTCTCTACATCGATTTTTCGAAAGTTTCTTTGGGTGAAAAATTTTGGAAAATTAGAAGTTGATTATGTAGTTTTGGGAGAGTTTTGACTACACACGTGGAAAGATTGGTACAAAGATCAATCTTGGCACTAGAAGCACTTGATATTGTGTCTCCTTAGTAGTGTACATTAATATTTATTGTTTTTTTAGCACTTGATTATTCTTACAAGTTTTCAACTCTGGTGGGAGGAACTATCACAAGTTTATGCAAGCTTTTATGGGTCAAAAGATGGAGTTGATAGACACTTGCAGGTGTTGTTGGCTATTTTTGGGGTTTTGATTCAATTTTTCAATGCCGTTTTATTTCATATATTGAGCAAATATACTCTACACTTTTATGGATATCGCTTAGATACACCCATGTGGTCATTGATATAGCAGTTATGTTTTTGCATAAAGCCTTTGACATTGATAAAAAGGGTCATGGTGAGGTTTTTTTAATTGGGAGACATCCACAAGTTGGGATCTCTTCGCTGATGTAGGTGGAAGACTTACCCAAGCTCACCATGGGAGATGTATGCTAGTTGTTCATAGGTGCTTGATAAGCCTAGCTTGCTTCTTTCAGTTGTGGTCGTATGCAATGGAGTCAAAGATTCATTATGCAGGTTTACATGTTAGTACTCACGATTTTATGAGTTTTCTGCATTGCTCATATGCTCGTTTTGGAGAAGAGACTTTGGAAAAATTTTTCCAAATTTGAGATTTTCAACTATATAGTGGTTGACTTTACTCCTTAATACACGTATTGGTGTGAACACATATATTCTCACATAATCTATTTGGTTGGTAGTATTAGACTGTGAAAGTGCAAAGGAGCATTGGAAGAAGTTATGCAACACATATGAAAAATGAAACATCAGCAAATAAAGTATATCTCATGAGAAAATTATATGACCTTCACATGAAGGACATAAATAGTGTTGCTTCTCATCTAAATGAGTTTGATGCTATATTTTCTTAGTTATAGGCTCAAAAAATGGAGATAGATAATGAAATGAAATCAATCTTGTTGCTATGCACCTTCCCATCATGATAACATATGCTTTGCACAACTATTATAAATCGTGCACCTAGTGGTAATGTAATAAAGGAAAATCTATGATCTAAGGGTCCGACTGGTTTAGATGGACCTGAAATCAGACACCGTTTGGTCATCCATATGTGTGGCCAAAGATCTTGAGTTTAGACTTACTACTAGGTGATTTACTCTTGTAACCAAGTAATCCACTTAGCCTAGTGGTTAAGACTCAAGGGTATGAAGGAGGAGGTCTTGGGTTTAACCCCCATGGCATACATGGGGAGAGTGTTTTGCCAAAGAGCTCTAGAACCTTCTAGAAGCATCTCTCTAGCATGTGGTGGTCATAATCCTTAGTTTCTTGCATTGGTATCAGAGCTCTAGGCAAGGTTCCATGGTGACCTTGGTGGTTCATCATTATCTTTAGATGTAGAGCTTCATTTCATCAACTTCGTCGTAAAAAACTCGTGGATGGCCGTCTTTCTTGCTCACGGGTGAGCTACAGAACCATCCCAAATTAGAGAGGAGGTTGCAAAATGATTGCTTGTGCTTTGATCGTGCACAGGATTCAAACCCATGACCTTCATCAAGGGAAGGCGCTCTCTTATCCAAGAAGGCAAGCCGCTTGCCTTCTCTGTTTTAGAGCAGAAACTATGTCAATCTGAGTTCTATGCTGTAGAACTCTATACAACAAAAGAAAAAGAGCTTCGTTCTTGATGTGGAGAGAGTGGATCTCAGACTTGTGATGTACGTGGAGAAGACTCTCTCTTCTTCAAGAGAGTAACACGTCTGCAGGAGCTCGTGGCTTAGAAGCAAAAGATGAGCGCTTTTTGTTCTGCGGTATCTGGGACTCGAGCTCGAGACTCAATCATCTGGGCTAGCTCGTCTATCCACGAGGCCAAATGACATTGTTGATATTCCTTTCTCTTATATTTAAGGTGTGTAATATGGAGGCTACAAAGCTTCTACAAAAGCGAGAATGAAAAGATCTTATACTCACACGGGAGCTTCTAGGATTAGATCCCACGACATCACCTCGACGGATCTTTCATCTAGCCACAGAGGAAGCTTCATAACCAATGTATATGTTTCATTCTATGTAGAGAACTCTGTAGAGAACAGGAAAAAATGGTGACGTCATTAAGAGAGCGAGAAGGAGGATCAATCTGGCTACCTCTTAGTCCCCAAACCTGCACTATATCCACGAACGAAAGGCAGATTGGTGATTTTTTGTGTAAATCAATATAAATGATCTCTTTTCGGAGTTGAACCTTGTTTGACAGTGCCACATCTCTTATCCACGGGACACATGCATGCCATTCATTCATCCAGTACATCGACGAGCTCAATATGTTGCCGTTGATGTGTCCGATGAGATTTGATCCACTATCACTTGCATGAGGGGTTCTCAATTTAGCCAAGGCATCAAGATAATGTTATCTCCAACCTAAATTCTCTTAAGCTTATCTCCATCAAGGGAAGGATGTAGCTAATTGCGAGATAAGTATTTTCCAAGTTAATGATTGGCTTCAATATTTGTTTTTGCTCTCTACTTTCATGTAGGATGCATTTTATCATTGAAGTATGGTAGTAAACTTCATTCTTGATAATCTTGATGCAATTGATTGAAACCTACATAAAAGAGCATAAAGATATTGAAACACTCATTAAACACAAGCATAGGTATGCATCTACGAAAGATTGATGGTGCATCTCTCCTTTCAAAAGAATATTTTCATGCACCATACACATTTTCTTCTTGCTTGCAAAAGGAATAGGATGCACTCAAGTCTATGCACTTGTATATTTATAAGCTTTTGTAAGGTAGAAGATAGATTGTTTGTGCATGGATGATTGGATGTACACATGCCAAGCTCAAGAATTGCTTGATTTAAGTTTGATGCATGAAAGGAGAATGCCAACATGTGCATGCACTCACATGCATTTGCATGTAAGAACAGGCATTTGTATACAAGAAACTAAGGATTACGACCACCACATGCTAGAGAGATGCTTCTAGAAGGTTCTAGAGCTCGTTGCGCAAAACACTCCCCCCATGTACCCCATGGGGGTTGAACCCAAGACCTCCTTCATACCCTTGAGTCTTAACCACTAGGCTAAGTGGATTACTTGGTTACAAGAGTAAATGACCTACCAATAAGTCTAGACTCGAGATTTTTGGCCACACGTATGGATGACCAAACGGTGTCCGATTTCAGATCCGTCTGAACTAGTCGGACACTTAGATCATAGATTTACTTTATTACATTCTTCCCCTATACATATAGCTCTAATTTTTGCAGATGAAAATATTTTACAAGGGGGGAAGAATGTAATAAAGTAAATCTATGATCTAAGGGTCCGGCTGGTTCAGAAGGATCTGAAATTGGACACCATTTGGTCATCCATATGTGTGACCAAAGATCTCGAGTCTAGACTTACTGGTAGGTCATTTACTCTTGTAACCAAGTAATCCACTTAGTCTAGTGGTTAAGACTCAAGGGTATGAAGGAGGAGGTCTTGGGTTCAACCCCCATGGGCTACATGGGGAAAGTGTTTTGCCCAAAGAGCTCTAGAACCTTCTAGAAGCATATCTCTAGCATGTGGCGGTCGTAATCCTTAGTTTCTTGCAGGTAAACTGGTCTATGATCACATATGTGCAACACTCTTGAGTGAAAAGGTCCATAGAAATTCTATGGTAAGCACTCAGAGTGGAGATGCATGTAGTGTTTGTGATTCTTACCAAGGAAAGAATCAACAACTTGACAAGACCAAGAAAAAGTAAAATAATGGTAAATGGAATAAGAGCAGAAATAAATCAAGGAAGATGGATATTGAGTGCCATTAATTTCATAAGAAAGGACATATGAAGAAATATTGCTATGCGCTAAAGAATTCTTTAGGTAAGGGATAGCATGTTGATGGGCATCTTAAACAATAACCTGCACCATATGCTTTGATTCTGAAGATTGAAGAAATTAATGCTATTTTTGATGATGTTGATGTGTTGAAACTTGACAATATTGTGCCTAGTGAGGCTCTTATGGATGCTTCTATTTCGCACATGTGGCTACTGGATTCTATGATTCTTTTCATGTGAAACCACATAGAGAATGGCTCTATACTTATGCAAGAAAGTCTCTTGGTTCTATGATACTTGGTGATTCTTACCAAGGTGATGTTGTTGGGATCGAAGAAGTGGTTGTGCAGTTCACCATCAAATATATTATGCATAATGTATGGAATGTGCCTTATTCATCATGCAGTTTGATGTTAGTTGGTCAACTTGATGAACTTGGTTATGAAGTGGTTTTCTACACTTATTCCTTTCAAATATCAAAGGGCAATATGGTTATTGCAAAAGATATCAAAGTTGGCTCACTTTATCCTTTATTTGTATCACAAAAAGAGCACTTGTTAGCTGTCATTAAACAACTTATAGCTTTTATATGGCATGGCCATTTGGGCCACATATATCATAGTGGAATGGAATTTCGTTCTCGTTCGGACTACTAACTTGTGTTATGTTTCTTTGATTTTTCATTTTTTGACCATTGTCAATATTAAAAGAAAACTAATAATGTTCATAAAATGCACATTGACTCTTGAATTCAACCCTTAGACCTCATTCATATAGAAGTGTGTTGCCCTATGACCATAAGGTCATTAGGTGGTTCTCTTTATTTTTTCACTTTCATAGATGATGCTAGTATAAAAGTGTGGGTACATATTATCAAGTTGAAGCATGAGGTATTCCCTACTTTCAAAAAATTGCTTGCTTCTATTGATATTGAAAAAGGAACTAAGCTCAAGGATTTAGATTCAGATAATGGAGGCGAGTATGCATCACATGAATTCAACATTTTCTATAAGTCTAGAGGAATTCATAGAGAGCATAATTGAGTGGTTGACTATAAATATTCCAGATAAATTAGTTTCTATGTTGCATCATGCAAACCTTTCACAAGCCTTTTGGGAAGAAGTAGTGTTGATTGCAGCTGATGCCATTAACCTTTCACCTATTACTAACAAAGGTCTAAAAGTGGAAGAAGAGTTATGGATAGGGAACCCATCATATTATGATCATCTTTGAGTTTTTGGGTGTGAAGCATATGTTCATATACCCAAGAAACTTAGAAAAAATATTGACAATAAGTCAAAGAAATGCATTTTTCTTGGATATGGTTGAGTTGGTCAATTTGTATCACTTATTGCAAGGATCTTAATACATGCTCACACAGAGGATACAGGAACTGAAAACACATAGAAAATAAATATGCAAATAGATGAGACAATACACAAGATTGGGTGAAATCTCCCCCCACGCACTCTATTCGATGGGTCTACAGAGTGCATGTATTTATAGGATTTTCCATTGCATCAACAATAGAGGTACAATGAGGGCGGCTTCAAAAAACAAGTGTGAAAGTAAAAAGTTGCTCTCTTTTAGAGAGAGACTTTACTTTATTTACATAAATTGCAATCTACAGGGATCCTTATCCTAACCACTACTTTTACTACTTTTTCTAGAAAGAACCCTCTATGATAATCTTTATTTACAAACTATATATAAAATATAAGTCCTATTATTTGTATCCAGACACATTTGAAATGTCCACCACACCCATTCATGTCCTCATAAACCTTCAATTGTTATATAAAACACCAAAACACATTAATAAATCAATAAATTATCACTCCAAAATTCCAAACTCACTAATTCCATAATTGATAACATGCCCCTTGTTGGGGGATTCTTGGACAAGAAGGGATTTGAGTGTTTGTAGGAGAAAAGGGAAAAAGACAAGAAGAAAGATAGACACTGGAAGCCTCTGTCGATTGATTATAATAAGACAAATACAAAGGTGATGCACAATACAATCCAATGCTTCTGTGCAAAATCCCACAGAGTGCTCAAGTACCAAATACCAAATATCCAAGATCTTGTTGCTGCCGGCCTCCTCTGCACCAGACCTCCACCTTCTCCAAGCCTGCACTAGTGCACACCTTGCACCAAGCTTCCAATAAGGGGGAGGGATGGACACCTTCTGTCAGCATGCGCACACTACAATGAGACCTTTGGATCCTTGGGGTGAATAGCTTAGCACTTCTCTGCACACTTCCTTAGTCACTCTTCATGCACACCTTGCACTCCACTTCTCTGCGTCGCACACTGTGTGTCTCTTGCACTTCTCTCTCTTGCCTAACTTAGACTATGCTCACTCTTGCTTACACTTGCTTAGTCTTTCTTACACTTGCTTGTCCAAGAATAGTCCTTGCCTTGATTTGAGTGTCGATTCACGTATGCTCCTAATTGCAAGAGTATCTTGGTGCTCACTTTGATGTCCCAAGATTGTCTTTTCAAGTGGGCAGCCAACGAATCCTTGTTTTGTCCTTTAGTGACTTTAGACTAAAACAAAAATTTTAATTGGGGGGCCATACTTTTACTTCTGCGTACGCTGCCGCTTCACATACCTTCACATTTGTCTTTTAATTCTTCACTTGTGCACCTAAGATAGGGTTCACCTGAACCTTCCAAAACACTTTAAAAACACTTTAACCTTAGGGAAATTACAGAAATATCTCTACAACCTGCAACCCACTTTCTGCAATTTTTACCCTTTGTGGACAACTAATGGTACACTACCTGTGCACTTTGACACCTGAACTTTGAACACTTGACTTTGCCCCTGTTGACTTTGATCATTTGACTTTGACCATGGTTACCTTTGACTATAGTTGACTTTGACCAATATGACTTTTATGGGCTCAACAGTTGCCCACCACCTAATGCGCTCTCCGTCTCGGAGAGCTACAACCAAAACTCTGAGCATAGAGTACACCATGATTCTTGTGCTGCAAAATCTTCAAAAGGACACTTGAGCAGCTACCAAGTCCACCAGGAGCAGGAGAGAATAAGCACCAGAGGAGAACCCAAAATTGGAATTTTTGCATGGAAAAGCAAAGGAGAGCAATGGGAGGGTAGAAAGGAGGGGGAAGGGAGGGTTGAGGGGGCTGAGATGGATAGTGCAGGGAGGGGTAAGGATTTTGCTGGGCAGAAGGGTAAGGGGAGGGTGAGAGAGTAGGATTATGGGGTCTAGAGAGGGTCAAAATGATCAAACAATAGAGCTATAGAGGGTTCATATGGGAAAATGTGCAACATATGGTGAAATGAGGTGAGAATAGACAATATGGACCATGTGTTTAAATAAAAACAGGTGATAAATGTGCTCAAAACATGTGGGTTTTGACCAAAAGTTAGAGAAAATGTGGAATTTTGGAAACATTAAGCGAAAAAATGAATCCAGAGGTGCCAAAATACATGAAAATGACTCCAGTTTTGAAAAAAATGGCCATCCGAGGCACGATCCAGAGCCAAAAGGTTTGAGCCATGAAAAAAAAATAATAAAAAATATATATACATATCTAAATATGAAAAAGAAGAAAGAAAATAAAATTCTTTTTTTTTTAGCTTGAACGCAGGCCGGGAGAAAAATTAAAAATAAAGCAAAAATAAAAATAAAAAATAAAAAAGAAAGAAAAAAATACAATGATAATAAACAATAAATAAAAAATAAAACAACGAAATAAATAAAAAGAAAAAAAAATTGGGTGGGGGGGGCGGGCAGGGGGGGTGGTTTTTTTTCCAAATTTTTCTTCCCTTTTTTTTTGGGAAAAAATAAAACGCCTGGGGGCCCCCTTTTTTTTGAAATTATCCAAAAAACTAAAGAAAAATACATAAAAAGTCTAAAAAAAATGCAAAAAAAAATCCAAAAAATCTTCAAAAAATTCTCAAAAAAATTCCTACAGGTCTAGGCCAGTTTTTCCACTAAAATCACAGAGAGCTTCCTTTAGTCCTCCAATTTGGCAAGAAAATAACACTTGAAAAGGATTAAAAAATACCAGAAAAATTCTAAAAATGCTTGAAAAATTCCCAAAAATTTCCCAAAAATTTCCAAAAATTGTACTTCTGCAAAGGTTATGAAATGGTTGCTAAATTTGCTAAAAACCCAAGGAAGAAGCATGGAATGGATAAAGATAACTACTAAAACTTAAGCAAAATGAAATGAGTTTCTATGTACAACCTAGACAGATTTTACAGGTTCCAGGTGAGCCATAATTCTTCACTTTTGTTGATGATAGGCCATGAGCCTTGATATGTTGACTCAGAGAAACTCCTCCATAATCTTCAAATTTACTGTACTTCATTTGTTTTGTCTTTATTTTGGACGTACTAACTATTTGATAGGGCCACCCTAAATCCTTCAGTAAAAATATCTCCTCCATACTGCATCTTTTGTATCTTTGTTTAAGCTACATTATGACTTAATCTGCAAATCTCCATTTTTTCAATTCTAGCTTCTTCATTAAATGGACCCTTCTGTCAACCTCACAACTAGAACTAGCCACAATAGGTTGCTTCTTGCTCAAATAAGATATGCATGCACTACCAAGCATGAAGAAAAAACGATTGGTGGACACACAAGTGTCATACCAACCAACCCAGTCTGAATTAGAAAAAGTATGTAAATCTGGTGGTAATGATCCCCCTCAAGATAAAACAATCCAAGTAGTTGGGTACCACTCAAGTAGCAAAAGATGTGCTTAAATACCTACCAATTCTTAACATGTGGGAAACACATAAACCTGCTCATCCGAGAGAGAGAAAATTGAATATCATGGTGTGCTATGCACAAGTTAATCAAGCATCCAATAGCCTTTTGATAGAGAGCAATATCAAATGCATCTCTCGCATCATGAATACTCAAGCATACACCTGTTTCCATGGGGCTGGTAATAAGTTTACAATCTTCAAGGCCAAAATACTACAATAATGTGTCATTATATTTTGTTTGACACAAAGTTATTCCTCCATCAACTTGCATAAACTGAATGCCCAAATATGATGTAAATGCCCCAAATTTGACATTTCAAGAGAGGCACACAAATTATTATAATTTTAGCAATATGCTTCTCATTAGAACCAATGAGCAACATGTCATCAACATATATGAAAATGATTAGAAATACACCATCTACATGCTTAACATATAAGGTACCCTCAATTGGATTGTTCTCAAAACTTTTTGCAATTAAGTAAGCATGTATATTAGCATACCAACCATGTGGTCCTTGCTTCAAACCATATAATGCCTTTTTCAACCTGCAAACTTTGTTTTCATGCACCTTCCATACAAAATCATGGGGTTGAAATACATACACTTCTCCAAGTAACTCACCATTCAGAAATGCAGTTTTAATATCCAACTAATGTACATTCCAACCGTGATGAGGTGCAAGTGCACAAATGATATGAACAATTGTCATTTGGCATGGGAGATCAAGTTCTCATCAAAATCAATGCTGCTCTCTTGAGCATAAACTTTGGCAACAAGCCTTTCCTTATACCTCATCAACTATTCCATGAAGCTTCCATTTGAGCTTGTATACCCATTTAGTTTCAATGGCCCTTTTGCATGCACACAAATAACATAAACATCAAGTATCATTCTTTATAATAGCATCATATTCTGATTGCATAGCAGACATCCATTTGTTTCAATTTTCTACTTCATCAAAAGAAACATGCTCGTTCTCATAACAAAGACTAGAGACAACCATTGCATAGAAATATCATGCAAAGCAAGCACTACGAGAGCCTGAACGAGTATGATATTTCAATGGTGCATCTAATTTGATATCCCTCAAGGTCTACTGTTAGACATTGATCCACAGGGATCAATGTCATGATCTTTATGGATCGATGTCTGACACACTCTCCTCCCATCCATGTATACCCTCTTGTATTCTAAAAATAACAATGATTGGGGATGGTCTAGTGCTAACATGTGGCAATCATGCAACACTCATCCCCATTACTACCAAATACCTTAGGGTATGTCCCGAGCTTGGGACCTTGTCTAGCTAGCCTTTGTGCCTCACACACATAGAATGATCCCTATGGATCAATGTCATGATCCCTGTGGATCAATGTCTAACATCTACACCAACCATTTAGGCAAAATATTTTCCTCCTCTATGTCAACCCTCTCATCAACAAGTGCATCATGTAAATCTACATTAGAAATGGAATGATTTGCATCATTATTTGAAACCTATAAAGGCTGCAAACTTGTCTCATTTGGACCAACACTTTAAGAGATAAGTGATGTCTCCTTAGCACATGAAAGTAATGAATGAATTGCATCTTCCACAAAAAACATCATAGGTAACCAAAATGCGTCTAGTCTATGGATGGTACAAAAATAGCCATTGCTTTCAGAATTGTACCCATCAAAAATACATTTTGATGCTTTATCATCCAGCTTTCTATGTTTTTGTCCAGACACTAATGCATATGTCAGACAACCAAAGAAACACAGATGAGCAATATATGGCTTGCGACCATGCTAAGCCTCACATGGAGTGATCGATTGCAATGGTTTGGTGGGACACCTCTTAAGTTCATATGATGCACACATAATTGCCTCAAGCAAGAAGCTTTGTGGTCAAGCCTGACTTTTGACCATACATCTTACCATCTCCATGAGGGACCTTAGAAGACATGTATTCCCCCCTTGATCAAAATGGAGGGTGCCCAATTTACATGTTGATATATTTTTAGCCATAATTAAGAACTGCTTGAAGCACATAAACACTCAAACTTTGCTTTCAATGGATACACGCATGCATTCCTAGAGAAATAATCAATAAAATTCACGAAGTATAGGTAGTTTCCAAATAAAGATGTCTACATAGGACCACAAACATCACTATGAACAAGCTGCAAATTATGAGCGACTCAAAGTAAACCATCTTTTGGGAAGGAGAATGCTGCATTTTGCCCAAAATACAACCTTCATAGACATGTTTCCAAGGTGGCTCAAGTTTGGGCTTGTCGGTGAAGGAAACTAGAAAAATTCAGAGACCAAAGCCTACATGCCAAATCTCTGCGTATGAGATAGCCTAAGAATTTTGAATTGCACATGCAGAATCATTCATAGATTTTGCATAGTCTATGAGCTTATATAGGCCATGATATAAAATGCAAAAGGGAATAGTAACATCACATTAAAGAGATGATGGATTGTACAACTGGCATCAATAATTTTGACAACCAAGCCAATCTTGGTTAATGCTAAAATTGACAACAAATTTCTCTTGATCTTAACACATATAAAGCATTTGACAATGTGAAAGAACTACCATCAGTAGTAATCAGAATGATCTTATCAAACATTATAGGATAAGAGGAGTTGTTGGCACAAGTGATAATTTTCCTTATAGGAGTAGGCTCAAGTGAACGGAAGAAACTATGCTGCGAGGTAATATGTTTTGTTGCCTTACTATCAAAGTACCAAACATATGAGTCTACTGCAAAAAACAGTAGTAAATGTCCATACTTCATGTTGAATAAGATGAGCCTACTCTATTTTAGGTGTAGAGGCCTCTACAACAACCATTCCAACCTCTTTCTTCTTTGCCTCTTTTGCAACGAGTTTAGGAAAACTCTTTATGAAACGATCATGTACCTTACAATATTTGCAAAATTACTTTTGCTCTTCTATTTTTTTCTCATCCTTGTCTTGCTTCTTCAACTGTGCAACATTAACACATTTTTGCTTACTAGTAGATGAGCTCCATTTACGTTTGCCCTTTTGAATAGCTAAGAAAGCTCGACCTGCAACTTGCATAATTGGCCTATTTTGCTTGGAGTAATCGTCTTGCAAACTCTTCAAATGTTAAGGCATTTGGTTTGCATTTCATCATCAATCAAAGAGTAGATGCAAAACTTTGATATGATTATGGAATACCATTAAGAAAACTATGCATGAGTGAACTATCTAGCAATACTTCATCAACAGAAATCATTTGCTCCTTCAACTATTTGATCTTTGTCAAAAAACTATCCATATAATTTCCATTCATATCCTCAGTCTCTAATTGTTTCTGAAGGTAAGCAACATGAGCCTCATTTCTTGCTTGGTATAAAGTTGTAAGTGTATCCCAAGCATCCTTTGTTGTCTTGTAAAAGAAGGATAATAGCGTGTTTGATAGACAACACTATCAATGCATATGCCTAATCATCTCTACTATCCCAAGCAAGCTACTCTACAATAGGTGCAACAAGAATCGGAGCACAAACAAGAATTTGAAAATCATAATCTTTAATGCCATCTGCATCACCCTCAATAATTTTATTTGTAGGTGTAATAGGATGTTTTTTGAACTGCATAATATCCAACAACCTTTTTTCTACCAATACATGACACATCATATATACCCACAATGGTTAATTAATACCATCCAACTTATCCTCAATGACCAACATACAAATTACATCATTTTTTTAAAAACTAAGTTTGGCTACAACCTACACTCCCAAGATTTAATTAATAGAAAGAACAATTGTACAAGTGAACGGGCCTAACACCCATGGGACCCACTAAATCCCACTCTTACAAACTTGCTAGAACTAGAGAACATTACAAAGAAGGTTAATAACCCTTTCTTCCACATGATCGGAAATTCCTTTTCCTAAAAGGAAAAGGGAATTTTTGATTGACCATTCTTTCGCAGGGTTTTTAAAGTTTTTAGCACACCTCTCTTTCTAGATCTTCCAAAGGACCTTATCTCTTATAGTATTCCGCAATGTTGAACAATAAATTGCTTCACCTAGTAATGCTTGGTTCAAGTTGATTTGTCCCTACAACAACAATGTTCTCTTAACAGCCCTCCAAACCAACACTGACTTGGGGCACAAAAAGCAGAGGTGTCCCAAGTCTTCATTTCCATGTAGAAAATGTTTACAACTCTTTGCAATTTGGCAATCTCTTGGTCCTTCGGTCTCCAGTATGATAAAAAGTAAATAATCAGAGAGAAAGAAGGAACATGTTAACCAACATAGCTCATGCAACTAGGTTGATCTGCATACCTTTCTAGTATGCCAACTTGTTATCGAGTTTAGAAAGAGCCCAATTCCATCATTGACCCATCAAAATGTTGAATCCTATCGGAGTAGCTAACAAGTGGAAGATTTGATCCTTGGGGATCAACTGATAGCCATGGTCAATCAAAATTCGAGGTAGATACCCAATAATAGCCTTGAATGCAATTTTAGAGGGGTTAATTTTGGAGCCCGATGCCTCACAAAAAGTATTTAGGGAACAACAAAAGGTATCAATGTTGGCCAGATCGTTATGCAAAAAACCATTCTTGACATTGGCAAAGAGTCTCATGACCATCTAGTCTTGATTGAGGGGAAGAACGAGGCCTTGAATAAGACTTAAGTGAGCATGATGTTTAACTAGGCAACTAGGACCAACGATAATAATTGCAAAAAGAAGAGGAGCCAAGGGGCATCCTTATCACATATAACATTAAAAAAAAAATAGCTTAAGAAAGCTGACCATTGATGTTTATCTGAGGTGAGGCATTTCTGAGCAATGTTGAGATCATATTAATACATTTTTGTCCACAACCAAGGTCTTTTTGAGATTGGAGAATGAAGTCCCACATGAGTCTATCACAATCTTTGTCAACGTCAATCTTGAAGAAGAGGTCATCTTGAGCAGATTCATCAATAAAAACCATGCTTTCCCAAACATCAATGATGACCTCAAGGATGAGACTCCCCTTGATGAACCCCTTTGGATCCTCATTCATCCAATTTTGTAGGTCACCAACAATGTGAGTAACAATAACCTTAGTGAGGAACTTGTAACCGGTTTGTAACGTCATAATTTGATGCCAATTTTCAATCTTATTTTTGCAGCCTTTTTTTATGAATAATCTCAATAATGCCTTCATTGAGTCCACTGAGCATGGTGCCAAAAGATACGACCTCTTGCCACACCAAACATAATGGAATAGTCACCATGTACTTGAAGGTCTTGAAAAACTCATTGATAAGACCATCCAGCCCTAGGCTTTTGCCATTAGGAAGCACATTAATAGCTTCAAAAATCTCATTATCCAAAGTGGGAGCTTCAAGAAGAGGATTCATATTTTGATATGGCCACCATCATATCATGTTTTTTAGGAAAAAGAGGCATGGAAAACGTAAAAAGCTGGGTGAAGTGATTGACAATCAACATACTAATTTCTTCATCCGTCTTGCACTCAACATCATCGATATCCATCATGAAAGGGATTGCTTCCTTTGACTGCTTCTTCTTAAGGAGGATGTACATCTCTTTATTAGGTTTTTCCACTTTTCCCACCCATCAATCTTTGAACTATATCTAGAGATTCTTTCTTTGAATTTCTTCTTTGTATCTCAACATGCTTCTGATTTTTGAGAGTCGTTTCTAGTATTGAGAGCGTCTTTTGTTGAATTCTTCCTCAAGACATCTAAGCCTTCGATAAAGATTTTCGCTTCTAGCTTGATGAATGTTTTATTGATTCTTTTGACTCTTGACCAAAATTTTTTTTGTCTTCATGACCACCATCCTCCAACTCTTGGATGAAGAGTAGTGGAAGGAAAAGGCCAAGTTCTAGGCATCGGCAATCTCCTGTTGGAGTGAGAGGAATGAGAAGGTTGTAAGATTGGCATGAAACTAAGGGGCTTTCTTGAGATTGACATATTGCTTGAAGGTAAGCATTGGGTAGTGATAAGAGACAACACAATCCACACATTGGGAAAGAGAATTGGGGCCCACTTATTGATGATATTCACTCTGATATACCTCCTCTCCAAATTGGAGGTTCGACCAAGAGAAACCAACCTCGTCTTTGTTGGAGTTCTAGGTCTACGGAAGCACGTGAACAACATAAGGAAGAAGAAGAAGCTTGGGGCACAATACAAAATGCTCAATGTATTACCACTAGAATGTACAAAGATAAGTGACCCATTAGGGTTATATGCGTATATACAAGCTAGCAAAAACAAACCTCCTAAAGAGGGAAAAAAGTGCCCTAGCAGTCCTAGTGTGTTCACACACATCACTACCTAAATATATCAACAAATCCCCCCTAGGAGTGATGCCGTGGACAATACACTAGCACTCATGTACAAGGAAGTGCCAAACTATGTGGAATCAATCAACAAAAGGAAGTAAGCCCAAAGCTTTATGGAAAGCTTCAAACTTCTCCCTAGGCAGAGCCTTTGTGAAAAGGTGTGCAATGTTCTCTTGTGTGGGCACATATGCCAAACCGATCTCTCTACCAGAGAACCTTTCCCTTACATAATGATAGCGCACCTCAATGTGCTTAGTGTGGAACACATGGTTACTTGCAACTGTCAATGCACTCTAACTATCAGTGAAGATGGTGGTGGTAAAAGACTGACCAACACCCAAATCAGCCATAAGGCATCTGAGCCACACACACTCGATAGTCGTTGTGAAAGCTGCCCTATACTCAGCCTCACAACTGGAAGTGGCCATAGTAAGCTCCTTCTTGCTCAATCAAGATATACATGAGCTACCAAGCATGAAGCAAAACCCACTAGTGGACACACGAGTGTCATAGAAACTAGCCCACACAGAGTCAGAAAAAGCATGTAAATCTAGCGGTAGTGATCCCCCCTTGGGATAAAACAACCCAAGTATTTAGGTACCACTCAAGTAGTGAAAGGTGCACTTAACCACCTACTAGTGCTTGACATCTAGGCAATGCACAAACCTACTCATCTGTGAGACAACAAACTAAACATTTGGCCGAGTAATGCATAAGTAAATCAAGCATCCAATAGCCTATTGATAGAGAACAACATCAAATACATCTCCAACATCATGAAGTCTCAACCATAAACCTATGTCCATAGGAGTGACAATAGGTTTGAAGACTTCAAGGCCAAAACACTTGAATAATGTGTCAATATATATTTTTTTGACACAAAGCTATTCCGCCATCAACTTGCATAAATCGATTGCCCAAATAATGATGTGAATGCCCCAAATTCGACATCTCAAATGAGGCATGTAGATCATCCTTAAAAGCATTAATATGCCTCTCATGAGGACCAGTGAGCAGCATGTCATCAACATGCACAACAATGATCAGAAGCACATCATTCGCACGCTTAACATATAAGGTGCTCTTAGTTCGACTATTGTCAAAACCGTGTGCAATCATGTAGGCATGTATCTTTTCATACCAAGCACTTGGTGCTTGCTTCAGACCATATAATGCCGTTTTCAATTTGCACACTTGGTTTCCATTCCCTTTCTGACAAAGCCATAGGACTGAAAAGCATACATTTCTTCATGCAAGTCGCCATTCAAAAATGCAGTTTTAATGTCCAATTGATTTACATTCCAACCATGATGGGCTACAAGTGCACAGATGCTACGAATACTAGTCATTTGGCATGTAGGAGAAAAGGTCTCATCATAATCAATGCCTCTTTCTTGAGCATATCCCTTTGCAACAAGCCTAGCCTTATACCTGTCAATTGTTCCATCAGGCTTAGTCTTTAGATTGTGTACCCCCTTAGTGAGAATGGCCTTCTTGCTAGGAGGCAAGTCACATAAAGACCAAGTAACATTTTCCATAATAGCATCATATTTTGATTGTCTAACAGCCATCCACTTTTTAGAATTTTGTGCTTCATCAAATGAAATAGTCTCATTCTCATCATAGAGACTAGAGGAAGCCATAACATAGCAATCTGATGCAAAAGAAGCACTATGAGAGATAGAATGCACATGATATGTGTTAAATGTTAATCGTTAAGCTTCCAACTTCAGACTCAAATTACCCTCAAGTTCAGACGTTTCTGAACCTTTCCTAACCGTAAATTACCTCTTAGCCACGTGGGTCCTTGGGAGTGGTAGGGGTCTGTTAGACAGAGGCCCTGTACTATTTTCCCAACTTATTACACAATCATAATTACTTCTAGCGTCTTAGCTCCGTGCGCAATTCTGAACAACCGATGACTGTTCGTTGTACTGGACTTAGAATTTCTGAACTAATCCTGCTATGATGGTCTGAGCAGTAGTCCGATGACTTGTGTCCAATAGAATAAGCTACTTCAGTAAACGAAGATCACCTAATACGTACGTCTTCAGAACAGACAGGTATACCAAACACATATATATATATACTGAAATTATACAACTCATCGTATACCAACTACGAGCAACAAATGTCCTGACAACAAGCGACTCGTTACAGGCTTAACAATGACCTACTCGCACTTCAACCATTACAGATGCTAGTTTTTCCTATGATCGGAATCAACAGTGAACGTAGACTACTGCATCGAACTTGGTCACTTACCAAAATGGTTAACATGCGATCAGTTCGGAACTACTTCCATACTTCCTTGTTCAGTATACTACTGACAAGTAACACACTGCAACTTATTAACACTCAGAGACACACTCAACCATTACCGAACAGATTCGTAATACAAGATTACTAATTCGCAACTCTGCACTACGGAGTGAATAAACGACCAGACCAAGCGCAGAACAGAACAGAAATCAACACAAACAATACTCAGACTTCGTAACAGTGTAATAATAATCTGACAAATAATCAGGCAAACAAACTGGCAGTTCCAAGAAAACCGTTTCTCACAAGCGTCTCTCTCGCCAATCTCTTTACATTGCTTTATATATATTTTTCAAGATGCGCGTACCAACTTTTTTGCACGGATTTTGATAATTCCGGTATATCAGGCGGTCATTACGTCTGTCCCACTCCGGCGGCAGTCTAACATATGACAGAGGTGCATCTAATTTGTTATCTCGCAAAATGTGCACTAACCATTTAGGCATAGTTTTTGCCTCCTCTATATCAATTCTCTCATCAACAAGTACATCATGTAAATCTACATCAGAAATGGAATGATTTGCATCATCACATGAAACGTGTAAAGGCTAAGAAGTTGCCTCATTAGAACCCACTAGACTATCCTTCTGTAAAAAGAGGCAACAAGGTGTCATACATGTCTTTGGAGCTAAGTGATGTCTCCTTAGTACATGAAAGTAATGGTTGAATAGCGTCTTCCACCAAAACAAAATCACAACTAACTAGAATGCACTTATTCTATGGATGATACACAAGATAGCCTTTGCTTTCAAAACTGTACCCAACAAAAATACATTTCACTACTTTATCATCCAATTTCTTGCATTGTTGTTCAGGCACTAATGCATATGCGAGACAACCAAAAACATGCAGGTTAGCAACAGATGGCTTGTGACCATGCCAAGCCTCATATGGAGTGATAGACAACAATTCTTTAGTGGGGCACATGTTAAGTACATATGTTGCACACATAACAAACTCAAGCCAGAAACTATGTGGTAAAGCCTAACTCTTGACCATACACTTCGCCATCTCCACGAGTGACCTATTCTTCCGTTCAGCAACTCCATTCTATTGAGGTGTATACAGAACTGTACACTGATGTTTTACCCCACGTTCAATCATAAATGCATTAAAATCAGAAGACATATATTCCCCCCTTTATCAGAATGGAGGGTGCCCATTTTACATGCTGACAGATTTTTAGCCAAAACCACAAATTGTTTGAAGCACATAAACACTTTGGACTTTGCTTTCAATGGATATGCTCATGCATACCTAGAAAAATCATCAATGAAAGTCACGAGGTAAAGATAGTTTCCAAAAGAGGGTGTCTGCATAGGGCCACATGCATCACTATGAACAAGCTACAATTTTTTAGTAGCTCAAATTGAACCATCTTTTGGGAATGAGCAACGCTGTAGTTTTCCCAAAATATAGCCTTCATAGACATGTTTACCAGGTTCCTTAAGTTTGGGCAGAGAGGACACCATTTCATATTTCTATAGGTGTAGCAAACTAGCAAAATTCAAATGAACAAAGCATGCATGCCAAAGCTTTGCATCTAACAAATCTTGAGAATCATGTACTGCATAGGTTGAATCATTCATAGATTTTTCATAGTCTATGAGCTTATACAACCCATGACATAAAATGCCAAAAGCAATAATGACATTGCCATTTGATAGATCATGAATTGTACATATGTCATCAACAAATTTCACAACCAAGCCAATCTTGGCTAAACCTAAAACTGATAATAGATTCTTCTTGATCCTTGGCATAAATAAAGCACCCAACAATGTAAAAGAATTACCATCAGTAGTACTCAAAATGATCTTACCAACTCCCATGATAAGATAAGAGGAGTTTTTGGCACATGTGCTAGTATTCCCTCTAGGGGTAGGCTCGAGTGAAGTGAAGAAACTACGTTGTGAGTTAATATGTTTGGTTGCCCCACTAGCAAAGTACCAAACATTTGAGTCTACTACAGATATACGATGTTCATGAGAAGATGGGTCATAACTGCAAACAGTGGTAAATGCCCATTCTTCATTCTGCATGAGATTAGCAGACTTTGTTTTGGGTGTAGAGGCCTCTGCAACAACCATTCCAGCCTCTTTCTTCCTCGCCTCTTTCACAGCAAGTTTTGGGCAACTCTTTATGACATGATCATTTCCTTTATAGTATTTGCAAAACAATTTCTACTTTTCTCTTTTCTTCTTGTCTCTATCATCCTTCTTTGATTGTGCAAAATTAGCAAATTTTTGCTTACTAGTAGAAGAGCTCCATTTACCTTTGCTCTTTTGACTAGCGAGGAAAGCTTGATCTCCAACATGCATAATGGACACGTTCTACCTAGACTCGTCTTCTTACAATAGAATAGACACTAAATCCTAAAATATGAAAGCATTTGGATTGCCTTTCATCATCAAATGAAGAGTAGAAGCAAAACTCAATTGGGAAGACCATTTAGAACAGTTTGAACAAGTGAACTGTCAGGCAAGACTTCATCAGGAAAAATCAATTGTTCCTTTTGATCTTTGCTAGAAATCTATCCATGGAATCTCCTTCATTCATGTGCTCACTCTCCAACTATTTTCAGAGGTAAGCAACACGAGCCTCATTCCTTGCTTGCTATAAAGTGGTAAGTGTATCCCAAGCATCCTTAGCTATTCTGCAAGAGTGAATGTGAGGAATAATGGCACGCTTGATAGACAAGGCTATCAATGCATGTGCCTGAGCATCTCTGCCATCCCAATGAATCTACACTGGAGTAGGTGCAACAAGAACCGCATCACGAATAGGAACATGAAGAATATCACCATCTTCAACGTTGCCTACATCACCTTCAGCAACCATGTTTGCATGTGTAATAGGACATTTTTCAACACCCTGCACAATATTTTTCAACCACAGTCCTTTTGCAACCACAGTCCTTTTGCAACCAATACATGATGCATCATATAAGCCCATAATGGGTAATTGGTATGATCCAACTTATCCTCAATAGACAACATACAGAATACATCATTGCTTTTAGCCATGGCCACTGAGTAAAATACCCTGATGCAAGAAAATGATTGTATCTCAAAAAGATTAATAGAACTACCCTATCGAGTTCTGCTAAACCTATAGCAAATTTTGAGATGCTTATGCAGACGAACTGAAACTTGTATATATATTTGGCACAAAAAGATGAAATTGCCTACATAAGTGCTACAATAGTATGTTTGGAGGCCAAACAATTTTAGATCGTGATTTCGACACCAGAAAGTAAAACTGTTTTGATTTCATGTGATTCTCGGATTGTGATCGGAGGTGTGACGATGACACCCTAGATGAAGCGGTGACTTGCTTTGATACCAATTGTTGAAGTTCGAGGTCTATAGAAGCATGCAAACAACACAAGGAGGAAGAAGAAGCTTGGAGCACAACACACAATACTCAATGTATTACTACTAGAATGTACAAAGATAAGTGACCCATTAGGGTTATATGCGTATATACAAGGGGGGGGAAGCCTCGTAAAGAGGGAAAAATGTGCCCTGGTGGTCCTAGTGTGTTCACACACATCACTACCTAAATATATCAGCAGTCTTTGATCTCCACCAGATCTTCTTGGTTGTCTTCCTTGCAAGTGGAATCCTTTGGACTTTTCCCATCATTGCAAGAGTCATAGAGATTCATGCCACATGGGTAATCTAAGTCATTGATCTCCTTCTCCAAATTATAGAAAATAATTATTTTTGGAGTCATGCAAGAGGAACTCTCTCAATATTACCCTTAGGACTTCTTCTTCTTCTTCTTCTTCTTTGTCCCACTTCCATGAAGATTTTTAGGTTTGTCTCCATGACTTGTGTTTCTTTGAATTTCTCAGCATCCAAAGGATGATCTTTTGACATGCATACATCATCACTTTGGGACATTGCAACTTCTTTGATCCCCGTCACATTAGCCTTTTCTAGATTTTGTTTGTTCTTAATGGATTTGTATCTCACAAGACAAACTTTAATTATGCGGCCCTACAAACCATAGTGAAAGCAAGCATTTGGCAAGTTCTTGTATAAAATCTCCTGCTCAATGGTTTTCTCTTCTCCAATGTCTATGGAAATTTGGGATGGGAGATCTCTATTTGGATCTACTTTGACACAAATATATGGGTTCCATCTTGCATTGAATAAGTATTTCACACCTTAATAGATGAAACCCTTGACATCTTCTCTAGAGGCAAGAGGTCGACCAATGGCCAACACAATTTCCCTAACAAAACCATACAGGAAAAAGGGCAAGTTTGGGAGTTCTATCCAAAGTGGATAGCGCAATGCCTTTGATCTATTTGGAACAAAATCAAGAAACAATTTAAAAAGGCATAAGGTTGTTCTCCATACCTAGCAGATGCCAATTTGCAAAGCTTGGGTAGCCATATCATCATTTATTAAAATCAAGAGCATGTGATTAGCTGACAAAAGCTAACATTTGTTGACAATCAAACCACGAGGAAACCACACATTATGGAATGTTGGATCTTGAGGTCTATGGAAGCATGCGAAAAACACATGGAAGAAGAAGAATCTTGGAGCACAACACACAATATTTAATGCATTACCAAGTGAATTTACAAAGATAAGTGACCTATTAGGTTTATAGGTGTATATACAAGACGGGGAAAAAACCCTCCTAAAGAGGGAAAAAAGTTCCTCGATAGTCTTAAGTGTGTTCACACACATCACTACTTAAATATATCAACAAATCCCCCCTCGGAGTGATGCAATGAACAACGAGCTGGCATTCATGTATAAGGAAATGCCAAGCTATGTGGAAAGAGATCAATCCATAAAAGGGGTAAGCCCAAAGCTATGCAAAAAGCTTCAAACTTCTCCCTAGGCAAAGCCTTTGTGAAAAGTCTACAATGTTCTCTTGTGTGGGCACATATGCCAAACTGATCTCCACAATAGAGAACCTCTCCTTGACATAATTATAGTGCACCTCAATGTGCTTAGTGCAAGCATGGGACATAGGGTTCATTGCAACTGCCAATGCGCTCTGACTACTAGTGAAGATGGCAGTGGCAAAAGACTAACCGACACCCAAATCAACCAAAAGGCATCTAAGCCACACACACTCTATGAAAGCTACCCTATACTCAGCTTGACAACTAGAAGTGGCCACAGTAGGCTGCTTCTTGCTCAACCAAGATATGCATGAGCTACTAAGCATGAAGCAAAAACCACTAGTGGACACATGAGTGTCATAGCAACCAACGAGATAGAGTAAAAAAAGCATGTAAATCTAGTGGTAGTGATCCCCCTTGGGATAAAATAATCCAAGTAGTTGGGTACCAATCAACTAGTGAAAGATGTGCTTAACTACTTGCCAATGCTTGACACTTGGGCAATGCATAAACTTGCTCATCTCAAAGATGGAAAATTGAATATCAGGTTCAGTTACACATAAGTAAATCAAGCATCCAATAGCTTGTTGATAGAGAACAACATCAAATGCATCTCCGGCATCATGAATACTCGATTATAAACTTGTCTCCATAGGAGTGGAAATAGCTTTGCTATCTTCAAGTCCAAAACACTGCAATAATGTGTCATTATTTTTTTTTTGACATAGAGATATTCCTCCATCAACTTGCATAAACTGAATGCCCAAATCTCAAAAGAGGCATGCAAATCAACCTTAAAATCAACAATATGCTTCTCATTAGGATGAGTGAGCAACATGTCATCAACATACATAACAGTGATAAGAAGTACACCATTGGCACACATAACATATAAGGTGCTCTTAGTTGGAAAGTTCTCAAAACCATGTGTAATCAAGTAGGCATGTATTTTTTAATCTCAAGCATGTGGTGCTTGCTTTCAACTATATAATGCCTTCTTCAATTTGCACACTTTTGTTTTCATGCCCTTTCTACACAAAACCACAGAGCTTAAATACATACACTTCTTCATGTAAGTCACCATTCAAAAATGCTATTTCAATGTCCAACTAATGTACATTTCAACCATGAGCTACAAGTGCACAAATGCTATGAACAGTAGTCATTCGACATGTGAGAGCAAAGATCTTATCAAAATCAATGCCTCTTTCTTTAGAATAACCTTTTGCAACAAGCCTAGCCTTATACCTATCAATTGTTCCATCAGGCTTATGCCTTAGCTTGTATACCCACTTAGTGCCAATTGCCTTCTTGCCAGGAGGCAAATCACATAAAGACCAAGTACCATTCTTCATAATAGAATCATATTTTGATTGCATAACAACCATCCAATTTTTTGAATTTTGTGCTTCATCAAAAGAAACATGTCATTCTCATAAAAAAACTAGAGGAAGCCATAGCATAGAAATCCGATGTGAAAGAAGCAATATGAGAGCCTGAACAAGTATGATAAGATAGAGGTTCAATTGATTCGCTATCTTGCAAAGTCTGCACCAGCCATTTAGGCATAATCTTTGCCTCCTCTATAACATCCCTCAACAAGTGCATCATGTAAATGTGCATAAAAAATGGAATGATCTGCATCATCATGTGAAACTTGTAGAGGCTAAGAAATTGCCTCATTCAGACCAACACTTGTCAGTGCACCTATAAAAAGATGTAGCAAAGTTCCATACACATATGTAGAGCCCAGAAAGTCTCCTTGGTACATGAAAATAATGGGTGAATTGCATCTTCCATAAAAACAACATCATGACTAACCAAAATGCATTTATTATGTGGATGATATAGATAATAGCCTTTTCTTTCATACCATACCCAACAAAAATACATTTCAATGCTTTATCATCCAATTTTATGTGTTGTTGTTTTTGATGTAGTAATGCATATGTCAGACAATCAGAAACATGTAGATGAGCAATAGATGACTTGCGATCATGTCAAGCCTCATATAGAGTGATAGGCTGTAGTTCTTTGGTGGGGGACATGTTAAGTACATATGCTCCACACATAATAGCCTCAAGCCTGAAGCTATGTGGTAAAGCATGGCTTTTCACCATACACCTCACATCTCCATGAGAGAATTGTTTTTTCTTTCAGCAAGTCCATTTTGTTGAGGTGTATACAACACTGTACACTGATGTTTTACCCCAAGTTTAGCTAGAAATGCATTAAAATCAGAAGACATGTATTCCCTCCCTCGATCAAAATGGAGGGTGCCCATTTTACATGCTGATAGATTTTCAACCAAAACTAAAAACTTTGTGAAGCACAAAAAGGCTTTCAAATTTTCTTTCAATGGATACACCCATACATGCCTTGAAAAGTCATCAATAAAATTCATGAAGTACAAGTAGTTCCCAAAAGAGGGTGTCTGCATAGGACCATAGACATCACTATGAAGAAGCTGCAATTTCTAAGTAGTTGGAATTGAACCATCTTTTGGGAAGGAGGAACACTTCATTTTGCCCAAGATACAACCTTCACAAACATGTTTACCAAGTGCCTCAAGTTTAGGTAGAGAGGAAACCATTTCACATTTTTGCAGGTGTAGTAGACTAGCAAAATTTAGATGACCAAAGTGTGCATGCCAAAGCTTTGCATCTAAGATAGCCTAAGAATCTTGTATTGTACATGCTAAATCATTCATAGATTTTTCATAGTCTATGAGCTTATACAGGCCATGACATAAAGTGCCAAAAGCAATAATGACATCTCCATTTGAAAGATTGTGAATTGTACACCTATCATCAACAAATTTGACAACCAAGCCAATCTTGGCTAATGCTAAAACTAACAACAAATTTTTTCTTGATCATTGGTACACATACAAAGCATCTGACAATGTAAAAGGACTACCATCAGTAGTAGTAAAAATGATCTTATCAACTCCCATTAGAGGATAAGAGGAGTTGTTGGCACATGTGATAGTATTTACTAGAGGGGCAAGCTCAAGTGAATTGAATAAACTGTGTTGTGAGGTAATAGGTTTGGTTGCACCACTATCAAAGTACCAAACATCTGAGTCTACTGCAGACATATGCTACTCATGAGAGGATCAATCAAAACTACAAACAATAGTAAACATCCACTCTTCATTCTACACAAGATTAGTAGACTCTATTTTATGTGTAGAGGCCCCTACAGCAACCATTTCAGCTTCTTTCTCCTTTGCCTCTTTTGTAGCTAGTTTTGGACAACTCGTTATGACATGATAAGTTCCTTTATAGTACTCACAAAACAAATTTTTTTCTTCTCATCTTTGTCTTCCTTCTTTGAATGTGCAACATTAGCAGATTTATGCTTGCTAGTAGACGAGCTCCATTTTCCCTTGCCCTTATGACTAGCTAAGAATGCTTGATCCGCAATATGCATGATCGACCTGTTCTATCTAAACTAAACTTCATGCAACAAAACAGAGACTAACTCCTTGAATGTTAAGGCATTTGTATTTCCTTTCACCATCAACTGAAAAGTAGAAGAAAAACTCTTATATGAATCTGGAAGATCATTAAGAATAATCTACACATGTGAACTATTAGGTAAGATTTCATCAACAAAAATTAATTGCTCCTTCAAAACTTCGATCTTTGTCAAAAAATCGTCCATGGAATCTCCTTCATTCATATGCTTACTCTCCAACTGCTTTCAGAGGTAAGCAACAAGAGCCTTGTTTCTTTCTTGTTATAAAGCGGTAAGTGTATCCCAAGCATCCTTTGCTATGTTGCAAGAGCAAGTGTGAGGAATAATGGCACATTTGATAGACAAAGTTATCAATGCATGTGCCTGAGCATCTCTAATTGCTCTATAATAGGTGTAACAGGAACCATAGCACAAAGAGGAATTTAAAGATTGTCATCTTCAATGCCATCTGCATCACCTTCAATAATTGTATTTTTAGGTGTAATAGGATGTTTTTCAATACCCTGAAAAATATTCCACAATTTTTTTGCAACCAATACATGATGCACCATATATGCCCATAATGGGTAATTAGTATCATTTGCTCTACCCTCAACAGCGAACATGCAGAATAGATCATTGCTTTCAGCCATGGCCACTCGCTCAAATACCTTGATGCACAAAAATGATTGTATCTCTAAAAGTTTAACATGACTACCTTGTTGAGATCTGTTAAACCGATAGCAGACTTTGAGATGCTTGTACTAGAAAACTGAAACCTATATATATGTTTGGCACAAAAAGACAAATGTGCCTGCATAGGTGCTATGATAGTGCATTTGAAGGCCAAAAAGAGCTCGGATCATGATTTCAACATGATAGAATGAAGTAGTTTTGAACCCCTAATCATCTTGAGTATGCTCATAAATTTTCATGCGATTCTGAGACTATGATCAAAGGGGTGTTGACGATGCCCTAGATGAAGTGGTAACCTACTCTGATACCAGTTGTTGGAGTTTGAGGTCTACGAAAGCACAACAACAACACATGGAAGAAGAAGAAGAAGCTTGGAGCACAACACACAATATTGAATGTACAAGTGAATGTAAAAAGATAAGTGACTTG
This sequence comes from Ceratopteris richardii, assembly GCA_020310875.1. NCBI lineage: Eukaryota > Viridiplantae > Streptophyta > Polypodiopsida > Polypodiales > Pteridaceae > Ceratopteris > Ceratopteris richardii. Next base: position 3,636,368 of record CM035439.1, on the reverse strand, counting down.
TTAGGGTTATAGTCATATATACAAGCAGGGGGGAAAATACCTCTTAAAGAGGGAAAAAAAGTGACCTGTCCATCCTAAATGTGTTCACATATATCACTATCAAAATATATCAACATGGAACCATTGCCCCAAGGACTCAAGAGGTGGTTTAGGACCAAACAACTGACCAATAAGACATGTTCTCTTTAGTTCTTCTTGCTTTGCCAAAATATCCTCCCTTCAAAGGGAGACGATTGGAGGCTTAACTCCAAAAAGCTCTAGAGAGGCACCAAAGGTTTTTTCCTCCATAGATGGACCCACATTACTAACCACAACAAGTGGGAGAACCCAACCATGAAGAGCATAGTGATCAATGAATAGAGAAATCCCTTGGTGGACACATATGCCTTTCTCAAAAAGATTTTTTAAACTACAATAATTTCTTCATGTTCTTGATGAATAGTGGAACTATGTCATTCTCATCAAGTATGGTAGCAAAGTCTACAACACTTTGGAATTTCTTACTTGCGTAGTCTCAACTTTAAATCTCTCAAGCTTAAGGAGTTTTCAAAATAAATATATCTTTCTATCAAATCCCATCACTTGTCACATATCGTTTATGTTGTTGGTCAGGAATTTGCCTATTTGCCTAACTATCTATAGATTGGTGATGAGGAAAAACACGCTATGCATGAGGTTCTCACACTTAGTACTTGATGTTCTAACTCAATAGAATGCATCATTGCTTTCAACCATGGCCAGTGACTAAATACCCTAATGCAAAAAATTGATTGTATCTTAAAACATTGAATGGAAACACCCTATCAAGCTTTGCTAAACCTATAGAAGACTTCAAGGTGCTTGTACTAGTGAACCAAAACATGTATATCTGTTTGACATAAAAGGATTAACCTACAAAATTGTTGTAATCACCCTCAATATGTGCACCAATTTTCATGTGATTATGAGATTGTGACTAGAAGGGTATCATTGATGCCCTAGATGAAGGAGCAACCTACTCTGATACCAATTATAGGAGTTTGAGGTCTTAAAAAGCACACAATCAACACAAGGAAGAGGAAGAACCTTGGAGTATAACACCACATATAAGATATTACCAAGTGAATGTACAAAGATTAGTGGCTCGTTAGGGTTATACATGTATATACAAGCGGAGGGAAAAAACCTCCTAAAGAGGGAAAAATGTGCCTTAGAAGTCCTAAGTGTGTTCACACACATCACCGAGAAAATATATCAACAATAGTGTCCCATAAACGCTTGAAAGTCTTTGGCATTCCTTGGTTTGGGGAGATTGACTATTGTTTGACTTTGTTATCAATAGGTATACCAGTTTTGGAGACAATAATGAGTCCCAATTTTTTCCTTGTATGGCCAATACGAAACACTTTTTAGGATTCAACGTGACTCCATATTGCCTAGATTTTGCAAAAATCTATACTCCAATATAGGGATGTCCTTGACTCTTCATGTAGAATATGTACACGATTCCTTCACATATATTTCCAAGAATTTGCATAGAAATTCTTTGAAGACATTAGAAATTAATCTTTGGAAAGTGGGAAGGTTGTCTGTCAAACCAAATGGAATTAGTGTGAATGTGTGGATCCCTCAATCAATAGCAAAGGTGGATTTATCTTGGCCTTTAGGCACAATTGCCACTTTGTTATAATTAGAAATACATCAACAAAATTGCATACCTCCTTGCCTGCTACTATCTCTAGAAGATGATCGATGATTGGTAATGGTAAATCTCTTATGGTCGCACCATTCGCTTTATTAAAATTGATGCAAAATCTTAGTTGTTTGTTTTCCTTTGGCATGACCATTATGGGGAATACCCATTGTATAACCTCAATTTCATAGATATAGCTATGGGTCAACACCCTTTAGATCCTTGTAGGACCAAGCAAATACATCTCTATATGGTCAAAACAAATGTTTCAATTGTCTCTCTTCATTATATGACACATCACTACCAATGTAAGTACGTTTTCCCTCCATTTTCCAAATCATAAATACAAATTTCTTTTTCAATTCTTGATTCTCATATGCTCCTCCTTTTCTTGTTTCACTCTATGGAGTTTGAGCTAGAATTTTTTGACTTTCAACTTCATATTTCTTGAAATGCTCAAGTGATTCAAATTCATCAGATTTAGCTAATAATTTATACTTTACCTAGTTCCTCCACCTTGTATGAGGGACACATGTGAGTCACAGAATAATATTATGCAATCATTCATTTTGATCTCTTTGAGGAACTCTAACTCTAAATAAAATGTTTGTTTTGTTCCTAATGATGGAATCAAAATTTTTATCATTGAGGTCTTCCTTTACTTCTTGTACTTGATCTTCTTCATCTGTTTCCTCAAGAATAGTTACCATGAACAATCCATGAATATCATCACCCTCTTAATCACAATGATTGGTCTTTGTGGTTCCATTAACAAAAATTACCGAGGGTTCCTAGCACTTGCATCTACTCATGGGTTTCAAATTATTCATTAGAGAGTGGAATGTACACTAGGTCTTTTGTAGGTCTAATGTGAACCATGGCATCTCTTGATTTCACTGTTTAAACCCAAATGTAGATCTAATGTGAACTTTGAGATTAATGGTATCTCTTGATTATTTCCAAATGTATGCTTTGAACCCATGAGCTATTTTGATTATTTGAGCTCAAAATAAGAGGGTTCCAACGTTAGGGATAATTTATCCTAAGTTTTGGACACCTTAGTCATGGGAGAAGCTTCTCTTTCTGCCATCTTGGGCTATACATGAAATAAGAAGGCTCATTTGATTAACTATTTATGTGATACTATGTGATTGGTCCCTAGGCAAGTGCCCACATGAGGGACACTTGGAGGGACACTTGGAGGGACACTTGGAGGGACACTTGGAAGTTTCCAAGGACATGCACCCCCTTGCCCTAGAGGTATATATATGGTTTGGGTTAGTTGGGTGGATACATGCATCTCTCACCCTCTTTGTGGGCTAGATTATGGTTTAGAGGAGTTATGATAGATTATCTTGTAGTCTTTAATTAGAATATTTCTCCATTTTATACTGGCATTTAAATTTTGAGAGCCTTGATCCTGTTGCAATAGTTACTACTCAAGTCATTTTATAATGTTTTTACCCTTTACAAAAAGGACTCTCTCTTTTCCTTGAATCAATGGGTGCGAAAAATCCCTTTAGATTCCAAGGAGGTGAGATTCACACACTTCAATAGACAACCACCTTGATTGTGCCCACTTGAGTGCAACCCAGCTCAAAGGATAGCTCATGAAGAGCTTTCTTTTGTTTGAGATTCTTAGAATGAGCACAAAAACGCCTTATATAAAGCCTCTTGAAGCCTTTTCCCTTGTATATGGGATAAATCGGACACCTCTTTGAAGACTTACAAACGGTTTGAGATCTAGAGAGTTCCTTCTCATGAAAAGAGCATGTTCATGCTTGTTGACCCATGTGAAGTAGTCAAGGACCTATTTTAGAGCTTATGCAGTAGTAGACTTTTCCACATTCATGTGTTGCTTCAAAACATGTTATGATGCATGGTATCTCAACCTAGAGATAAAGGAAATCTTGAATTCCATAATTAATGCACGTTGGTAGATTAATCCAGTGGAACAGAAACATAAATACTAAATAGGAAGGTTTAGGAATGGCTTAGAATATAAAAATAAAATTAATGCTATTGTTTTCCACACAGTTCAATTTTTATAGGCCAAAATCCTTTGCATTACCTAGTAAAAAATCCCTTTAATATAAATAGAATTATTTGAAGGATTTTAATCCTCATATAGTTTCACTTTGAGGTGGTGGGAAAATCGACAATCATGTGAGAGTTTATAATCTATCATGCTTATAAAATGGAAAATGAAAAACCAAAAAATATGATCTACATAATGGTTAATTGTTTTCAATCTAGAGTTTATGCTTGGATGGGTTGGACCATGCATATGGCACAAACCAAAACTTAACTACAAATGATAAAATTATAAAAGAAAGAAGACCATAATTAATTTTATCTAGAAGTATGTAGAAAAAGGATCAAGATAGTGTTTTACTTTTTGTCTTAAAGCCCATGAAAAATGAATAATTAAAAGGGGAACCCTTTTCCTTTAGGATATCAAACTTTGGAAACCCCATTGTACTATGAGATATTTTCCAAAAGAGGGATTAACCCCTAATGTAACAAAATCTAGGGCTAGAAATAAAGCCTTCATCGAGGAATTTCACAATTACATTTTGATTAAAGGAGGAATGTATCATAGATGACTAGATAAAATCTTGAGAAAATATATACCTAAGGATGATTATATGGTTATCTTATAGCGAGAACACTTTTAGAGTAATAGGATTCCGTTTCTCTTGGAATAGAACATCACTTTCTTTTGTTGGATTTCGGGTCAACCCTAGATCAACACAATGACATATATGTGAGATGATGTAACATGCATTGATGATCTTGATACCTACCAAGAAAAGAAGATATGCCCTTGGAAACTATGTATGAGTGAAAGAGCATTTGTTAAGTGTGGAATCAACCACGCGGACCTAATAAATGATTTAGTTCAACACAAGCATATTCAGTATACAATTATGACCATAGTTTGTTTGACCAAATGGGTAGAGTCCAAGGTCATAGTAAGGAATAACACATGAACCACAATCTACTTCTTGTTAAAGCATATTCTAACTAGATATAGATTACCTATGGAGATTTTAAATGATCAAAGGAAATACTTTTTGCAATGAAATAATTCGATTCTTGTTAGACGAACTCGTAATAATTCATAAAAATGTGACTCCTATCATTCTCCATCCAAAGGGAAAGTCATAGCACCATAGACTCATGTGTATAGTTCTAAGCAAGATAGTTAATAACAAGACAAATAACGAGATAAGAAAATTCATCATAAGATTTGGGCATATAGAGTGGCTTATAAATTTTTTCTAGGTGCCACTCCCTCGGATGTAATCTTTTGGAAAAATGACTTATCATCAAGGGGATATTTTCCAACTTTAAAATGTGCATATTTTCAATATAAATTTTATTAGGTTTTTTACAAAAAAACCTCATTGAAAACAACATTAGGAATCTATGAAAACAGAAATTAGTAAAAGTATTATCATGACATGTGTTACAAATTGTTACCATTAGTGTCTATGTGAAAGAACAAATGGCCACCAAACAATCTTGTATATGTTTGTTCTAATAAAACATATAGTGGCATAGTCAACTATGAACTATAACTGAGATCATCCACGGATCTTTTTTGAAAAGCAATCTTTTGGGTGATTCTTTGAGTTGGTTTGGAGTATTTTCATGCATAGTTCTCTTTGTACAAGTTCAAGAACCTCAATGAGGGTGTTCTTTGTGCTTCTTTGATAATGAATGTCCATATTTGGGGTTGTTTTCAGCCATATTAGTGATTTTATAGGTTTCTTGGACATGTGTCATTTGTGGTGGGAGCATCCATCACTTATCAACAATTCATCAATGCTTTTCAACTTGGTTTGTAAGACTACATTGAGTCTTGTGTAAGGCTACCTTTGGACAGACTTTGAGTTCTTTTAGCTTATTCATTATTTCTCATTACTCATATATATTGTCTGAGCACTCTCATTATGTACATTTTTTTGGAAACCACTTATGTATGCTCATGCAGTATAGCATGGCAGTTACAGTTTGCACAACCTTGAAGTGTTGAAGAGGGTTGTGGTGATGTTTTTAAGAATAGAAAGACACCCAGATGTTAGGATCTCTTCAATGATGTAGATGGAAGACCTATCCTAACCTTGCCATAGAAGATGTATGCTATTGGATTCCTACATGTTTGATAAGCCTAGTTGGCGTCCTTTGGTCACTTGTTATATGCAGTGAATAATGCAACGACACAATTATGTAGTTTTATGGTTCTTCGAACAACTATTTGATAGTGTTTTGATGTTTAGACTCCATTTTGCAAAGATTCTTTGCTATATTTTTTTTAAAGAGATTTCATCTTTCAACCATACATTAGTTGATTATGTTCCCTCAATTGCTTATTTTTTCAAGCATATCAGTTTGCGAACTATTAGATTGATAATTTCTCATCGTTTTTTTTGCTCATCTGCTCTTTTTTTTTGGGAAACTCTACCCAAAAACTTGACACAGTCACATTTTCAAAGTGTTAATGATGGTTATTCATATCTAGTGTGATCAATATTATAGTCACTTATTCATCACCATGGCATGAGAGGTTTCAAGAACATTAGTTGGATTAGGGTCTAGTGCAAGTTTCTCCAAGAGGAGCTATAATCGGCAAGGAAAAATCCATTTTGACTTTTGTAAGTTTGATGCCTCTAACTTCTCTCTATAGAATAATCAAATTTGTGATGTCTTGATATAGAGAAGACAATGTAAGCTGATTGGTGGTAATATAAAGAAACCTACTGATATGGATGATGATGACTAAGAAGAGCTTGATTAGTGGCAATTTCCACAATTCATCTACGGTTTGTAGATAGTGTTTATTTAATTTTTATTTTTTGTATTGCAAGATTGCAGAGGAGGTGTGGAAGAATCTTTGCAACACCTATGAGAAAGAGAATGCTTCCAACAAAATTTATTTGTTGAGGAAGTTGTATGACTTAAACACAAAAGACACAGATTGTTTTGTTGTTCATTTAAATGAGTTGAATGCACTCTTTTCTCATTTACAAGCTCAAAGGGTGGAAATGGACGATGAGATGAAAGTATTTCTCTTGATATGCATATTGCCACCCACGTGGGATACACTTTGCACAATCTTTGGTAATAGTGCACATGGAGGCAAGCTTGTCTATAATGACATATGCAGTGCACTTGTAAGTGAAGAGATTTGCAAGAAGTCTATGGTTGCCACACATAGCGGAGATGTGTATCGTGTCTGTGATCCTTACTAGGGAAAGAATCCATCAAAAGTAAGACAAGAATGTTCAACATAGAAAGAGTAGAAGCAAATCATGAAAGAGGGGCATTGAATGCCATTATTTCCATAAGAAAGGACATGCAAAACAAGATTTTTATGCTTTGAAGAATATCAAAGGTAAAGGTTAGCATGTTGATGGGCATGTTAAATAGTTACATGCACCATCTACTTGATCTCTGAAGATAGAGGAGATAAATGCTACTTTTGATGATGCCGATGTGTTAAAACTTGACATTACTATGTCTAATGAGCCTTTTATGGCTGATTCCCTTTCACATACATGGATGCTAGTTTTTGGTGCTTCTTTTCATGTGACATTACATAGAGAATGGTTCTCTAGTTATGCACCAAAGTCCCTTGGTACAATGAGGGTTGGTGATTCTTACTATTGTGTTTTTGGAATTAGAGATGTGTTTGTGAAATTTGTTGTAGGTTCAAAATTTACCATGCATAATGTATGCCCTGTGCCCCGTATGGTTATTGCTAAAGGAAGCAAATTTGGCTCACTTTATCCATTGTTTATATCTCAAAAAGAAAACTTGTTAGTTGTCATTGAACAGCCTATGGCTTGTGTATGCCATGGCTATTCGGGCCACATATCGCATAGTGGAATGGAAATTCTTTCCCTTTTGGCTACTTACATGTGTTATCTTTCCTTTTTGTGAGCATTGTGAATAGGGAAAGCAAACTAGGAATGTCCATGAATGCACATTAACTATTTAATTCAGCCATTAGATCTTTTTCATATAGATGTGTATGGTCATATGTTGAGTAGCTCATTAGGTGGTTCACTTTACTTTGTCAATTTCATAGATGATGTTACTAGAAAAGTATGGGTTTATCCTATCAAGTCTAAGGGATGAGTTATTCTCTAATTTCAAAAGATGACTTGCCTTAATAGAGATTGAGAAGGGAACTTAGCTTAACGCTTTATATTTAGATTATGGTGGTGAGTAAACCTCACATGAATTCAACCATTTTTGTCAGCAATAAGCTCTCTTCAAATTCATCTGAGTATACCTCACATGAATATGAAGAGAGCTTATAGCTCTTTATGCCCTAGTATAGAATGTTGTAGCTGAAAGGGTGAATATAAGTATTCAGGATAGAGTAGTTTCTTTGTTGCATCATACAAAACTTCACAAGGTTATTGGGCAGAAGTATTGACTTCAGTCCATGTGATTAACCTTTCACTTAGTACTACTAGGCCTAAAAATGGCACAAAAGCTATGGAAAGGGAATCCACTGTATTATGATCACCTTTGATTAAATGAATGTGAGGGGTATGCCCATGTTCCAAAGAATTCGAGACAAACATTGGAGTACAAATATAGAAAATCCATTTTTCTTGGATATGGAAGAGATGAGAAGTTTGGATATCGTTTGCGGGATCTTGAAACTCATTCAAAGATCAGAGCAGTGATGTCATTTTCAATAAATTGAAAAATGCATAAACAAAGATTAAAGAGATTGAAGTGACAAGAGTGATATTTGAGGATGTTAATCCCCCTAGTACGCATAAGAATGCGATAGAGATGAAAATGTTCAACAACAATATGCTAGTGCTCATTCTTAGCAACCATTGAGAGGATCTCCATGTGTCTCAGATCCACTTAATAGATTTGTTCTAGGACTGGATTTTGTCATGGTGACATATGTTAGTGATCCTTCTTATTATAGAGAATCTATGTAGACAAATGATCATGCTAAGTGGGAGCATGACATGAAGAGTGAACTTGATTCTATTAATAAGAATGGTACTTACGATTGGGTACCTTTGCCAGAGGGTAGAAATTTTTACCATGCAAATGGGCATATAAGTTGAAATTCACATTAGATAGTGCTTATTTAAAGTATAAAGTAGGGCTAATTGCAAAAGGATTCAAGCAACAACAGGGAGCTAATTTTGAGGAAATATTCTCACATGTGGTCAAGATGACAACATTACACATGTTGCTTGGATTACTTAGAGTTGGTCCAAATGGTTGTGAAGTTTGCTTTCTTGTATGGAGATCTTATTGATGAGATCTATATGGAACAACTAGAGGGTTATGCAATTCGTGGCTAAGAAAGTCGAATGTATAAGATCAAGAAGAGCTTGTATGGACTTAAATAGTCACATAAATAGTGGTATTAAAAGTTTGATGCATTCATGAAGTCCTAAGGTTGTTATAGAAGTAATGAGGATAACTGACTCTACACCAAGAAATATTTAGATGGCAACTTGATATGTTAAATACTTATGTTGTTCATATGTTGATTGTTGAGAAATCCTCAAAATACTTATGACCTTTCTTGAAGACAAATTTGAGTCAAAAGTTTGACATGAAAGATATGGGAAATGCTAATATATTCTCGGCATGCGCATTACTTGTGATAGGAGTAAAAGATGCATATATTTGTCTTAGAGGGAGTACATAACCAAAGTACTTCACATATTCAATATGCATGGAGGAAAGCCACTGAGTACATTTTTGCCTATATATGCGAAGTCGAGCAAGGATGATTGTCCAAATCTGATGAGGAGAAGGAATTCATGAACAAAGTTCCTTATCAATCTACTGCTAGTAGTATCATGTATGCTATGGTAGCTATGAGACTAGACATTGCATTTGAAATGGGATTTGTGAGTAGATATATGTTGAATCCTAGCAAGAAGCATTGGGAAGTAGTCAAATTGATTTGTCCAAATCTGATGAGGAGAAGGAATTCATGAACAAAGTTCCTTATCATTCTACTGCTAGTAGTATCATGTATGCTATGGTAGCTATGAGACTAGACATTGCATTTGAAATGGGATTTGTGAGTAGATATATGTTGAATCCTAGCAAGAAGCATTGGGAAGCAATCAAAATGATATAGAGATATGTGAGTGGCACTAAGGATATGTGTCTATGTTTTGAAGAGTATACCTCACATGAATATGAAGAGAGCTTATAGCTCTTTATGCCCTAGTATAGAATGTTGTAGCTGAAAGGGTGAATATAAGTATTCAGGATAGAGTAGTTTCTATGTTGCATCATACAAAACTTCACAAGGTTTTTGGGCAAAAGTAGTGTTGACTTCGGTCCATGTGATTAACCTTTCACTTAGTACTACTAGGCCTAAAAGTGGCACAAAATTTATGGAAAGGGAATCCACCGTATTATGATCACCTTTGATTAAATGAATGTGAGGAGTATGCCCATGTTCCAAAGAGTTCGAGACAAACATTGGAGTACAAATATAGAAAATGCATTTTTCTTGGATATGGAAGAGATGAGAAGTTTGGATATCGTTTGCGGGATCTTGAAACTCATTCAAAGATCAGAGCAGTGATGTCATTTTCAATAAAATGAAAATGCATAAACAAAGATTAAAGACATTGAAGTGACAAGAGTGATATTTGAGGATGTTAATCCCCCTAGTATGCATAAGAATGCGATAGAGATGAAAATGTTCAACAACAATATGCTAGTGCTCATTCTTAGCAACCATTGAGAGGATCTCCATGTGTCTCAGATCCACTTAATAGATTTGTTCTAGGACTGGATTTTGTCATGTTGACATATGTTAGTCATCCTTCTTATTATAGAGAATCTATGTAGACAAATGATCATGCTAAGTGGGAGCATGACATGAAGAGTGAACTTGATTCTATTAATAAGAATGGTACTTACGATTGGGTACCTTTGCCAGAGGGTAGAAATTTTTACCATGCAAATGGGCATATAAGTTGAAATTCACATTAGATAGTCCTTATATAAAGTATAAAGCAGGGCTAATTGCAAAAGGATTCAAGCAACAACAGGGAGCTAATTTTGAGGAAATATTCTCACATGTGGTCAAGATGACAACATTACACATGTTGCTTGGATTACTTAGAGTTGGTCCAAATGGATGTGAAGTTTGCTTTCTTGTATGGAGATCTTATTGATGAGATCTATATGGAACAACTAGAGGGTTATGCAATTCGTGGCTAAGAAAGTCGAATGTATAAGATCAAGAAGAGCTTGTATGGACTTAAATAGTCACATAAATAGTGGTATTAAAAGTTTGATGCATTCATGAAGTCCTAAGGCTGTTATAGAAGTAATGAGGATAACTGACTCTACACTAAGAAATATTTAGATGGCAACTTGATATGTTAAATACTTTATGTTGTTCATATGTTGATTGTTGAGAAATCCTCAAAATACTTATGACCTTTCTTGAAGACAAATTTGAGTCAAAAGTTTGACATGAAAGATATGGGAAATGCTAATATATTCTTGGCGTGCGCATTACTTGTGATAGGAGTAAAAGATGCATATATTTGTCTTAGAGGGAGTACATAACCAAAGTACTTCACATATTCAATATGCATGGAGGAAAGCCATTGAGTACATTGTTGCCTATATATGTGAAGTCGAGCAAGGATGATTGTCCAAATGTGATGAGGAGAAGGAATTCATGAACAAATCTCCTTATCAATCTACTGCTAGTAGTATCATGTATGCTATGGTAGCTATGAGACTAGACATTGCATTTGAAATGGGATTTGTGAGTAGATATATGTTGAATCCTAGCAAGAAGCATTGGGAAGTAGTCAAAATGATTTGTCCAAATTTGATGAGGAGAAGGAATTCATGAACAAAGTTCCTTGTCAATCTACTGCTAGTAGTATCATGTATGCTATGGTAGCTATGAGACTAGACATTGCATTTGAAATGGGATTTGTGAGTAGATATATGTTGAATCCTAGCAAGAAGCATTGGGAAGCAGTCAAAATGATATAGAGATATTTGAGTGGCACTAAGGATATGTGTCTATGTTTTGAAGAGTATACCTCACATGAATATGAAGAGAGCTTATAGCTCTTTATGCCCTAGTATAGAATGTTGTAGCTGAAAGGGTGAATATAAGTATTCAGGATAGAGTAGTTTCTATGTTGCATCATACAAAACTTCACAAGGTTTTTGGGCATAAGTAGTGTTGACTTCGGTCCATGTGATTAACCTTTCACTTAGTACTACTAGGCCTAAAAGTGGCACAAAATTTACGGAAAGGGAATCCACCGTATTATGATCACCTTTGATTAAATGAATGTGAGGAGTATGCCCATGTTCCAAAGAATTCGAGACAAACATTGGAGTACAAATATAGAAAATGCATTTTTCTTCGATATGGAAGAGATGAGAAGTTTGGATATCGTTTGCGGGATCTTGAAACTCATTCAAAAATCAGAGCAGTGATGTCATTTTCAATAAATTGAAAAATGCATAAACAAAGATTAAAGAGATTGAAGTGACAAGAGTGATGTTTGAGGATGTTAATCCCCCTAGTACGCATAAGAATGCGATAGAGATGAAAATGTTCAACAATAATATGCCAGTGCTCATTCTTAGCAACCATTGAGAGGATCTCCATGTGTCTCAGATCCACTTAATAGATTTGTTCTAGGACTGGATTTTGTCATGTTGACATATGTTAGTGAACCTTCTTATTATAGAGAATCTATGTAGACAAATGATCATGCTAAGTGGGAGCATGACATGAAGAGTGAACTTGATTCTATTAATAAGAATGGTACTTACGATTGGGTACCTTTGCCAGAGGGTAGAAATTTTTACCATGCAAATGGGCATATAAGTTGAAATTCACATTAGATAGTGCTTATTTAAAGTATAAAGCAGGGCTAATTGTAAAAGGATTCAAACAACAACAGGGAGCTAATTTTGAGGAAATATTCTCACATGTGGTCAAGATGACAACATTACACATGTTACTTGGATTACTTAGAGTTGGTCCAAATGGATGTGAAGTTTTCTTTCTTGTATGCAGATCTTATTGATGAGATCTATATGGAACAACTAGAGGGTTATGCAATTCGTGGCTAAGAAAGTCGAATGTATAAGATCAAGAAGAGCTTGTATGGACTTAAATAGTCACATAAATAGTAGTATTAAAAGTTTGATGCATTCATGAAGTCCTAAGGCTGTTATAGAAGTAATGAGGATAATTGACTCTACACTAAGAAATATTTAGATGGCAACTTGATATGTTAAATACTTTATGTTGTTCATATGTTGATTGTTGAGAAATCCTCAAAATACTTATGACCTTTCTTGAAGACAAATTTGAGTCAAAAGTTTGACATGAAAGATATGGGAAATGGTTATATATTCTTGGCATGCGCATTACTTGTGATAGGAGTAAAAGATGCATATATTTGGCATGCGCATAACCAAAGTACTTCACATATTCAATATGCATGGAGGAAAGCCATTGAGTACATTGTTGCCTATATATGTGAAGTCGAGCAAGGATGATTGTCCAAATCTGATGAGGAGAAGGAATTCATGAACAAAGTTCCTTATCAATCTACTGCTAGTAGTATCATGTATGCTATGGTAGCTATGAGACTAGACATTGCATTTGAAATGGGATTTGTGAGTAGATATATGTTGAATCCTAGCAAGAAGCATTGGGAAGTAGTCAAAATGATTTGTCCAAATTTGATGAGGAGAAGGAATTCATGAACAAAGTTCCTTATCAATCTACTGCTAGTAGTATCATGTATGCTATGGTAGCTATGAGACTAGACATTGCATTTGAAATGGGATTTGTGAGTAGATATATGTTGAATCCTAGCAAGAAGCATTGGGAAGCAGTCAAAATGATATAGAGATATTTGAGTGGCACTAAGGATATGTGTCCATGTTTTGGTAGAGCTGATGCATCCATTACTTGATACATAGACATTAACTATGCTTTTGGTATAAACAATCGAAAGTATTCTTTAGGCTACATATGGACCTAATTGTATGAAAATGAAGCAAGTAATATTTGATGGAGTAGTTGAAATGATCTCTACAACCAGAAATGTAGATTTTAAAGATTTACATTGGTCAGAGACCATGCCACATAGATGTGATTGATTACCTTTGTTTAAAAATCGATTTCACATTATTTATTTTGTGATAATAAGATGAGCAAGTGTATGTGCTTGGATTTTCATGCCAAGATCTATCTTCATTTGACGGGCATGAGTAAGTGCATGTGCTTGGTTAAACACTTTTGACTGATTCAATGGACCCCTAGGATCTTGTTATATCCTAGTTAGCACGTGTGGAATACTATATTTGAATACAAGCCTCCCTTTGTGGACACATCTAACATGATAGATCTCAGAAATAGAAATGTATTCTCATCCATTATCATCCACATATGTCTCTATGGACTTTGACTTCTAGCTTTGTAAAGCATGTATCCTCACCTCCAAGGGCCCTTGGGTAATAGCATCTAACAAAACACAAAAGGCTTTATTTGAGTCAATCACATAATAAAGCTCTATCTTTAGGCCATCATGTGAAACTTCATTGCTTGCAAAAAGCGAGACAGCTATGAAATATCTTCCTTGTTTTCAAGTACTCGGTCTTGTTTTCCTACCCTCAAGGTGGTTGTTATAGGTACATGAAGTACTTCATAGAAATTCCCAAGCTTGTCTTCATAATAACCCTTTGCTTGAATTAAAACCCACAGCTTGCTAGCCCCACAAATCGACAAAAAAGTGGGTACCATACACATTAGTGTGTGACTAGTCATGGTAATGAAATAATCTCCTTCCACTTGAGGAGTATAGTCAAGAATAGAGGGAAAATTTTGCATGTGTTCCCGAGGTTGTTCCACAATTGTCATTGGGGGCCACCAAGTTCAAGATGGAAGTCGAACAATGGCAAAGACTTAGAGGCGATATCGAGAGTTGATAGAAGGTTGGAAATTTGTTGCATTCTCAATAGAAAATGGTGCATCTCGTGGTCCTCGATTAGGTAGGAATTTAGATTTCAAGAGATTTGGTGCCCCATTAAGAGAGCATAAAAAACTAGGTCTTGTGTGGCCAATTCCCCATCAAGAATTTCGGATAGATTCTAGAGTTAAAAAAAACAAAGGAAATGGGGCCTCTATGGTCTATAAGGTGCTTTGGTAAGAGGGAAAACATTGAGCTCTCTTTTTCTCTGTCGAAAGAGCATCTGTGTTTGGAATGGACTTTGAAGAACCCCCAAAAAAGACTAACTGATCAATCGGAAGCAAGCTCTACTTGGTCAGGCATTTGGATGCTCCACAACCCTCTGAAATGTGATCATAGCTAAGCCGTCTAAAACATTTGGAGGAAAAGATATGTTATCAATTTTGGTGGGTCCGCCAAAGAATGGTCCAAAGAGAACTAGAAACTATAAGAGTAAGTCACCCTTCAAGCACCCAAGGGAGTTTGTTTTTGAGAATAACAACCTTACTAGAAGAGAACTAGAAACTATAAGGGTAAGTCACCCCTTCAAGCATCCAAGGGTGTTTCTTCTTTTTCATACCTACTATACGCGATCTTAGTTTGTGAATATTCCACCCCTTTATTTTTAAGGGAATATTCCACCTTTGTGGAAAATGCGATCTCACTTTCGCCTTTCCTTTGCGACCGTGTGGAAATATTCCATACGTCTTCTCATACGGAATATTCCACTTTTTTATAGGGCGTTTTTTTTTAATTATTATTAAAAAAAAAAAGTTATTTAGACTGCAGCCACCAATAACTAGACTTTCTCTCTAAATTTTTCCCCGTCAGGACTTAGAAAACACATATATAATTGCCATTGGCTCAAACTAATTGAAATAGATATTCTCGCACAAAGATTAAAAAAGAAAAAGAAAAGTTATGGGGATATATTTTTCCTTGTTTCGATGCACCTTACACACACAGCCTCAAGCAACTTGAGAGGAGCCCTCCATGCCTACTATATGACACCTTGGAACACTCAAATCTCACTAGGGATGGCATGAAAAACGAAAGAGTCAAGAGAAAATTGAGAAAGAAGGAAAAATCATGAATTGCTCATTTTAACAAGAATCCCTCTTGCCAAATGGCAAGAACAGTTAAAAGTATTCACCTATTCTTCTATCAAAATTTTCCAAAGTACATTGAGTGTCACCCTAGTTCTTAAGGATTACAAAGTTGAGTAGATTCAACAAAGAATAATTTTAATCTAAGCAAAATAGTTGGTACAAAAATAGCTCTTCAAAGGTCTATAAATAATGGATTTTTAAGTACTTTAGTCTATCAAAATAGGCCATAAGTGTATGAAGGTTAGGGTTTTCTCAAAGATCTCCTAATGGTCTCACCATGACATAGATCCTAGATAATCTTGAAGTGAGTCTCTTGTTTTTTTTTTTTCTTTGAATGGTTAGTTTTTTCATGCATCTTGCTTGATCTAAAGCCTCTACTTCTTCCATGAAACGTTGAGATTGTAGGGTAAGATTTTGATGTTCCCATGGAAACGGTGGAATAGGGTCTGTAAAATCATATTGGTCTTCTTCTTGAATCATTTACACTTGAACTTTGACCTCCACTTGAGATGTGCAAACAATCAATTCATCCAACTATTCAATAAACATAGGCTGTCATTTCATAGCTTTTAAATTGTCTTCTGCAAGCACTTGCATATCTTGTTTCGTTACTTGCATTCTTCGACTTGTTGTAGCCCCTTGTGTTCATAAATTTTAGAAGCTCCTCTTAAAGCTTCACTAACTATTGCTGTCCCTTTTGCATGGTTTCTTGTGCCACTATTAGTAACTCGTTAATTGTCGTTAAGTTGATGACTTTTTGTAGTTCTCCTATCTTTCATAGACATTCCTCTTAACTGTTTGGATCATTCCTCTTTCATAGATATTCTCTTATTTTGGCGACATCTCAAATATTAAAGTGGACATTTGCAAAGAGAAACAAGTTAAAAAACATTGTGGAGTGTGCTAAAAAAACATGGTGGTCGGCATGCCTTCCTACTATGTTTTGATGATTTCTTCTCTTCATAAGGCATATGAAGTTCGGAATTTTTTAAGTGGTGTTTGCATAGGTGCTTCTTTGAGTGAGGATTGCATAGTGCTGACTTTGAGCTACTTGTTCTAAGCATCAGTAAACAACCACTCTTTGAGGTTCCTCTTCTTCTATAGGCTTCCTTGCATTGTAAATCATTGATTTCCAGAATCTCCTTGAAAATCCTCCATTGCTAGATCTAGATCCTTGCATTTTCTTTCATTGTTCTTGTATAGTTGTAGATGAGATATTATTTCACAATTCGTGATTGTAGGTTTGAACGTGCATCCTTACTTGTATTTCACAATCCATGGTGTCATTTTCTTGTTCCATCATGTGTGGTATAGTATATTGGACTTGGGTGAGGAGACAAAAGTACTATTAAATGAGGCCATAGTGAGAATACGTAGCACCATGGTTGTGCCCTCTATGCTTCCTCCAATAATCATCATGAAGTTCTAAAAAGTGGATATTAAAATACAAGCATCACCAAGTACACGTTGAGCAAGAATGGACCCTTTGAGAGGCCGCAATTAAATGCATACTTGATGTGAAAACGATCTTAAAATGTACGCAAGGGCAAAGGTTTCGTAGTGAGTGCATGGGTTTTGCACGAAGAGGCTGGCCTCTCCTTACTATAGCTTCTCCAGAGATGATAGATCATTCTATTTGAGTGTGAATTCCAGAGTTTCGAGTGCTGATGGTGCAATCATAGAAGATGAAAGTGGACTTCATAACCCATCCATGTCAATTCATAGTGTGGGAATGAGTGTGGTGTTTTGCAAAGGGTGGATTGGCCTTGGTTTAGCACTTCAGAGTTTTTTGCTGATTTGGAGCCAGCTTGTATTGGTGTGGTTTTTGTCATGGGTGGACTTGGGAAAACTTGGGCCTACTTGGTCTAGTACTTCATAATTTGGGGCTTCAAAGGTATGTAGCTCTAGCTTCTTTTAGAAGCTTGGATTAGGGGTCCAAATTTGCTTGATGTGCCATGGAGCTTTGGAATGTCTATGAGTGATTGTGGAGGCTTGTCTTTGGTGCAACGCCCTCGGGCCTATATTTGCATCGAGGGAACTAATATAGCACTTTGGGACCTATATTTGCATGGTGTGCCAAGGCTTTGCTACACATTGGGTTTGTGGTTTCCTTTGTACTTGTTGATCGCTGTCTTCTTCTTGAACCATTTACACTTGAACTTTGACCTCCACTTGAGATGTGCCAATAATCAATGCATCCATGGTTAAACTATTCAATAAACATAGGTTGCCATTTCATAGCTTTTAAGTTGTCTTCTGCAAGCACTTGCATATGTTGTTTCGTTACTTGCATTCTCCGAATTGTTGTAGCACCTTGTGTTCATAAGTTTTAGAAGCTTCACTAACTATTGATGTCCCTCTTCATCTCCCTTTTACTAGGTAACATAACTAGGTTACTACCCTAGGTTCTTTGAATTCATCCACTACAGTTGGCTCTTTTATCATGGCATCTACAAAACCTTTTGTTGGCAATATTCTCCTTGTCCTTCCTTCAAGAGACACGAGCCTAGTGGGAGCTCTTTGGGGTGTGCCTTTTTCACTAGTTTTGGGTATGGGAGTCATATACCCTAAATCCATTTGCACTGAAGAGTTGGTGTGCTACTCATCTAGCCTCCAATTACCTTGAGAATTCCGCTTATTTGGGGTAATCATCTAGCGCAACATTGTGTCTTATTTGTTGTTGCCGGGCCCATTCCAAATTTTCGACATACATTAAAGACATTGTAGTCAAAGCACATGGATCCATGGCCGTGTGCATGCCTTCCTACTATGTTTTGATGATTTCTTCTCTTAATCAGGCATATGAAGTTTGAAATTTCTCAAATGATGTTTGCATAGGTGTTTCTCTGAGTGAGAATTGCATAGTTGCTGAATTTGAGCTACTTGTTCTAAACATCAGTAAACAACCACTCCTTGAGGTTTCTCTTCTTCTATAGATTTTCTTGCTTTGTAAATCATTGGAGATAGTAAACAACAACTCCTTGAGGTTCCTCTTCTTCTAAAGGTTTTCTTGCTTTGTAAATCATTGATCCCCATAATCTCCTTGAAAATCCTCCATTGCTTGATCTATGTCCATGCATTTTCTTTCTTTGTTCTTCTATAGTTGTGGACGAGAAATTGTTTCACCATTCATGAGTGTAGGTTTGAACGTGCATCCTTGTATTTCACAATCCATGGTGTCATTTTCTTGTTCCATCAATTGTTGGTAGTCTCGATTTGCTCCACCGTCCACTCATTAATTTCAACTTACTATTGATTTTTTTTTTTAAAATAAAGAAAGTTCGGCCTTAGCCTACTCTCCTGGACTTGTATTTATTAAAAGAAAAGTACAAGTGAAGGGGACTAGTGCCCATGGGACCCTCCGATCTCACAAAGCAGGGGTAGATTTTATAGAGTTTAGATGACATTACAAAGAAGGTTAATCATCCTCTCATCACCCTCATGCGAGGCCCACTTGGGCTTAAGCTTGTTGTTGATTAGAAGGAGCACTTGATGATGCGTGAACGGGGGGATTTCTTAGAATTAGCGATTCTTTTGCCAAAGAGGAACACGGATTTCTCAATAGACCACTCTTTGGGGGAGTCCCCAAAGTTGTAAGCACATTTCTTGCCAGATCTTCCATAGGACCTCCCCTCTGATGGCATTCCAGAGAGTCGCGGAGCAGCCGATCGCTTCTCCCAACAGAGCTTGTTTCCAGCTGATATGTTTTTGAATTCTAATTTTCATTCCGACAATCTGCCATAGCTTGTTGGAGTAGGGACAAGTAAAGAAGATGTGAGCAACATCTTCAATGGACCGGTAGCAACACTTGCACCAAGGAGGCACCCCAACAATTTTGCTAGCCTTAAGGTTGGTCCAGATTCCACGATGAAGAATTTGCCATAAGAGGACAGACTTTTTGATTTCTATGAGAGGGTGCCAGATAGCCATGAACTTCATATCCCACCGCAGTCGCGTCCACGACAGACACCACTTCTTGTTGAGATTGACCTGATAATCAATGATTTCTTTGATGTTCGAGATTTTTGTTAGGCAATTACCATTGTGCCATTTGAGACCAAGCGGGCATGGCGGGTTATGCCCCATGAGAAGAAAAACCTTGAAGTGGGAGAGTATGTTGTAGAGCTTGATGTGGGGGAGAATGAATGATACACCCTCAAGAGCATTTCTTGCCATAGTGAGAATATGTAGCACCATGGTTGTGCCCTCTATGCTTCCTCCGAGTTAAAATAATCTAAAAGGCGGATATTAAAATACAAGCATCACAAAATACACGTTGAGCAAGACTCCTTGACTGTTCAAAGAATGGACCCTTTGATATGCCCTAATTAGATGCATACTTGATGTGAAACGATCTTAAAATGTGTGCACGAGAAAAGGTTTTGTAGTGAGTGCATGGGTGTGTCCCTACTGCAGCTTCAATTATGGAGTTTCAAGTGTTGATAGTTCAATTATAGAAGATGGAAGTGGACTTAATAACCAGTCCATGTAAATTGATAGTGTGGGAATGAGTGTGGTGTTTTGCAAAGGGTCGATTGGCCTTGGTTTGCCACTTCAGAGTCTATTGCTGATTTGGAGCCACTTTGCATTGGTGTGGTTTTTGTCATGCGTGGACTTCGGAAAACTTGGGCCTACTTGATCTAGTTTTTTGTATTTTGGGCCTTCAAAAGTATGTATCTCCAACTTCTTTTATAAGCTTGGATTAGGGATCCAAATTTGCTTGATGTGCCATGGAGCTTTGCAATGTCTATGAGTGATTGTGGAAGCTTGTCTTTGGTGCATATGAGGTGCAACCCCCTCGGGCCTCCAAATGTATCTGATGCCATCGAGGGAACGAATATGGTACTTTGCGGTCTATATTTGCATGGTGTGCCAAGGCTTTGCTAGACATTTTGTTTGTGCTTTCCTTTGTACTTGTTAATGGCGGGACTTTGATTATCTATGATGGGATCATTGTCTTCATGGTGTTTGCCTCATATGCATGCCTAGGTTCTATTGTTTGTGAAAAGATGAAGTGATGAAGGTCTTAGGAACCCAAATTTGAGCTTGATCGTTTTGATATTTTAGGAGTTGTTTTGGAACCCATAGTGCGACTAATGGAGCTTGACATCGACGTGCTGTGGGGACCTATCTAGACCTTCAAAAATGGGGAGCTTTTCTTTGCGGCTATGACCCTTGTGATGGATTGTGATTGCACCTTCCATGAGATGTACTTGTGTGCTTCAGTACTTGATGTGATGTAGAATAGATCATTGCCCCTTTTTGAACCCAAATCTAAGTGGCTTGGGTGGTCCCCCCCCAACCCCCCCGACATTTCCGGTATCAGAAACATGCTTTATATGGGAAGTGTTCTCCTTACTGTGACCTCTCAAATGAGTAATGGGTGCTGCATTGTGAAACTCATGCCTAGAGTGGTACTTGTGATATGCATAATCAAATCTCCATCAAACCCCAGATCTTCTACATCACAATAGAGTTCATTGCTGACTAACTGGCCTAGAAGTATATGTTCATAAGATCGTTGTCTAAGGCTGTATAATCTTTAGTTGTTTGTGATTTGATTCTTATGCGATCTAGCGAGCTTGGAGAGGAATTTAGAGTAGAAGAAACATTCACCATTGTTTGTGCATCTGTGAAATTTTCATGTAGCTATTCAAGAGGGCATGTGAGAAATATTTTTGGTCGCATGAATAGTCAACATGCCTTTTAGCCATGTCCAAAGACATTGTGTGCTGGACCAACCATTGGTGTCCCGAGATGACATCTTTGGATAAGACATAGTTGTGGAAAACCAAGAATTAGTACATAGGGGATATTTATCAAAGAATATCCAAACACAGATTTTCCCCACACATTGGATGTGTGTGCCACTGAGACTAACTAGCGAAGCTTGGGCCGCTTGAATAGGGGAACTATGTTTACTTCGTGACTTTCATCAATGATTTTTCCAGGCATGCATGGGTATATCCATTGGAGGCAAAGTCCAAAGTGTTTATGTGCTTCAAACAGTTTCTAGTTTTGGCTAAAAATCTGTTTGCATGTAAAATGGGCACCCCCCATTTTGATCGAGGTGAGGAATATGTGTCTTCTGACTTTAATGCATTTTTGGCTGAATGTGGGATAAATCATCAGTGTACAATGCCGTATAGACCTCAACAGAATGGAGTTGCTGAACGAAAGAACATGTCACTCATGGAGATGGCGAGGTGTATGGTCAAGAGTCAAACTTTACCACATAGTTTTTGGCTTGAGGCTGTTATGTGTGCAACATATATACTGGACAGGTGTCCCACTAAAGCGCTGCGGTCTCTCACTCCATATGAGGCTTGGCATGGTCACAAGTCATCTGTTGCTGATCTGCATGTTTTTGGTTGTCTCACATATGCATTAGTGCCTGAACAACATCGCAAAAAATTGGATGATAAAGCATTTGATGCAGATTTACATGATGCACTTGTTGATGAGAGAGCTCATATTGAGCAGGCAAAAACTATGCCAAAATGGTTGGTGCAGACCTTGCGTGAGAGCAAATTAGATGCATCTCTGTCATATCGTACTCGGTCAGGCTCTCATACTGCCTCTTTTGCATCAGATTGCTATGCTATGGCTGCCCCTAGTCTCTGTGATGGGACTAAACCTGTTTCGTTTGATGAAGCACAAAGTTCTGAACATTGGATGGCTGCAATGCAATCTGAATATGACGATATCATGAAAAATGGTATCTGGTCTTTATGTGACTTGCCTCATGGAAAGAAGGCCATTGGCACTAAGTGGGTACACAATGTGAAGCGTAAGCCTGATGGAACAGTTGATAGGTATAAAGCTAGGCTTGTTGCAAAGGGTTATGCGCAGGAAAGAGGCATTAATTTTGATGAAACCTTTGCTCCTACTTGCCGAATGACTACTGTTTGTAGCATCTGTGCACTTGCAGCTCATCATGGTTGAAGTGTACATCAGTTGGACATTAAAACAACATTTCTCAATGGTGACTTGCATGAAGAAGTGTATGTTTTTCAGCCCCATGGCTTTGTGTAGTAAAGGCATGAAAACCAGGTGTGCAGGTTAAAGAAGGAATTATATGGTTTAAAGCAAGCACCACGTGCTTGGTATGAAAAGATACATGCCTACCTGATTGCACATGGCTTTGAGAACAATCCAACTGAAAACACCTTATATGTTAAGCGTGCTAATGATGTGCTTTTGATCATTGTGGCGTATGTTGATGACATGCTGCTCACTGGTCCTCATGACACTCATATTGCTGATTTTAAGGCTGACTTGCATGCCTCATTTGAGATGTCTGATTTGGGGCATTTGCATCACTATTTAGGCATTCACTTTATGCAAGTTGATGGTAGAATGGCTTTGTGTCAAATGAAATATATTGACAGATTATTGCAGCGTTTTGGCCTTGAAGACTCAAAGCCTATTGCCACTCCTATGGAGACATGTTTACGATTGAGAGTTCATGATGCTAGAGATGCATTTGATGTTATTCTCTATTAGCAAGCTGTTGGATGCTTGATTTACTTATGCATTACTCGGCTAGATAATCAGTTTTCTATCTCAGAGATGAGCAGGTTTATGCATTGCCCAAGTGTCAAGCATTGGCAGGCGGTTAAGTGCATCTTTCGCTACTTGAGTGGTACTTGGTTGCTTGGATTGTTTTATCCCAAGGGGGATCACTATCGCCAGATTTGCATGCTTTTTTTGACAGTGATTGGGCTCATTGCTATGACACTCGTGTGTCCACCACTGGCTCTTGCTTCATGCTTGGTAGCTCATGTATATCTTGGTTGAGCAAGAAGCAGCCTACTATGGCCACTTCTAGTTGTGAGGTTGAGTATAGGGTAGCTTTCACAGCGACTGTTGAGTGTGTGTGGCTCAGACGCCTTATGGATGATTTGGGTGTTGGTCAGCCTTTTGCCACCACCATCTTCATTGACTGTCAGAGTGCATCGGTAGTTGTGAGGAACCCTGTGTCCCATGCTCGCACTAAGCACATTGAGGTGCATTATCATTATGCTATGAAGAGGTTCTCTGCTGGGGAGATCATCTTGGCATATGTGCCCACACAGGAGAACATTCCAGACCTTTTTACCAAGGCTCTACCTAGGGAGAAGTTTGAAGCTTCTACAAAGCTTTGGGCTTACTTCCTTTTGTGGATTGATTCCCCATAGCTTGGCACTTCCTTATACATGAGTGCTAGCTCCTTGTTCACCACATCACTCCCAGGGGGGATTTGGTGATATATTTAGGTAGTGATGTGTGTGAACACTGTAGGACCACTGGGGCACTTTTTTCCCTCTTTAGGAGGTTTTTTTCCCCAGGATTGTATATACACGTATTACCCTAACGGGCTACTTATCTTTGTACATTCTAGTGGTAATACATTCAGCATTGTGTGTTGTGCTCCAAGCTTCTTCTTCTTCCATGTGCTATTCGCGTGCTTCCACACACGTCGAACTCCAACATAAGATTTTGACGTTCCCACAGAAATAGTGGGATAGGGCATGTAGAATCATATTGGTCTTCTTCTTGAACCATTTACAGTTGAACTTTGACCTCCACTTGATATGTGCCAATAATCAATTCATCCATGGTTAAACTATTCAATAAACATAGGTTGCCATTTCATACCTTTTAAGTTGTCTTCTGCAAGCACTTGCATATGTTGTTTCGTTACTTGCATTCTCCGAATTGTTGTAGCACCTTGTGGTCATAAGTTTTAGAAGCCTCACTAACTATTGATGTCCCTCTTCATCTCCCTTTTGCTAGGTAACATAACTAGGTTACAACCCTAGGGTTTTTGAATTGATCCACTATAGTTGGCTCTTTTATCATGGCCTCTACAAAACCTTTTGTTGGCAATATTCTCCTTGTCCTTCCTTCAAGAGACACGAGCCTAGTGGGAGCTCTTTGGGGTGTGCCTTCTTCACTAGTTTTGGGTATGGATTTCATATACCCTAAATCCATTTGCACTGAAGAGTTGGTGTGCTACTCATCTAGCCTCCAATTACCTTGAGAATCCCGCTTATTTGGGGTAATCATCTAGCGCAACATTGTGTCTTATTTGTTGTTGCCGGGCCCATTCCAAATTTTCGACATACATTAAAGACATTGTAGTCAAAGCACATGGATCCATGGCGGTGTGCATGCCTTCCTACTATGTTTTGATGATTTCTTCTCTTAATCAGGCATATGAAGTTTGCAATTTCTCAAATGGTGTTGGCATAGGTGTTTCTCTGAGTGAGGATTGAATAGTGCTGATCTATATCCTCCATTGCATTTTCTTTCTTTGTTCTTCTATTGAAAATCCTCCATTGCTTGATCTATATCCTTGAAAATCCTCCATTGCTTGATCTATATGCTTGCTTTCTCTTTCTTTGTTCTTCTATAGTTGTAGATGAGATATTATTTCACAATTTATGAGTGTAGGTTTGAACGTGCATCCTACTTGTATTTCACAATCCATGGTGTCATCTTCTTGTTCCATCAATTGTTGGTAGTCTCGATTTGGCTCCACCGTCCACTCATTAATTTCAACTTACTATTGATCGTTGTCTTTGTCCATTATTTCATGCCATATTCTTTTGTGCGGTATAGTAGATTGGTCTTGGGTGAGGAGACAAAAGTACTCTTGAACGAGGCCTAGAGCTACTTCCAACTCCGGACTATTGAGGTCAATAAAGAATTTTGGACGTTTGGACTTTTTCAAGGATGGTACTGATACATTCAAAAACCATGTATGCCTATTTTTTGGACTTTTTGCAGGGCCTTCTAGGTGGCTCTATGCATGCCTACTCTGGAAATGCAGAGAAAAAGAAATGATGCAAAAGAAAGGGGTCTAGAGCATGGTGCTCCATGTTCAATTGCTGAGAAACCATCCAATTCTTATAATTGGAAATATTTCACATTAGCATGTTGTAGTTGACGTTGACCCAATGATCGAAGCTCCATTGAGTATGTTGAAGAATGAATGATACACCCTCAAGAGAATGAATGATACACCCTGAAGAGCATTTCTTGCCATAGTGAAAATATGTAGCACCATGGTTGTGGCCTCTATGCTTTCTCCGAGTTAAAATAATCTAAAAGGTGGATATTAAAATACAAGCATCACCAAATACACGTTGAGCAAGAGTCCTTGACTGTTCAAAGAATGGACCCTTTGATATGCCCTAATTAGATGCATACTTGATGTGAAACGATCTTAAAATGCGTGCAAGAGAAAAGGTTTTGTAGTGAGTGCATGGGTTTTGTAGAAAAGGCTTCTCAAGAGATGATAAATCATTCTATTTGAGTGTGAATTATGGAGTTTCAAGTGTTGAAAGTGCAATTATAGAAGATGGAAGTGGACCTAATAACCCATCCATGTAAATGAGAGTGGATTTGGAGCCACCTTGCATTGGTGTGGTTTTTGTCATGGGTGGACTTCGGAAAACTTGGACCTACGTGGTTTTTTGTATTTTGGGCCTTCAAAAGTATGTACGTCCAACTAGCTTGGATTAGGGATCCAAATTTGCTTGATGTTCCATGGAGCTTTGCAATGTCTATGAGTGATTGTGGACGCTTGTCTTTGGCGCATATGAGGTGCAACCCCTTCGGGCCTCCAAATGTATTTGATGCCATCGAGGGAATGAATATGGTACTTTGCGGTCTATATTTGCTTTCCTTTGCTAGACATTTTTTTTGTGCTTTCCTTTGTACTTGTTGATGGCGGGACTTTGATAATCTATGATGGGATCAGTGTCTTAGGAACCCAAATGTGAGCTTGATCGTTTGATATTTTAGGAGTTGTTTTGGAACCCATAGTGCTTGACTAATGGAGCTTGACCTATCTGGACCTTCAAAAATGGGGAGCTTTTCTTTGCGGCTATGACGCTTGTGATGGATTGTGATTGCACCTTCCATGAGATGTACTTGTGTGCTTCAGTACTTGATGTGATGTAGAATATATCATTGCCCCTTTTTGAACCCAAAGCTAAGTGGTATTTTGCAAATTGTCCTTACTGCTTCTTTGATTCCTCTGCTTGGGATTGGGCTTGGGTGCCCCCCCCCCCCCCCCCCCCCCCATTTGACATTGCCAGTTTCAGAAACATGCTTTACATGGGAAGTGTTCTCCTTAATGTGACCTCTCAAATGAGTAATGGTTGTTGCATTGTCAAACTCATGCCTAGAGTGGTACTTGTGATATGGATAATCAAATCTCCATCAAGCCCCAGATCTTCTACATCACAATAGAGTTCATTGCTGACTAATTGGCCTAGAAGTATATGTTCATAAGATCATTGTCCAAGGCTGTATAATCTTTAGTTGTTTCTGATTTGATTTTCATGTGATCTAGCGAGCTCGGGGAGGAATTTAGAGTAGGAGAAACATTCACCATTGTTTGTGCATCTGTGAAATTTTCATGTACCTCTTCAAGAGGGCATGTGAGAAATATTTTTGGTCGCATGAATAGTCAACATGCCTTTTAGCCATGTCCAAAGACATTGTGTGCTGGACCAACCATTGGTGTCCCGAGATGACATCTTTGGTAAGACATAGTTGTGGAAAACCAAGAATGTAGTACATAGGGGATATTTATCAAAGAATATCCAAATACAGATTTTCTGCACACATTGGATGTGTGCGCCACTGAGACTAACTAGCGAAGCTTGGGCCGCTTGAATAGGGGAACTATCTTTACTTCGTGACTTTCATCGATGATTTTTCCAGGCATGCATGGGTATATTCATTGAAGGCAAAGTCCGAAGTTTTTATGTGCTTCAAACAATTTCTAGTTTTGGCTAAAAATCTGTCAGTATGTAAAATGGGCACCCTCCGTTCTAATCGAGGTGGGGAATATGTGTCTTTTGACTAAAATGCATGTCTGGCTGAATGTGGGATAAATCATCAGTGTACAGTGCTGTATACACCTCAACAAAATGGAGTTGCTAAATGAAAGAATAGGTCACTCATGGAGATGGTGAGGTGTATGGTCAAGAGTCAGGCTTTACCACATAGTTTCTGGCTTGAGTCTGTTATGTGTGTAGCATATGTACTGAACAAGTGTCCCACTAAACCGCTGCAGTCTATCACTCCATGTGAGGCTTGGCATGGTCGCAAGCCATCTCTTGCTCATCTGCATGTTTTTGGTTGTCTAGCATATGCATTAGTGCCTGAACAACATCATAGAAAATTGGATGATAAAGAAATAAAATGTATTTTGTTGGGTAGAATTCTGAAAGTGAAGGCTATCATCTGTATCATCCACATTCTAAACGCATTCTGGTTAGCCGTGATGTTGTTTTTGTGGAAGATGCTATTCAGCCATTGCTTTCATGTACTAAGGCGACATCTGTTAGCTCCAAAGACATGTATGATACTTTGCTGCCTCTTTTTACAGGTGGACAGTCTAGTGCTGGTCCTAATGAGGCAACTTCTTAGCCTTTACAGGTTTCATGTGATGATGCAGATCATTCCATTTTGGATGTAGATTTACATGATGCACTTGTTGATGACACAGCTGATATTGAGCAAGCAAAAACTATGCCAAAATGGATGGTGCAGACCTTGCATGATAGCAAATTAGATGCACCTCTGTCATATTGTACTTGGTCAGGCTCTCATACTGCCTCTTTTTCATTAGATTGCTATGCTATGGCTGCCTCTAGTCTCTGTGATCAGACTGAACATGTTTCGTTTGATGAGCACAAAGTTTTGAACATTGGATGGCTATAGTGCAATCTGAATATGATGATATCATGAAAAATGGTACCTCATCTTTAAATTTCACCTATTTTCCCAAGTTCCCTAATTCCCATTTCACCTCTTTTCCCAAGTTGCCTATTTTCCCATTTCACCTATTTCCCCAAGTTGTCTAAATTTCCATTTCACCTATTTTCCCAAGTTGTCCAAATTCCCATTTCACCTATTTTCCCAAGTTGCCTGATTCCCCATTTCACCTATTTTCATAAGTCGTCTAATTCTCCCAGTTCACCAAATCTCTAAGTTGTCTAATTTTCCTAAGTTGACCAATTAGTCGATTTTTTTAGTCAAATTTTACAAGTTAGTCGACTTACTCAAAAGTTCACCAATTTTATGAAGTTAGTCTACTTACTTCAAAAGTAGTCTAATTTTAAGAAAAGGGTGTACTTTTGATTTAGTCTACTTTTTCATTTGAAAAAAAGCGACTAAATTTTCAAGATCTCCATATAGTCTAAATTTTCACCCCCTTGCACACAGAGAACTCATGGACGGTGGACGGCGACGAATACCAGAATTTGGAAGATAGTGATGGCGCAGGAAAAGTGGACCAAGAAGGAAGCTTCCAGAGTAACAAAATTGTCAAAAGTGTCATAGAGCCTGCTAAAGAAGAAACTAATTTTGTCCCCTTTTGCTATCCTTCACTTTCAGAAAAACTATATAAGTAGACCTCTTCATCAACAAAGGGAGGTGAAGAGAAGCTCAGAGAGAGAGACTCGAGGAAGGAATGCATTCCTGCAGCTTTGCCTTCTCTTTGTGTGTGTAGAGCTCTTAGCTTACCACTAGTGCTCCACTTGGTAGATTTGGAATCAGCTAACTTGGCACTCTGAGTGAGTAGTCGGCAAGTAGTGATTGGCCAATCTTCTCTTGAGCAGCTATTGGTAAACTAGATTTTGAGCATGTATGTTTAGGGAACCAAAGTCCAACAGTTAGAATGAAGGTGTATGCTTATGTCTCCTACCGATTGCCCAAAGTTTGTATAATCCTCTTTGTGTATGCTTATGTCTCCTACCGATTGCCCAAAGTTTGTATAATCCTCTTTTGAGCTGTTGTACTCATAATTTCAGGTTCTTTCTCTTATTTCGTTGTGTCATTGTATATTTCATTCTTCCTTCCCTATTGAGTCATCAAATTACAACTCACAGTGCATATTGCACTTAAGAGGACACACCACATCGAGCATATAGATCAAGAAATTGATTTACACTCTCTACTATAGCTTCTCCAGAGATGATAGATCATTCTCTAATATAGCCTCTCCAGAGATGGTAGGTCATTCAAATTGTCCTTACTTCTTCGTTGATTCCTCTACTTGGGATTGGGCTTGAGTGTTACCCCCCTCCCCCTCTTGACATTGTCAATATCGGAAACATGCTTTATATGGGAAGTCTTCTCCTTAACGTGACCTATCAAACTAGTAACTTCTCCTTAGTGACCTCTCAAATGAGTAATGGGTGTTGCATTGTCAAACTCATCCCTAGAGTGGTACTTGTGATATGCATAATCAAAATCTCCATCAAGCCCCAGATCTTCTACATCACAACAGAGTTCATTGCTAACTAATTGGCCTAGAAGTATATGTTCATATAGATCATTGTCCAAGGCTGTATAATCTCTAGTTGTTTCTGATTTGGTTTTTATGTGATCTAGTGAGCTTGGAGAGGAATTTAGACTAGAAAAAAACATTCATCATTGTTTGTGCATCTCTGAAATTTTCATGTACCTCTTCAAGAGGGCATGTGAGAAATATTTTTGGCCGCATGAATAGTCAACATGCACTTAGCCATGTCCAAAGATGTTGTGTGCTCGACCAACTATTGGTGTCCCAAGATGACATCGTTCGGTAAGTCATAGTTGTGGAAAACCAAGAATGTATAGGCACAGGGTATTTATCAAAGAATATCCAAATACAGATTTTCCCTACACATTGGATGTGTGTGCCACTGACACTATGTTGGAAGTGAGGTAGGCCCTTAGGCTCATGTCACAGGTCCATGGTTCCATAGGTCCAGTATATACAACATTAATACCAGCAATCTTCCATATTGACAAAACATGAACATACCACAACTTAATCATACAAATGATGAGACAAAGATAGAGAAAGAATAGACAACATGTGTAAGGTGTTACGTAAGCCATCGCTTACTCATAGTATCATATATACCAATGTTCAATGTACAATGTGGGAGCAAAACTCTCAACCATTCTATGTGATGAGAAATAGATGAATGAGTGAATGTACAATGTAACAAACATATTCAGATGTATGGGCAGTAATCTGAATATACATGAGATGTGTGACCTTATAGGTTATAGAAGAGTGAATATGAGTGACTGAATAAGGAAGGATCAGTGTGAAACTGATGGTCAACAAACCTACATCTAAACTTAGGCTATGGAAGACCCTAAGTCAGATACGTGTGTGAAAAGATCACATACTTATAAAGTAGCATAGAATGCTAACAAGATTGTTGCCAGAAATCCTCAAACTCATGTGAACACATCTTCTCAAACACCTCATAAAAATATGCATAAAGCCTATAAGTACTGATTCTCTTGTACCTATGCCGAATAGGACTCCTTCTGATATGAACGCCACAGCCTCCATAAACTTCAAGTAGTACCTGTGTGCATAAAGAGAATATGTACCTAAATACTTAACATAAGATGTGAATCTTATGTTAAACACCATCCAATGTCTTTGAAGTAGCCCGACATCTTCTTGTAGAAGACAATCTTCAACCTAACATCTTCTTGTAGAAGATGATCTTCAAATACGCCATGTAGATGGTCCCATCCAATGTCTTTGAAGTAGCCAGACATCTTCTTGTAGAAGATAATCTTCAACCTAATATCTTCCTGTAGAAGACAATCTTCAAATACATCCTGTAGATGGGCGATCCTCACCATCAAGCTGCTAATGACCAAGTCTTCTTGCCATGAACAAGAGATACCCTCCTCTCCATGAGGTAGAGTGTGAGCACACTCTTCATCTTCTCCAAGAAGAATCACCAAGAAGAACTCCATAGCTGCTCCTCAACATGCTTCAAGTTAGCACCATGGCTGCCCCATGTGCTAGAAGAAACACCACCTCTACTGAGGTCCAAGCTCTAGAAAGCTTGTGTTGATCCTAGGTGAAGGATGATTTGATAGTGATCCAAGCTTGTGTTTATATAGTAGATAATGTACTCTCAAAAGCACCCAATAAAGCACTTCCAATCCTACGATCGCTAAAATAAAGCATGATCGTAATAAAGCAAGATCGCGTCGCTCATCCGTTGGTGTTTTTAATAAAAGCAAAATCACAAGTTCAAAAAATTCACGCTTCCACTGCAGGCCACGGGAATCGATCTCGGGTCAGTTTCATGGGAGGATATTATCTTAACCACAGCGTCCATCGTCATTTGTTGTACAAGGATTACTAGGCATTTCTACACACGCTGTAACGTGATGCTGACGGGTTTCTTTGGGGTCGATAGTGCTATAAGAATAGCTTCTTATGCTTTAAAATCTAGACAAAAGTGGACCAATGGGACATTGTTTCCCAACAATCCCCCCTGCAATGGGTCATATTGGTACAATCTGGACTGGATCTGCAAACTATCAAAGCTGCAAATTACCACAAGCTTCAAATAGCCTGTACTCCCAAATTGACCTTCAAACCTTTTCTTCAAAAGTCTTCTTCAAAATTGAATTTGACTTTCCTTCAAAAAACCTGAACTTGCTGAATATGAACCATAATACCTGAGAAAATATGCAAACTAGATATCCAATAGTGTACACATCAAGCAATCACTGCTTGACAACTGTAGCATGAACTGTCTCTGCATCTGCTATCTCCTGTCTTCAAAAACCTGAAAACATACACTAGGATCCATATATTTGCATTTACCTTCCAAAAAGTTTTCTCAACGTACTTCTGCTGCGTTATGTAAATACACTAAACAAGAACTGAATCCTGGAACCTGTGACTAACAACTCACAACTTAGTGTATTATGAACACTGCTGGTTCATCTCTGACTGTACTCAAGTCAAATCAACTCAACTCAATTGAAATCAACTGAAATATGAGTCAACGAATCTATGATATCATCATGTCTTTATCCTTTAAATCCTTCATACCTCTTTCCTTCAGAACTTGGTATAAACATATATGTGCGCACTTTTGAAATATACCTTTCTGAAATATCAAGCTTCTCTTCAAATAGAATTCTGGAACCTTCTCCTTAACAGGAACATCCTAACAGGAACTTTCTCCAAATATTCTTCTTCTTCCTTCTTCTTTCAAAGCTGGAACATAAAGAGAACCTGACAAAGGAAATATATGAATACCTGAAATAGGAATACCTATAGGTATGACTCTGTATTCTTTCACATATGGCTAAAATAAGTCTTCATGTTTCATCACCCCCCTGGATGATTTAACACTAGTATCCAGTATTCTTCAAATATATCAGACTTTATGAAATTTGGAACGTCTTCCTTCTTTCAATAAATCTGATGTTCAGTGACCAATACCTATATCTGAAACAAAATCTCTGAACCCTTTTTATTAGCATTGTGCACATGCCAATAGCTTTCCCTATCATTCCTCAGCTTTCCAAATTGTAGAATAAGGTTAGCTGAACCTAACATAACCAAACCTTGCTGAAAGCTTTATAGGATTCATAACCTTCTGTAACATAACAAGTATCTTCTATCTCTTTGCAACACAAATATGATAGAACCTGAATCTTTGACTTACTTCTTCCAATGTTAAGAATCTTTACAAACAAAGGATAGACAACTGAATCATAAATACTCAAGATCATATAAGATCTATTTAAGATCATAGATCTCTCCTGTGTAGAATCTGCTGTCATCAAACCTTCATGACTAAATGTTTGATTTACTTCCTGAATGTCTCCAAGTGTCCATGCTTCTCAAAAAGTTGTAAAACTTTTCTTCAAACAAATCCTTCAATGAATCTGCAACTCCTACTTGAAATATAAGTGGAAAAACTTCTCACCTAGAGAACTCCAAAAGCTGCAAGTTGATACTTCATAACTTTCATATTTTACCCGCGTGAAATGTGATAGTACCTGCTTGATTTTCTTTTGGCTAACTCCACTTTTCAATCAAGTTATAGGATATGATGGAACACCTTTTTGAATACAAACATGTATCCAAAAGTCTAGACAATCATATAAAGTAGATTCTTCAACTGACTGGTACATCAACAAGTCTGAATTTTCTGAAGTTTTCTGAAAATATTGAATATGAGGTAACCTTTTCCAAACATAAAACCTCAACCCAAGTCTCCAACATCTGCTTACAAAAAACTCTTTTACCTCAAGAGTTAGATAAAGAAGAAATATACTTCTCTGCAACTTGTCATATACCAAGTAGCTCTGTATTGACACTCCAAGAATTCTTTGAGGGAACATATAAGCTGCCTGCTTAAAAGCTTCAACATAACTCATACACATATGAGTGCTTTTGTTTCTCTCAATCCAATTCTTTGTCAAATCTACTAAATCATGACCAAGTATAATGCAAAACAAGAAACTGCTTCTTCTTTAAACAAGATGTTCTCGTAGACTTGTCTTTGGATGTAGAGGATAATATAGGAAAAGTATACGGAAAATATATGAGAAAAGGAAGCCTTACTTTTCTTTTGGAAATGATGGACTTTCTTCTTCTGCATCTTTCTTCCACTTGATGATGTCAACATCTTCAAACTTCTCTTCCATACCTTTTGTTCTCTTCATCTTGAAGTAGCAAGCACTCTTGGCTTCTTCGAATGAACTTTTCTCTTCCTCTAATGCTATGAGTAAGAGAAAAAACAAACATGGTATACAAATGGAAGTGAATATAGAATCATGTTTTACCATCTCCTCATATCTCATCAAAATTCTGCTTCAAATGTCTGAAATGACTAAATTCACCAATCGTTGTCTGAATGATGAATTACCCTTCTAGAGATACCTCTCTAGATACATTTGTACCTTGATATCCAGCCAACTTACAACAAAAAATTGGCTGAAAAAAAACTCATCCCATCTCTGCACTGTCTTCTTAGATGAACTTTCTTGCCATGAAAGAGATCTCTCAAAACTCTCTAGAAAAAACCTCTAGATACCTGATGTAGCCTTTAACTTTCAAATGATGAAAGCATATAAAAGCATTCCTTGAATTTCTTCAAATCTCTTCATAACTGCTCTTCTAAGATATGACTTGCATATGATAATCTGATAGTAGAAACTGATACCTATGATTTGATGTTGATATGATTCCTTCATCTTCTCTAAACCATTGTTCTTCCTAGAATTTGAAGTAGTCTTCTCTTCATCAAGTCTGGGTCTTCAAACAATACTTTTGTAAAGTATTTGCATACTCTACCAAAAATATTCGGCTGCTAACAGATCATCAACTTCATACTCCACACTGTTGAATACACATGTAACTGAATTGTCTAATTCTCAAATCTCTACTCATCTAGATTAAGTGTGTATGTCAAATGTCAAATGTTAGAAGATGCTTTCAAATCATATGTTGTAAATCTGGAATTCTAGGAACCTGAGATATGAATGAGCCCTAATGAATTGATGCCAAAGATCTAAAGTTCTGAAACCAAAACCTTAGTGCTCTGATACCAAATGTTGGAAGTGAGGTAGGCCCTTAGGCTCATGTCACAGGTCCATGGTTCCATAGGTCCAGTATATACAACATTAATACCAGCAATCTTCCATATTGACAAAACATGAACATACCACAACTTAATCATACAAATGATGAGACAAAGATAGAGAAAGAATAGACAACATGTGTAAGGTGTTACGTAAGCCATCGCTTACTCATAGTATCATATATACCAATGTTCAATGTACAATGTGGGAGCAAAACTCTCAACCATTCTATGTGATGAGAAATAGATGAATGAGTGAATGTACAATGTAACAAACATATTCAGATGTATGGGCAGTAATCTGAATATACATGAGATGTGTGACCTTATAGGTTATAGAAGAGTGAATATGAGTGACTGAATAAGGAAGGATCAGTGTGAAACTGATGGTCAACAAACCTACATCTAAACTTAGGCTATGGAAGACCCTAAGTCAGATACGTGTGTGAAAAGATCACATACTTATAAAGTAGCATAGAATGCTAACAAGATTGTTGCCAGAAATCCTCAAACTCATGTGAACACATCTTCTCAAACACCTCATAAAAATATGCATAAAGCATATAAGTACTGATTCTCTTGTACCTATGCCGAATAGGACTTCTTCTGATATGAACGCCACAGCCTCCATAAACTTCAAGTAGTACCTGTGTGCATAAAGAGAATATGTACCTGAATACTTAACATAAGATGTGAATCTTATGTTAAACACCATCCAATGTCTTTGAAGTAGCCCGACATCTTCTTGTAGAAGACAATCTTCAACCTAACATCTTCTTGTAGAAGATGATCTTCAAATACGCCATGTAGATGGTCCCATCCAATGTCTTTGAAGTAGCCAGACATCTTCTTGTAGAAGATAATCTTCAACCTAATATCTTCCTGTAGAAGACAATCTTCAAATACATCCTGTAGATGGGCGATCCTCACCATCAAGCTGCTAATGACCAAGTCTTCTTGCCATGAACAAGAGATACCCTCCTCTCCATGAGGTAGAGTGTGAGCACACTCTTCATCTTCTCCAAGAAGAATCACCAAGAAGAACTCCATAGCTGCTCCTCAACATGCTTCAAGTTAGCACCATGGCTGCCCCATGTGCTAGAAGAAACACCACCTCTACTGAGGTCCAAGCTCTAGAAAGCTTGTGTTGATCCTAGGTGAAGGATGATTTGATAGTGATCCAAGCTTGTGTTTATATAGTAGATAATGTACTCTCAAAAGCACCCAATAAAGCACTTCCGATCCTACGATCGCTAAAATAAAGCATGATCGTAATAAAGCAAGATCGCGTCGCTCATCCGTTGGTGTTTTTAATAAAAGCAAAATCACAAGTTCAAAAAATTCGCGCTTCCACTGCAGGCCACGGGAATCGATCTCGGGTCAGTTGCATGGGTGGATATTATCTTAACCACAGCGTCCATCGTCATTTGTTGTACAAGGATTACTAGGCATTTCTACACACGCTGTAACGTGATGCTGACGGGTTTCTTTGGGGTCGATAGTGCTATAAGAATAGCTTCTTATGCTTTAAAATCTAGACAAAAGTGGACCAATGGGACATTGTTTCCCAACAATCCCCCTTGCAATGGGTCATATTGGTACAATCTGGACTGGATCTGCAAACTATCAAAGCTGCAAATTACCAAAAGCTTCAAATAGCCTGTACTCCCAAATTGACCTTCAGACCTTTTCTTCAAAAGTCTTCTTCAAAATTGAATTTGACTTTCCTTCAAAAAACCTGAACTTGCTGAATATGAACCATAATACCTGAGAAAATATGCAAACTAGATATCCAATAGTGTACACATCAAGCAATCACTGCTTGACAACTGTAGCATGAACTGTCTCTGCACCTGCTATCTCCTGTCTTCAAAAATCTGAAAACATACACTAGGATCCATATATTTGCATTTACCTTCCAAAAAGTTTTCTCAACGTACTTCTGCTGCGTTATGTAAATACACTAAACAAGAACTGAATCCTGGAACCTGTGACTAACAACTCACAACTTAGTGTATTATGAACACTGCTGGTTCATCTCTGACTGTACTCAAGTCAAATCAACTCAACTCAATTGAAATCAACTGAAATATGAGTCAACGAATCTATGATATCATCATGTCTTTATCCTTTAAATCCTTCATACCTCTTTCCTTCAGAACTTGGTATAAACATATATGTGCGCACTTTTGAAATATACCTTTCTGAAATATCAAGCTTCTCTTCAAATAGAATTCTGGAACCTTCTCCTGAACAGGAACATCCTAACAGGAACTTTCTCCAAATATTCTTCTTCTTCCTTCTTCTTTCAAAGCTGGAACATAAAGAGAACCTGACAAAGGAAATATATGAATACCTGAAATAGGAATACCTATAGGTATGACTCTGTATTCTTTCACATATGGCTAAAATAAGTCTTCATGTTTCATCACCCCCCTGGATGATTTAACACTAGTACCCAGTATTCTTCAAATATATCAGACTTTATGAAATTTGGAACGTCTTCCTTCTTTCAATAAATCTGATGTTCAGTGACCAATACCTATATCTAAAACAAAATCTCTGAACCCTTTTTATTAGCATTGTGCACATGCCAATAGCTTTCCCTATCATTCCTCAGCTTTCCAAATTGTAGAATAAGGTTAGCTGAACCTAACATAACAAAACCTTGCTGAAAGCTTTATAGGATTCATAACCTTCTGTAACATAACAAGTATCTTCTATCTCTTTGCAACACAAATCCGATAGAACCTGAATCTTTGACTTACTTCTTCCAATGTTAAGAATCTTTACAAACAAAGGATAGACAACTGAATCATAAATACTCAAGATCATATAAGATCTATTTAAGATCAATGATCTCTCCTGTGTAGAATCTGTTGTCATCAAACCTTCATGACTGAATGTTTGATTTACTTCCCGAATGTCTCCAAGTGTCCATGCTTCTCAAAAATTTGTAAAACTTTTCTTCAAACAAATCCTTCAATGAATCTGCAACTCCTACTTGAAATATAAGTGGAAAAACTTCTCACCTTGAGAACTCCAAAAGCTGCAAGTTGATACTTCATAACTTTCATATTTTACCCGGGTGAAATGTGATAGTACCTGCTTGATTTTCTTTTGGCTAACTCCACTTTTCAATCAAGTTATAGGATATGATGGAACACCTTTTTGAATACAAACATGTATCCAAAAGTCTAGACAATCATAAAAAGTAGATTCTTCAACTGACTGGTACATCAACAAGTCTAAATTTTCTGAAGTTTTCTGAAAATATTGAATATGAGGTAACCTTTTCCAAACATAAAACCTCAACCCAAGTCTCCAACATCTGCTTACAAAAAACTCTTTTACCTCAAGAGTTAGATAAAGAAGAAATATACTTCTTTGCAACTTGTGATATACCAAGTAGCTCTGTATTGACACTCCAAGAATTCTTTGAGGGAACATATAAGCTGCCTGCTTAAAAGCTTCAACATAACTCATACACATATGAGTGCTTTTGTTTCTCTCAATCCAATTCTTTGTCAAATCTACTAAATCATGACCAAGTATAATGCAAAACAAGAAACTGCTTCTTCTTTAAACAAGATGTTCTCGTAGACTTGTCTTTGGATGTAGAGGATAATATAGGAAAAGTATATGGAAAATATATGAGAAAAGGAAGCCTTACTTTTCTTTTGGAAATGATGGACTTTCTTCTTCTGCATCTTTCTTCCACCTGATGATGTCAACATCTTCAAACTTCTCTTTCATACCTTTTGTTCTCTTCATCTTGAAGTAGCAAGCACTCTTGGCTTCTTCGAATGAACTTTTCTCTTCCTCTAATGCTATGAGTAAGAGAAAAAACAAACATGGTATACAAATGGAAGTGAATATAGAATCATGTTTTACCATCTCCTCATATCTCATCAAAATTCTGCTTCAAATGTCTGAAATGACTAAATTCACCAATCGTTGTCTGAATGATGAATTACCCTTCTAGAGATACCTCTCTAGATACATTTGTACCTTGATATCCAACCAACTTACAACAAAAAATTGGCTGAAAAAAAACTCATCCCATCTCTGCACTGTCTTCTTAGATGAACTTTCTTGCCATGAAAGAGATCTCTCAAAACTCTCTAGAAAAAACCTCTAGATCCAAGCTTGTGTTTATATAGTAGATAATGTACTCTCAAAAGCACCCAATAAAGCACTTCTGATCCTACGATCGCTAAAATAAAGCATGATCGTAATAAAGCAAGATCGCGTCGCTCATCCGTTGGTGTTTTTAATAAAAGCAAAATCACAAGTTCAAAAAATTCGCGCTTCCACTGCAGGCCACGGGAATCGATCTCGGGTCAGTTGCATGGGAAGATATTATCTTAACCGCAGCGCCCATCGTCATTTGTTGTAGGATGATTATTACGCAATTGTACACACGCTGGAAGATAATGCTGACGGGTTTCTTTGGGGTCGATTGTGCTATAAGAATAGCTTCTTATGCTTTAAAATCTAGACAAAAGTGGACCAATGGGACATTGTTTCCCAACAATAACTAGCAAAGCTTGGGCCGCTTGAATAGGGGAGATCAGGGTGGCAACATGAAGCTCCTGTATAATGAACTCAACACATTCACATTGTATAAGCCAACTTGGACCTTTTTGAAGGGGTTTGAACAAACATATGGGCCACACTGACTATATGTTGCAACTAGATAGACCTTATAAAACATGCGCATTCTTTGTCGTTAATCTCTTTGGCATATCCATGCTTTCTTCTTAGCTATACTACTTTATTGGGACTCTTTGCTTATCCATTTGGTTGAGTATGATACTCTCAAAAATTCTACTAACAAGAGCTCAATCACTTCATTAATAAAATCTATTTCCCAATCAGCAATAATTTCCAGTCTTCAAAAATTCTACTAACAAGAGCTCAATCACTTCATTAATAAAATCTATTTCCCGATCAGCAATAATTTCTATTCCCCGATCCCCGTCTTTCCGAAAGGCTCTAATCTCGTGTGCTCCCTATGGAAGAGTTGGAATAAAGTCAAAAGCTACACAAGAGTTAGTGAAGAATGGAAGTGGGCTGCCGGTATCAGACAAAATGACTCTATCTGGTTTTTGATCCATGGCATCCGGAGGGTGGAATCTTGGAACACTCAAAATGCCAAGAAGTTATGGAACAAAGGCTTCAAAAAATGGAAACATCTCTGGAAACATGACCCCAACCGTTGGATCAACTTCAAGGATATTGACCCTTGTGTCAACATTTCGTACGAAGAATGGAACACTTTGCAAAGCAGATGCCTCGTCTGGGATCGGCACAAAACTCGCCTTCTCATGGGACACGACACATCTAGCTCGCTTGGTCTCAAATGGCACAATGGGAATAGCCTATCAAAAATCCCAAACATCAAAGAAACGATTGAATATCAGGTTAACCTCAACAAGAAGTGGTACCTGTCATGGACGCGGCTTTGGTGGGACATGAAGTTCATGGATATTTGGCACCCCCTCATAGAAATCAAAAAGTCTGTCCTCTTATGGCAAATTCTTCATCATGGAATCTGGACCAACCTTAAGGCTAGCAAACTGGGTGGGATTCCTCCCTGGTGCAAACGTTGCTACCGGTCTATCGAAGATGTTCCACACATCTTCTTTACCTGCCCCAACTCCATCAGACTCTGGCAGACGGTTGGAAAGAAAATTAGACTTCAGAAACTTCTTAGTTGGCAACAAGCCATGCTGGGAGAAGCGATCGGCTGCTCCGCGACTCTCTGGAACGCCATCAGAGGGGAGTTCCTATGGAAAATCTGGCGGGAAAGATGCGCTCTCAACTTCGGTGACTCCCCCAAGGAGCGGTCGATTGAGAAATCGTTGTTCCTCCTTGGCAAAAGGATTGTTAACTGTAAGAAATCCCCCCCCTTCAGACATCATCAAGTTCTCCTTTTGATCAATAACAAGCTTAAACCCAAGTGGGCCCCTCATGAGGGTGATGAGAGGGTGATTAACCTTCTTTGTAATGCCATCTAAGCTCTGTAAAAGCTTCCCCTGCTTTGTGGGATTTGGGGGGTCCCGTGGGCACTAGTCCCCTTCTCTTGTACTTTTCTTTCTTTATTTAATTAAAGTCCGGGAGAGTAGGCTATTGCGGAACTTCCTTTATATAAAAAAAAATAATTTCTATTTACAAACCAAACCTAGGTAAGCATTTTCAAACAAAAAATTTATCATAGTCTGTATGCCATCCTTGGTATTCGCCTTATGCCCAACCCATTTTGTAAGATAATAAGTGGCAATGATTATGTATTCATAGCTACATGGAGGTGGACTGATTGGACACAAAAAGTCAATGCCTCACCCAACAAATAACGTGTTGTGATGGCAATTTACCATGGTGGATTCCCTTCAAGAGAGCTTCACAATGATGCTCTCATATTAGAAAACCAAACTCTAGGTGACATGCACAATACTCTAGACATACATACAAAATACTTAGAAACTACACAATTCACAAAGATCTAGAACACATATTTTCTAAGTTTTACAAATGCAATAGAACTTGTGGTCTATGGCTAATCAGACCATAATATAGTAATTGAGTTGGGAGCTCTAAGGCCCAACTCCTTCTTGTGGTTCTTCCACTGGTGAAATTTCGGCCTCATCTTGCTTTTGGTGTTATTCCTCCTAAGGCCTCAAGGTTTCAGTCAAATTTCCCTCCTAAGAAGGTGATTAATGACCCAATAGGTGGCATGAGACTCTTTGGATAGAGGCCTCATATGTGGAGTTATTCCCCCTAAGGCCTCAAGGTTTCAAGACAATTTCCCTCCTAAGAAGTTGGTTAATGACCCAAAAGGTGGCTTGAGACTCTATGGATAGAGGCCTCATATGATTCTTCCTTGTTCTTCTACTTACAGCCTAAATATCCTTCACAAATGCATTCTCTTCTCCCTCATGTATCTGGTTTAAAGTTTTAGTACTTTATAGCTCTTTTCACTTGTGAACTTGGGTGCGTATCAGTGGCCTAGAGGTTCTACAAGTAGAGGTCCCTTATGTGCTTTAGAGAATGCAAGTTATGAGGTTAACAAAATTAAAGGGTAATCCCTCTCTTATGATGAATTCAAAATATTGACACACTAAAATATGCCTTACCTCCTTTTTGTGATTGCACACCTATCCTTAAAAGTGGAACATGTCTCCTCAAATTATGGCCTAGAATTTTCCAAGCATGTAGTCGAGAGCTCTCTCATGAGACCTCGCTAAAAAATATATCAGTGCCTCCGTATGGTCCATATGTCCTCCTTCATAAGTTCTCGAAGAAAATGGAACGAGGCCCCAAGGTAGGTCTTGAGTGTAGGGGTTTTGTATGCAAAGGCTCTCTACGATCTAATGAGAACTCATGCAAGTATGTATAACTTGTAATCCGTTTTCTTTCTGACAAGTGATCCCCCCACCTCAAGCTAGAGGAC
Organism: Ceratopteris richardii; assembly: GCA_020310875.1. NCBI lineage: Eukaryota > Viridiplantae > Streptophyta > Polypodiopsida > Polypodiales > Pteridaceae > Ceratopteris > Ceratopteris richardii. Next base: position 3,593,679 of record CM035439.1, on the reverse strand, counting down.
CCCTAGGAAACACCAAGATACCCTCCTCAGAGGCACTCAAGGCCAATCAAGGCCTTGGTGTCCCTATATAAATGCCTCATTGGAGGAGGTCTTCTTTCTTCTTGGGATAGAACAATATCTTGTTTCCATGATGTTGGAAAATTGGTCTTTGAGTTCAAGTGCAAACAGATAAACTGAATTCCCCTCATGAGAGGGCTAGGACTTATAAGACCAAGGAGTTTTTCTCCACCCAATTGGAGATTCCAAATGAGAAGTGGAAGAGCATATTCATGAATTTTATGGTAGAATGACATATGACTCATACGAGGCATGCCACATTTTGGGTAATTGTGGATAGGTTAACCAAAATAGCTAGGTATATTCTAGTGAGGATACCAAAACTTGATAGGCTTTTCATGGCAAACTGTTGAGAGATGAAGCAAAGAAGGGTACATACCAATGCGTTGGGGGGATTAAGATGTCTTTTCAACTAGAGAAATAGTTCCAAAGCTCAATGTTTGTATAACAATCTTGGTTGAATATCTAGAATCCGGAGGCAACCTAGCTATGACCACTTTTTATCAGAAAAAAACCCTTATTTTGTCTCACAAATAGGGTTATAATGAATATAAGAACTCACTGCTCTAGCCAAGGGAGACTACCATATTTTTTAGAGTTGAATTGGGACTACTTTAGGCCTATTTTTTAGTTTTTTTCTGACCAAATTAGTGTAAACATGGTCAATTTCTTATCTATAAAAGTGAACACAAGTCACTTGAAATATTTTATGTAAATAGTAATGGCTAGTTAGAAAGATGAGAAGGTCTTGGCAAAAACTTGCTCTAGACGAGTTTAAGTAACTCCAGAGAGCTTTAATAGACTCTCTCTGATTTGGTATGAAAATGTGTTGCAAATGTATTGCTAAATGAGATATGATACAATGATAGAGTAGAGGACTCTGGAAGCTTTGAGCCAAGTACATGAAACACTCAAATGAGTGTGATTATCAGGCTCTCTTTTGAGAGTAAAAGATGAGTGTTTAAATATACTTTTCACTCATCACTATTGGTTGGATCTACCTAAACGTGATCCATAATTTTAGGAGTTTATTTTGAATTTGAATTCAAATATGGGCATGGCATTTGATTTACAATATCTTCACAAGATTTTCTCCAAATTACGTATTTTCTTTCGTTAAAAGTAATACCTGACATTAATCTTAGAACTGACATTAATCTTAGAACTCAGTCACTTTATACGAACATATGTGTGAGCTTTGAGTCTCAACTTTCTTGTGAATTCCTAATGCATAAGGAAAAGCACTTAGGCTTGATTCATGCACCAACAACCCCCCTCAATCATAAGATGCTTGAGCCTTAAATCCATTGATATGTCTTGAAGTCCAATCATAGCTTTGAATATGCTTAGTTTCATTCCTCCAATGCCTTGGTCATCACGTCTGCACATTGTTGTTAAGTGGATACATATGAGAGTTCAATTTCCTTGCTTGTGATTTTCTCCCTAACATAATGATAATGGAGATTATGTTCTCCCCAAAGATATGAGGAGTGGAAGACTTCACACCCAAATCTGATGAAAATGTCATAATCCACATGGTTTCCTAAGTTGCATTTGCCAAACCTCTATATTCAACTTTAGTAGAAGAAAGAGCAATAAAGGGTTGCTTCCTGGATGACCATGATATGGGCTTTGTACCTACAAATGTAACGTAACCTAAAGTGCTCCCTCTATCACCTTTTGATCTTGCCCACTCTACATCAGATAATAGCTATATATCTAAATCAGAGGTATATGAATAGAATAAGCCTTCATTTATGGTTCCCGTCAAATAATTGATAATTCTTTTAACCTCTTCCATGGGTGGATTCCAAGCTTTGACATTGTGTTATATCTTCAATTAGATCTCCTTCATGAGCACTTAGCTTTGAATTTACCCTTCTCTGTGTACACTATTTCCAATCCAAGGAAGTAAGTGAGCTATGCTAGGTCATTGATATTGAATTCCTCCTTCATTTGTAGCTTAATCTTCTTGACTTCAGCATCATTACCTATGAGTATGATATCATCTACATATACACAAAGGTATATGAATCCTCCTTGTGTCCTCTTGATAAAGAGTGAAGGATCTTCTTTGCTAACAATGAAACCCTTATCTTGCAAATAGGTCACAAGCCTATGATCCCAAGCTCTTAGAGCTTGCTTTGGTACATATAAGGCCTTCCATAACTTGCATACATGCTCAAGGAAATGTGAATCTTCCAACCTAGGGGGTCGAGCCATATATACCTCTTCAAATATCCATCCATTTAGAAATGCATTCTTCACATCCATTTGATAGATCTTCCAATTCTTAGCATCTGCAATGCTAATTACTCTAATTGTTGGCATCTTTTCCATACGAGAGAAGGTCTCCTCATACTGAATACTTTGAGTATGAGTATACCCTTTAGCTACAAGTCTTATTTTGTACTTGTTAATCATTCCATGAGAATTTACATTTGGATCCAATAATCTTCATGGTTGGTTTCTTGGGTACCAATTCCCAAGTGTGTTTCTCCTACAAGCCTTCGATCACTTCTTCCATAGCATTCATCCACTTTGGCTTCTTTTTGGCCCCCTCATAAGATGAGGGTTCTTCAGAGTTTAAGTCGTGTGCTAAACAGATAGAATGTTTAGTTACTAGTGATGTATCATAGCAATACCTCTATGACTTCCTCTTCTCCCTTGTAGATCTCTTGATGGTTTGTTGAGAGGACTTTGCATTATCACTCAATTCTTGTATCTTGGGCTTGCCCTTGGAGTTCCATGAGTTAATATCCTTCCTAGAAGTCTGCTGACCATCTTCAAAATCAATTGATGATTCAAGTGTATGTGTACTCTTGCTTTGGAAAGTCTTCTCTTAGGTCATGTGGTAGCTTGATCTTCCTTCAATCATCTTCAAACCATGATTTTTTCTCATCAAACACAATATCTTGACTAGATATAAAGCCTTTGTTGCTAGGGTTATATATCCTATAACCTTTTTTATTAATGTCATAACCTATAAAGATGCATTTCTTTGCCTTAGAGTCTATTTTACCTATGATTTGAGATGGTATGTGTGCATATGTAATGCACCCAAATATCATGCAATGGTCCAAGCTTGGTCTCCTTCCATTCCAAGCTTAGTAATGGGGTCATACCATCCAAGGCTTTTGATGATAATCTTTTTATCAAATATGTGGCAGTGGATATATCCTCTACCCATAAGTAATTTGGTAGAATTTTCTCATTTTACACTGACTTGATGCATCCACAATGGTCCTATTCCTCCTCTCTGCTACTCCATTCTATTCAAGTGTGTATGTACTAGTAATCTCTCTCTTGATTCCTCTATGTTGCAAGAAGGAATCGAATTAATGGGAGAAGTATTCTCCCCCTCCATCAGACCTTGGTTTTTTAGACTTTTACCTATTTGATTTACCACAAGAGCTAGATACTTCTTAAAACATGAGAATGCTTCATCCTTATGCTTCGTAATGTAAAGAATAGTCCATTTTCTACAATCATCTATAAATGACACATAATACCTTGACCTAGAGATTCTCTCAATGATTGAAGGGGAATATAGCACTACATCAAGTTATCTATATAAAAATCCACATGGTGTCCCTATCTGCTTGGATGGACTCAATAAAACTATTGTCAATGGGTGCTATCCCAATAAATGCAAAGATATGTACATCATTAGTCACCAACCTGACAAAATGTACAAATTTGGAGAGATGGTGCACAAAAACCTAGGGGCAAATGGGGATGGCAGATATATGATTTCAACTCCAAGAGGGAATCCTATCCGATATCTTGTGAGGTGATAGAGTTCCTCACCATAGAAACTTGATGGATCTTTATGAAGGACAAGGAGAAGACCTAGTGATTTGGGCATTCAAGCCACTAGTGGGTGAATGTTCGAACTCAATAAGGATCTACCAACTCAAAGACCCTAACACCTTCAAGAATTCAAATATGTGATAGAGAAGCGGCTTCATTCTAGGTGGTGGACAAATGTGGAAGGGCAAGATACAACTTACCTATGACAACATATATTTCCAATCTAGATATGGGGGTGATTCTAGTGGAGGAAGAGAGAAGATGGTGGGAGGATCTCAATGGATTGATTGCCCACCTATTCATCCTATCTCCATTGCTATGGCTAGCACCTTCATTAGGCTAGAATCAACCCTCAACTTTGGTGATAGCGTGCGCATAGAACCTTTTCAAAATCCACTTGATCAACGACCACAACCATGACTTGTCCATCAAGATCAAATAAAACTAATACCATAGTGAGAATATCGATGGAAAATTCTTAGAATTGTCACAAGTTTCTAAGTATATGAAGAACCACTTTGATGGTTTCAAGGATCCATACGATCACAACGGAGATTAAGAAAGGTATTTTATGCTAAAGAATTCGATGACTTATTTCACCTAATACAATGAATTTGACCTAACATTAGTTGGATGGGACTTATTTTGGTTCCAGTCACTCAAAAGAGGTCAATAATTGACCATTTCTACACTCTTGGATGAGTCCTTGGAAAAAGGCATTAAGCACAAAACTTTTTCCTTAATCCATAACTTTAAGAAAAACATATGAGATTCTATGTGATTAGTTGTGCATCAATTGAAGGAATATATCAAGAAGTAGCTTGTATAAAATTGCACTCTCAAGCCAAATGATTTCACTCTTCTTGGATGGGTTGAGTTTCAAGGACATATGAAGATTAGTCTACATCAAGAGAGTTATTTATTATGGATGAATGCTTTAGAGAGTTTATAGATCTATAGGAGAAATTAGCCACGTACCTATGGAAGTTTGTATGAACAACCACAATTTGTGTATGGGCAAAGTCAAGAGCACCCCAATAATAATCTAATCAATTTTGTAGGAACCCAAGATGACCTATAGCTAGAACATAAGTGAGGGCCTCTCAACCTAACGTAGCATGCTATAGGTGTGGATGTGAACACTTCATCAAAGACTGTCAATATCAAAACCATCCACTAGGTGAGAAGATAGAGATGTGATATTACCCACATTGTTGAAAGGATCACGTATTTAGGCATTGCCCAAAGAATCCAAACCTTCAATGTAAGCTAGTAAATGTAATGGATATAGTGATCCATCTAGCTCTTTTGAGGCTTCAAAACAAGAGCAATAGTAGATAGTAGTAGGTTAAGAAGCACTGGGACCCTTATATCATATGCATAAAAAGGAAGTGCAAGAGTGGAGATCATGAAAAGCATGAGCCAATCGGAGATGGAATAGGACAACAGAAGAGATATAGAAGAAGCTAACAAAAGGTATTGCTAAAACAATGAGGAAAACCTTATAGAAAGACTAGAAAAAGCCAAGGCACAATTGATCAGCCCAAAGAACTAGTAGATGAACAAAATACATGTTAGAGAATGTACACACTCAGTAGCAGGTAGGATCCATCCTAGCACTAGCCAAGCCCAAAGACATGGATATGCTTTCAGATGCTTACCTATGAAGAATAACAATAGGATATAGTTTGGAGCAACATGAGAAATGATATGCTAGAGGGAATCTAGAGATAGAGTGACTAGATTGTGCAAAGGGATGATAGGGGTTGCATAAATTTTGCTAGAAAATTTAACCTCTCATATACCTCAAACAAGAATTTTGGAGGAGCAGTTTCAAGGGAGGAAGTGCCCACTAGAAGCCTAAATTGTCCAAATCAATAGCCTTTAAAAGGACAAGAAATGCCCAGCTTGTCAAGTCCTACCATTCTTCTAGATGGAGAACCTGTGAGTTCCGTCATACCAAACATGGAAGAGGATTTGAAATAAGATATTTGGAATTAAGTTCAATAACCTAGTGCTTTAGGTGAGGGATAGCATGTTGATGGACATGTTAAACAATTACCTGCACCATATTGAAGAAATTAATGCTATTTTTGATGATGTTGATGCGTTGAAACTTGACAATTTTGTGCCTAGTGAGGCTCTTATGGATGCTTCTATTTCCCACACGTGGTTGATGGATTTTGGTGCTTCTTTTCATGTGAAACCACATAGAGAGTGGCTCTATACTTATGAAAGAAAGTCTCTTGGTTTGTGATACTTGGTGATTCCTACCAAGGTAACGTTGTTGGGATCGAAGAAGTGGTTGTGCAGTTCATTGATGGTTGAACATTTATTATGCATAATGTATGAAATGTGCCTTATTCATCATGCAATTTGATGTTAGTTGTTCAGCTTGATGAACTTGGTTATGAAGTAGTTTTCTACACTTATTCCTTTCAAATATCAAAGGGCAATATGGTTATTGCAAAAGATATCAAAGTTGGCTCACTTTATCGTTTATTTGTATCACAAAAAGAGCACTTGTTAGCTGTCATTGAACAACTTATAGCTTTTATATGGCATGACCGTTTGGGCCACATATATCATAGTGGAATGTAAATTCTTTCTCATTCCGACTACTAACTTGTGTTATGTTTCTATGATTTTTCATTTTTTGACCAATTTCAATATCAAAAGAAAATTAATAATGTTCATAAAATGCACATTGACTCTTCAATTCAACCCTTAGAACTCATTCATATAGAGGAGTGTTGCCCTATGACCATAAGGTCACTAGGTGTTTCTCTTTATTTTTTCACTTTCATAGATGATGCTAGTAGAAAAGTGTGGGTACATACTATCAGGTTGAAGGATGAGGTATTCCCTACTTTCAAAAAATGGCTTGCTTCTATTGATATTGAAAAGGAACTAAGCTCAAGGATTTACATTCAGATAATGGCGGTGAGTATGCATCACATGAAATTAATATAAGTCTAGAGGAATTCATATAGAGCATAGTTGAGAGGATGATTAGAAATATTCAAGATAAATTAGTTTCTATGTTGCATCATCCAAACCTTTCACAAGCCTTTTGGGAAGAAGTGTTGTTGATTGTAGGCGATGTCATTAACCTTTCACCTAGTACTAACAAAGGTCTAAAAGTGGAAGAAGAGTTATGGATAGAGAACCCATCATATTATGATAATCGTTGAGTTTTTGGGTGTGAAGCATATGTTCATATACCCAAGAAACTTAGACAAAATCTTGACAATAAGTCAACGAAATGCATTTTTCTTGGGTATGGTTGAGATGGTCAATTTGTATATCGCTTGTTTCAAGGATCTTAATACATGCTCACACAGAGGATTTGGGAATTGAAAACACACAGAAAACAAATATGCAAACAGATGAGACAATACACAAGATTGGGTGCAATCTCCCCCCATGCAATCTATTCGATGGGTCTACAGGTGCATGTATTTATAGGATTTTCCATTACATAAAAAATAGAGCTACAATGAGGGAAGCTTCAAAAAAAAAGGTTGAAAGTAAAAAGTTTCTCTCTTTTACAGAGAGCCTTTGCTTCTATTTACATAAATTGCAATCTATAGTGATCCTTATCCTAACCACTATTTTATTACTTTTTCTAGAAAGAACCCTCTATGACGGTCTTTATTTACAAACTATATATAAAATATAAGTCCTATTATTTGTATCCAGACACATCTATAATTTCCACACCCATTCATGCCCTCATAAACCTTCAATTGCTATATAAAACACCAAAACACATTAATAACTCAATAAATTATCACTCCAAAATTCCAAAACTCAATAATTTCATAATTGATAACATGCCCCTCATTTGAAAAATCAACTTACCTCAATTTATATAAATAAAATAAACATGGATGGCCAATCACACATCCCATCATTGAACAACATAAGCATGTTCCATGTAAAAACACATGCATGGAAATGTTCATGGAGGAGTTAAATTTATTGTGATTATTTATGGGGTGCTAACGTAGTCTCTGATTAATCAATAAAAGTTCATACTAACTATTTGAAAAGTATTTTATCATTTACTAAAATATGATGTGCTCTAAATATTCTTGTTTATTTTGGAAAAATTAACTAAAGTGTGTTCGTACTAAATCCTATTTGTAAATGAGTCACATATGCAAATTATATTCCTACTATAAACAAGTATATAATCAATGAAAACAAGAACAAAAATTTGATACTAAAAGAAAATTAGACTTCTTGAAAGGCCGTTGTTGATGTGGTTGTTGAAAATGGATCGTTTTGATAATTGATTGAAACTCCTTCTCGACATCATGAGCAAAAGAAATAGCTTCATGAAGCGTTGTAGGTTGGAGTGAGTGAAGCTCTGTTTGGATCTTCTTCTCAAAACTATTTTCATACTTCCTTTTCATGGTAACTTCAGATACCTCTTCAAGCAAACAAAAAAATAGTTGGTGTTGCAAGAATCGATCCGTGTAGGTTGTAAAAGTATCACCCTCCTTCCATGTAAACATGCTTCACAATCTTTAGACATGTAGGTGGAACTATAGGGGAAGAAAAGAAAATTTTTTCTTGAAAAGCCTTCGATGTGGCCAAACGATCTACACTATGATGTAGGAAATTCCACCAAAGTTGAGCCTTCCCTACTAAATATTAGTAGCAAACTTTACTTTATCACTTTCAAAATATGATTCATCGGAATAGGAATCATCAGGTTATGATACCATGATAGAAAAAGTGGGCCATCCTTGTGGCCATCAAATCGTAAGAATTGGTAGTTTTTGACACCAACCTTCGAATGTGTGCCATTAGCTTGAGAAGCCACAATAATCTATACTACCCTTGGAAGGTTATCCTCTTAAGATTGCATCTTTTAAAGAACTTTGTCGTGTTGTCGGATCTCGTTTTGGGTGCCTCAAAGTTTGTGCTATAGAAGCTCCAACTATTGCTTGAGCGGTACCTTCGATAGAGGTGACTCACCATAAGTCCTCCATGGTATTCATAGGGTCCATGGTTGTGTAGAGGAAGAAACCCCCTTACTAAATATGTGAAAACAATTTTGAGATTTCTTGAATTGAAATGGAAAAGGGAAGGGTGGTTCTTAGGAATTGAAAAAGTAAGAGAGATGCAAGTTGTTTTAAATATAAGTAAAAAGGTGTAGAGTGACTTAGACAAATTGTGGAGCGACAGATGGAGCTTGGTCGCATAAGACACATCACTTTGCCACATAAATCTAGGCAAAGGACCATGAGGCTATTTGCGGACGACACAAATTCCTTTGTTCACAATGACGATACCAACTTGGAAACCTTTTGGTGGTGCCTCGACACTGTTTGTGAGGCCTCTAGGTCCAAAATTAATCATTCCAAGACTCCGTTCAGGGCTTTCAAAGGGAATCAACCAAATCTCCTCAATGTGCACGGATGCCAAATCATTCAATTGGGTCAAGTCGTTCGCATTCTTAGTATCCCCATGAGATTCGGTGTTACTCTAGAACAAAGATGGGCTTGGGTCCTCACTAGAATTAATAATAAAATTAACTATTCGAGGGGTTTTCAAATTAATCTTGCTTGTCGGGCCATGGTGATCAACACGTTCCTCATATCCTCAACCATATACTTTCTTTCTTGCTAGAGACCAAAGGATCAAGAATTAGCCAAATTGGAAAGTACTTGTAGGAACTTTCTATGGACTGGGCACCACTACAAGAGGGGAGTACCTAAAATTAAATGGTCCATATGCACTAGCTGAAAGGAGAGTGGAGGTCTGGGTATTATGGACATTGGCAACATGGCCAATAAAGTTGCTGCAAAGTGGATGATTAAGGCCTGGTGCAATAGAGATTCCTCTTGGGCCACATTAATTTTCAAAAACACGAACGCGATTACTCTAGTGGGCTACCCTGGATGGAAAAACCTCGACATCCTCACCCTCTTATTCTCTCCGATTCTGGTCTCACCCAAAGGATCGATCCTGGTAAGATCCTTGTGGTTGAGTTGGAACAGATTCAAACCTCACATCAGAATCAGTGAAGATTGGAAGTGGGCTATAGGTATAAGACAAAATGACTCTATTTGGTTCCTGATCCAAGGCATGAGAAACATGGAGCCTTGGAATGTCTTAAGTGCCAAGAGACTCTGGAATAAGGGATTCAAACAATGGAAGCACCTTTGGAAAAATGACATGAAGAGATGGGCGGAATTTGAGGACCTTGACCCTGTTGAAATGAAAGATGCTACTCCTACTCTACTCACATGCACACATGTAATAAGCTACAGAGGAAGGAACAAAAGATAACAAAACATGATGAAAGGACTAAAATAGAAATGGAAGTAACTTACAATAGATGCTCTATGAGCATGGAGACTCCATGAGGAGAGGAGGCACACTCTTGGCAATGGGCTAGAGTGAATGAGCTTATGAGAAGTGAAGGTAGGCCTTGCTTATATGGAGTTTCAGAGAATCCTCTTGCATGTGGGATAAATGAACTTGCATGTGAATGATTCTAGCTTTTGACAAAAGGGTGGAGCATGGAACTCTCAACACCCCCCCTCCATGTGATGAACCTTTTGTTTTTAATGTGGGGGACCAGTGACATATGGGATCACTTAGTCCATTTAGTTTTTAGGATCCAAGGACATATGGGATCCTTAGACATAACTTGGACTTATGGCATCCAAGTGTGGGACATATGGCATCCCTAGGATCTTGGGACATATGGGATCCCAAGACATATATTTGGACATTTGGGATCCAAGTGGTTTTTAATGGGATCTAGGGACATATGGGATCCCAAGACATGTACAAGGGTTTACATCATGGTGTAGGTAATGCTTATGGAACCATTTGCCACTTTTTTGAGCATTGTCTTGTTGTTGTAGTCTTTATGAGATCCATTGATAGGATCTTTGGTAGGGTACTTTTCCTTCTTGTGGGCTTTGAGTAGCATGTGTTCAAACCATAGGGAAGGTCTTACCACCTTGTTGTGGCAGTGTCTAATCCCTTTACATGGGGCTTGAATGATTTGGAGTAGATATTTATATCTATAAGAATGTATGTACGTAGTTCTATTTTTGCAAACTTTTGAGAAGCGACTGTCCATTTCTGTCTCATACAGACTTTGAGCATAGTCAAATAGATACAATGCATGGTAGCCAATAACTACAAATTGTGGTCCCATATTCCTATCGTTGTGCCACATAAAATAATGGGGTGCACATGCAAGATATTAAGTCTAGATGCTTTCTGATTATTTGAAAAAATAGAACCCAATTTATGCCGGTCTAACATAATGCTTGCACATCAGCAACCGTGAACAGCGATGAGTTTAGAAAAAAATTAACTCAGATTCTAGAATTTGTCACGTCCTTTGTCTCCTCCTTCAGTGGCGCACATATGAGTGTCAGATTTAGATAGATAATCTGCGAAATGTATGGGCCCAAATTTAACAAAGAATGGCTATTCATCACCTATGGTCACAGAGTGAACCGCGCCAGTTCATGGCCTCTGGTTACACATGAACTTCTCTCACCTCTCTCCAGACTATGGCTCAAGCCACCATAGGAACTCTGCACAGGACTTTGCACTGCCACTCTCTCTTCATCTCATGGACAATTGGCAGAAGCGAAAGAAGTACTCTGATTCTCACCTCTCCCTTCAACACGAGTATGCCATAGAAACAATTGCATTTGATTCAGCTATGTTATGCTATGTATTGTGTGGTTGTCAACTGAGCCATTTGCTGTGAGTGGGAACCTTTGTGCACAGGATACACATCAACCAGTGGCTGTGGAGGCCATGTGGATGGATTTTGTTCGTTTGCTCTCCCCTTCTGACTCTAGGTAAATGCATGCAGCTCTGTGTGTAGCTAGAAAGTTGAAGTTTCCCTCTTATTCGCGTTCTCTGTCTTCTGGTACAGAACTCTCTCAGCACGGAGCTCTAAAAGTTCTTTCTTGCCCGAGCGCAAGAGTTAGATGAGAAGCTATCTCTGAATATTTTGCTCCACTTGATTATGCATGTTCCTCATAGAATGATCTGTGCATTAGGAGCACCCAGAAGAAAGCGCATATCACTGAATCTTCCAGTAGTTGTGCAGCCGATAAGTGAGCTCAAATGAGCAAAAGCAGATTCCGCATCATAATTTGATGTTGCATCTTCAATGCAAGCTCTTTAGCCATGGCCCATCATCCACACGTTGAAGTTGCGTCTCTAAAGTTGGACTCTTATACATAGTGCTAGCAGACACAATAGCTTAAAAAAATGGGAGTGATCAACCACAAACAAGTTTTCCTTGATGAAGAGGGGCAAAGCTGAGGCAAATTCTCAACACTCAAACCAATGTAAAATAATACACTTCAATATGTTGCTCATAAAAATGATAGATATGGAGAGATGAAATGATATTATGAATTAAAAACAACATTATTATGCTCAATTAAGAGGGGATATGGTGCTTAGAAGCACTTTATTAAAAAGATGCGAAAGGGAGGGAGGAAGGGATTAAGAATGCCCTTCATGCTAACGATAACGATAACATAAACATGACCCAAAAAAAAGTTACCCTATGCTCTGATACCATGTTGAAATGAAAGATGCTACTCCTGCTCTACTCACATGCACACATGTAATAAGCTAAGGAGGAAGGAACAAAAGATAACAAAACATGATGAATGAACTAAAATAGAAATGGAAGTAACTTACAATAGATGCTCTATGAGTATGGAGACTCCATGAGGAGAGGAGGCACACTCTTGGCAATGGGCTAGAGTGAATGAGCTTATGAGAAGTGAAGGGAGGCCTTGCTTATATGGAGTTTGGGAGAATTCCCTTGCATGTGGGATAAATGAACTTGCATGTGAATGTTTCTAGCTTTTGACAAAAGGGTGGAGCATGGAACTCTCAACAGACCCTAGTGCTATGGTCACGTACGAGGAATGGACTATTTTATTGAGCAAACACCACGCTTCGGACCGCTCTAAAATCTAACTACTTATGGGACAAGATGCTCCGGACCTAATGGGCCTTAAATGGTATAATGGTAATCGCCTCTCCAAGCTTCCATATGTCAAAGCTCACAATGACTTTCACATCAGTCTCAACAAGAAATGGTGTCTCAAATGGACGCGACCTGATGGGATATGAAATGTATGTCTATCTGGCACCCTCTCATTAAAAACAAAAGCGAGTCCTGCTATGGCAAATCTTACACCGTGGAATATGGACCAATGCAAAAGCTAACAAGATCTGTGGTGTTCTGCCCTAGTGCAAGCGATGTTGCCATAGCAAAGAGGATATTGGTCACCTGTTCTTTGCTTGCCCTAAAGCCCTTCGGTTATGGAGGGTCCTTGGTCGTTCTCTGGGAGTCCAAGAACAAATCAATTGGAAGCAAGTCCTCATTGATGAAGCGATCGTTTGCATTGCAGCATTGTGGAATGTGATCAAGGGAGAGATCCTTTGGAAGATTTGGCGGGAAAGATGCACTCACAACTTTGGCAATACCCCCAAGGAGTGGTCGATCGAGAAGTCCCTATTCCTTCTCGGCAAATGAATAACTAACTGTAAGAAAACCCCCCCTTCAGAAATCACAAAGAGCTAGAGTATGTCAACAATAAGCTTAAAACCAAGTGGGCTTCGCATGATGGGGATGCAAGGTTTATCAACCTCCTCTATAACTTCATGTAAGCTTTGTAAGGTTTACCACGAAGGCTCTGGCAGATTGTCAAAAAGAAAATTAGACTTCAGAAACATATCAGTGGAAGCAATCTCTGCAGGGAATAGCGAATGGTTGCTCCGCGACTCTCTAGAATGCCATTAGAGGGGAGGCCCTATGGAAGATATGGCGGGAAAGATGTGCTTGTAACTTTGGTGACCCCCTCATAGAGTGGTCGATTGTGAATTCACTGTTCCTCCTTGGCAAAAGGATCACTAATTGTATCCCTCCCCCTTTAGACATCTTCAAGTGCTGCTTTTGATCAACAACAAGCTCAAACCCAAGTGGGCCCTGCCTGAGGGTGACGAGAGGGATTCAGGGGATCCTGTGGGCACTAGTCCCCTTCCCTTGTAATGGCATCTAAACTTTGTGAAAGCTACCCCCGCTCTGAGGGATTCAAGGGATCCTGTGGGCGCTAGTCCCCTTCCCTTGTACTTTGCTTTTAATTAATTCAAGTCCGAGAGAGTAGGCTAAGGCCGAACTTCCTTTATTTAAAAAAAAAGAACATAAGGTAATAGTGTAGTGGTAAAACACTTGAGTTGTGAAAGTGAGGTTGTGGGTTGAAATCCTCCCGCCTTGGTAGATAAAAGTCTCCTTATTGCCACTCCTTAATTAAAAGGTGTTTGTGCATAGCTGATGATTACCAAGAGAGCCAGGGAAGTTGAAGATGCGAAAGTTATATGCCTTAATCAACGCCTTGGAGTAAGCCGTGGGTGTAAACTAGAATTGGAAGTAGAATTGAAAACTGAAACTAAAACAAAAATTGAAGCAGAGACAGAGAAAAAATTGGAAATAGACATCAGATGCAAAACGCAAATAGCATCGGACCCTTCTGTAGTGATGCACGCAAGCTCTGATACCACTATTGCAAGCAACTCAATACATGCTCACAGAGAGGATACACGAACTGAAAACACACAAACATAGATGCAAATAGATGAGATGGTACACAAGATTGGGTGCAATGTCCCCCCTCGCAATCTGTTTGACAGATCTATAGAGTACATGTATTTATAGGATTTTCCATTATGTTGAAAATAGAGGTTACAATGAGGGAGGCTTTGAAAAGCAAGCATGAAAGTGAAATGTTGCTCTCTTTAATGGAGAGCCTTTTCTTTTATTTACATAAATCACGATCTACAATGATCCTTATCCTAACCACTATTTTTACTATTTTTTAGAAAGAACCCTCTATGTGGGTCTTTATTCACAAACTATATATATAATATACATCCTATTATTTGTATCCAAACACATCCAAGATGTCCACACCCATGCATGACCTCATGAACCTTCAACTTCTATATTGGAACACCAAAACACATTAATAACTCAATAAATTAACATTCCAAAACTCCAAAATTTAGCATATTCCATAAATGATAACATTTTATCATTTTTTATTCTTTTCTTGCATAGTCAGTTTGACCATTTTGGCCTTTAGTGGGAGATTTTTATTGTTAGTGTCCATGTGAAAGACCAAATGACTATGAAAATTCTTCTATATTTTCTTTAATAAAACATATAGTGGCTTGGTCAGCCACATACAGAGAGCTCAATTGTAGTTTGTAAAACCTAGGAAATCTATGTCCAAGGTCTCGATGCATTGTGTAGTTATGTGCATAGTATTGTGCATGTTGTCTAGAGCTTAGTTTTCTATTGTGAGGGCATTTTCATAAAGCTCATGCAAAGGGGAACCCACTATGGTGTATCACCATTGCACCACTTCAACCCTAAAACCCACACATGAAACTTCAACTAGAAAAATTGACACATAGATCGATCGCTAGGATTAATAGAGTGTGCTAATCTTAACACTTTGGGTGTTGAATTTGAAGGCACTCTAATGATTTGCTGATTTGGAAAGGTAGGGAATTATGAAATGATCATATGGTGACCATTTATGCAGCAAATGAAAGTGTTCCTAGATTGGGAACTCATGCTCTGTACCTCCAAAGTCTAGGTGTCACCACCAAGATCCATTAGAATGGCTTTACATATAGAGATGTACCCTCTATACAATGGATCCCAATGCACAAGGAGATCGACAAGATGTCCATCCACACTCTAAAATCTAGTGATAAATCTTGGATGCATGAGGAAGAACACTCATGGATGTTCCAAGTAGTCACCAAATGGAAAATAAGGCTACATGCAACATACTTAAGATCTTTTAACCAAATAGATAATCTTGTAGAAGCTCTTGCATATCCTACACAAATTCAATGATGCGGAGTCCTAACCCCATAATTGGGGGCAGATACTAGCCACCTTACATGTTGCGGTTGAAGAACTGATAGCTATTCTACATGAGTGTGAAATATGGTTATGACTTAGAGGTGTTCATGTTCATGACCCTAGAAGAAATATTACAGAATGAATGAGGAGAGATAAAGTTGGAAGAAGAGTCCATTGATGAGTCCTTCATCATGGATTATGAGTTTCACTTAGAAGGAATCTTCATATGGGAATTTGAAAACTTAGAAAACCCCAAAGAAGAGACAAACATGCATCAAGTCTATCAAGTGGAGGAATCTAAGGAAATACCTCAAGATATGGAGGAAAGAGAAGTCAACGCAATCTTCATATGGGAAGCTCTAGCCTTAGAAGACCCTAGACAAGCACCAAACATGTGTCATGTCTGTCAAGTGGAGGTAAGTAAGGAAATTTGGAGAGATTTGAGGCCCCTCAGAACTTCAAGAATTATTGAGGTAGAGGAGAGAAGGATAGCTATCCAAATGCCTAAACAAGGTCTAACCATGGGGATAACATATTATAACAAGGAGTAGAATAAGAAAGTGATAATCACTATAGAAGAGGACAATGAAAGATGCACCTACATAGGGAAAGATGTGTTGTTTGAAGAGGAACAAGATTTAATTCTCTCATAAAAAATTACACATATATTTTTTGATGGAGCTACAAGGACCTAAAAGGAGTAGATTTAGAACTATGTTGAAATAGACATAAAATAGTCTTTTCCACTGAATGGGGCATTTGTGCATTTAATATTATGTTGTTTTCCTAAAAAATGCACTTGAAAATTTCCAAAGACTGATGTGTCACATATTCAAAGAGTTTTTAAGGAAAATTCTTGAAGTTTATGTAGGCTATATGTGTGCCTACTCAATGCAAATGCACCTAGATATACCCGTACTACAACATATGTTCGATAAATGTAGACAATATTGAGTGTGCTTTAAGAAGTAAGGCATGATAATGCTTTAGGTCACATAGAATGGGATCTCGATTGACAAAGTCAAAATCAAAGTCATCTTGGACCGAGTCATTATAACTACTACAGATGCTTCACACACATGTATGCAATCATACCAAAACCCCCATACAACTTGTTATCTAACTTTGAGGGGGTAGGGGAATGTGACAAATCATCTAAGGAACATGAAAGTAGATTCAACACAATGCCAATCTTAAAAGTACCAGATTGGAACAAGCCTTTCCACATACATATGGATGCTTCTAGTTAAGCTTTCAAATGTGTTCTTACATAATCAATAGATGAAGGAAGATTATACTTTCAGATTTCTTATGCTAGAGAAACTACATAACAAAAGAAGGACAAGGATTACGCATGACATATGTGTTCATGAAATTGAGGCACTACTTGTTGGTCAATAATGTAAGTTCTTTGTTGATCACCAAGAACCATTGAACTTAGTGAAATATCCTTGCACCACAAGCAAGCTTGTACATTGGTTCTTGCTACTAATGGAGTTTGATTTCAAGTTTTTCATCAAGATGAGTAGCACATGTGAGAGCTGACCATATTTTACTAGTTGCACACAAAGAACCACCAGGTAAAGTTGTTGATGATCTCTTGGATGTGTATCTCTTTAACCTTGAAGTCATACCATCCCAGGCATAGACTTGTCCCTATGTTAGCATACAGTCCAATGCATGGAATCAACAATACAGATCCTAAGTAAGTAAGAGAAATCCAAAATTATCAAGTAATGACTCATTGTCTTTACTTCCAATACTCGAATGGTTACTTCTAAGATGCACAAAAGATGAAGAGATGAATGAATACCTAAAATCCACACACTTAGGAATGTGGATCCACCATATGCCCAAGCCAAAAACTTTGCATAATCTTGGGAGACTAGGGGTATATTGGCCCACCATAGAAACATATGTGCATCAAAACATAGAAAATTGTCCCCATTTCCAAGAGAAAAAACCCAAGGAGCACATAAGCTTATACCAGGTGACCATGTCACCAAAATGAAGTTGACCAATAGTGGATTTTTTCAAAGAAAAAGAAAACCTAGAGGGTATCGCTATAACAAGAAGAAGATCTTTAGAGGGAGAAATTCATGACTATGTGATAATAGGAAATCAACTCTATAGGTGAGGATGGGGTAATTTCTTACTATTATGCATTTATGAAAGAAAATACTTACCTATACTTGAAATGGAACATACAAGAGTTACAGGTGGATACTTTTCACCTAAGACTACCATGATGAGCTTTTTTCAGGATTATGGAAGCTCGCACTCCATATGGACTTGAAATCCTTTGTGAAAAGATGTGATATGTACCAACATTAAAAGTACCCATCTGCAAAGAGATGATATGCCACTAGGGTGTATGATTGGAAGGTGAGTATTTTCTAAGTGGGGCATAGACTTTATAGGTCCCATCAACCCCCCAACAGGAGACTTGCGTGCTGAATACATCATAATGGCCACTTACTACTTGATCGAATGGGTAGAAGCTAGACAACCAAGAAAGCTGATGCATGGAACCCAATGTTTTTTCAGCTTAAACAAATATTCAAAATATTCGGCCTACCTATAGAGACTATAAGAATTCACATTTTATATAGAAACTCATAGAAGACTTTTTGAATGACTTCCAAGTAATTCACAAGAAATATGTGCATTATAACTCTCAATCCAATGGACAAGTGGAGAATTCAAGGAAATTCATGTGCATGGTCTTGAGAGATAGTAAAAAAAGGAGAAGATTGGGACAAAAACATCACCATGTTGTTTGGGCATACAAGTAGCCTATAAGACTACTCTGGGTGCTTCACCATTCATCTCATGTATGAACATAATTCCATACTCCTAATATATTTTTTGATTCCAACCTTGATAGCAAGAAAATACTATGAGTGGAATAGGCACAATTTGTCTCACCAAATATATCAACTTGATAAACTCTAAGAGACATGACTTCGATCTATTGAAGGGACATACATTGTGAAACATAGATAGAAATCCCACTATGATGTCCACATTAAAGAAACAAAAACTTAAATAAAATCTAATACTAACATTTACCCTCAGACAACATGCTAAGAAATACCAAAAGTGAAGTAATGGCCCTCTAGTAATCAACAAAATATCCTCATAAAGGGAAATCAGTCTAGCTACCTTAGATAGAGAAATCATACACAACTATATGAGTGGTTGTGGAGTCAAACTGTATAGATATCTCTTATACAGAAGATGCTTGATACAATGAGGAGATCCAAGATTAGGAAAGAATTTGAGAAACATGAAAGAGAAGAGGTGTAGACATAGCCCTTGGAGTGAATTAGAAAGAGGAAGTTATGGTAGAAGCAAGCTGATAAGCATAGATGAATAACTTATTATGATGAGCCAATTTCCATAACTATATGTTTAATTGCAAGAAAACCACTCAGTCAAAGACCTACATCTGGTAGGACTAGGTGATCATGCTTGCTCATTTAGAAATGTGTTAATAGACATAAGAGCTACTTTAAAGACTATTAGAGCCTCTAAGTCTAAGAATCAGAAGCATTCTCGGTAAGCATGTGTGGAAAGAAATTACAATGCTAAGGAGAAATCTCAACTATCGTCCACCTAGAGAACCCAATCATGAATGTGAGTTCTTGGTGTGTGAGGAAAAAGAATTATTAGAAGATTCCATTCTAGTAGAACAATGGCTCTATAAGAACTTTGCAATATTATATTTGCATTCAAGAATGCTCTTCTGGAATATTCAAGCAAGGAAGTACACACCTTCCTGGAAGAGCACACTAAGAAAATTACCATTAGTATAATTGAAATGAGAAATACATGTTAGCTTGACAATTTTTAGGATTTGAAAGAATATCTACCAAATCTAGAACTTATCTACTCATCTTCATCAATCAAGCGTTCAACATGTGAACATTGTCTCCATGAAAATTCTTCATCAACACTTAGCAAACTATCGTCTAAAGCCTTGATTAACACCACTAGTGTGCTTGAGAGACTTTGAAAAGCAAATAAAACTAGAGGTGTAAGAATTGAGCATCCATCTACTAGCTGGAGAGTCCATCTTTTGACCCCAAGGCAAGCACGATGGCTCCTATTAGTTTGGATTCACAAGGATGAAGTAGAAAATATCATGAAAAATCTTCTAACTTTGAAAAAGAGTCGCAAGACCACCTCCTAAGAGGAAGAAGTCGCTTCATGGAAGGAACCACGATCAGGAGTGCAAGTGGATAAGGGTTCTTAGAAAGTTAGAGCAAGCTCAACAACATTGAGTTAGGATATTTTGGCCCAAGACCACAATAAAGGGATATCTGTTACTGTTAGTGTCCATGTGAAAGTCCAGATGGCCACCATACACTTCTTTGTATATGTTCATTAATAAAACATATAGTAGCCTAGTCCGTCACAGACTGTAAGTTCGATCACATTTGTAAGACCTAAGAAGTCTATCTTCGTGCCCCCTATGTATTGTGTTTTTCTGCATATCTTGTAGCCTTTGTGTGGAGTACTGTGTGCGACCTTAGGAGCTCGGTTTTCTACTCCGAGGATATTGTCGTGGAGCTGCCGAGAAGGAGAGTGCACTATGGTGCATCGCCATCAAATTGCTTCATTATTATCAAAGCAGTTCGATGCAAAAGCTTTGTTCCCTTTGTGCGAGCGAAGCGAGCCCCCCCCCCCCCCCCCCCCTTTCTGCAAGGCTTATGACTAAGGCGGTGACCAAGGCGTAGACCTTGGCATACCTTGTCATCCGGGTCACCGAAATCATTGTTGGCACTGTTGGTTGCAGGCGAGGGAGGACCTCAATGCTCAAGGAAGATAGAGGTTCCTGGTACTTCCCGGGAGGTCATTCATCCCAGTACTCTTCCCCCTAGAGCTCGCTTAACCATGGCAATCTCTTGCCACTAAGCTACACTCTTGTGGTGTCTAAAGAAGGGGAAAGACTAAGTTTAACATTACCTTGAACATGTTTTGGTCCCTCAAAGCTTCATTCTTTGCTTTCAAAGCCTATTTTTGAAGCATTTTTGGGGTGTCTTTTGGAGCCATTTTGGAGTACTTTTACACAGAGTTCTCTTCACATAGGTCCAAGAACATCAAGAAGAGTGTTCTTTGTACTTCTCTGACACTAAACATCAACCTTTGGGGTTGTTTTTTCATCCACACTTGTAAAACTACAGGTTTCTTGAAAGGGTTTTTAGTTTTGGTGGGAGCAACCATTGCAAATTTATGTAGGTTTTTGGGCCTAAAACATCAGAGTTGACTGACACTTGTAGGTGTTGTTGGCTAGTTTTTGGGTTGTGCATTCAACCTTTTAGTTTCATTTAACTGCATAGATTGAGCACATACACACCATCTATCCTTCAATGGATATTGCTTATGTATATCCATGTGCTCATTGATATGGCGGTTATGTTTTTTGCATAAAGCCTTTTACGTTTGATAAAGAGGGTCGTGGTGAGGTTTTCTTAACTGTGAGATACCGAGATGTCGGGGTCTCATCCATAATGTAGGTGGAAGACTTACCCAACCTCGCCATAGGAGATACATGATAGTTTTTCATAGGTGCTCGATAAGCCTAGTTGGCTTCTAGTAACTAATCATATGTAGTGGAGTCAGTGATTCACTATGCAGGTAAACATGTCAATACTTGCAATTTTTTTATGATATTTTTGACACTGGTCATATGCTCATTTTGTAGAGTATACTCTGACAAACGTTTTCTAAATTTTTGGTTTAGTCAACTATACAGTGGTCGATTTACTCCTTGATATACTTATTCGTTCATGTTTGGACTCTTCTAGCTCATTCTATTCACTTCTCTACCATTATGGCATCAGAGGTCTCATGCACATCTGGTGGATCAGGGTCTAGTGCCAGTGTTCCGAGGAGGAGCTATAACTTGCAGGGCAAACACCATTTTGAGATCTCAAAGTTTGATGGCACAAACTTTGCTCTATGGAAGAGTCAGATTAAAGATGTGCTGATTCAAAGGAGGCAATGGAAGCGAGTAAATGGGATTTCAAAGAAGCCTACTGACATGGATGAAGATGATTGGGATGAGTTAGATGAAATGATCAGGTCTACCATTCACTTGCATCGTGCAGCTAATGTTTACTTTACAGTATTAGACTGTGAAAGTGCAGAGGAGCTTTGGAAGAAGTTATGCAATACATATGAAAAAGAGACGACATCAAATAAAGTGTATCTAATGAGAAAATTCTATGAACTTTGCATGAAGGACACAGATAGTGTTACTGCCCATCTAAATGAGTTTGATGCTATATTCTCCCAATTACATGCTCAAAAAATGGATATGGATAATGAAATGAAAGCAGTATTGCTAATATGCACCCTGCCATCATCATGGGATATAGTTTGCACAACTATTAGCAATAGTGCACATAGTGGTAAACTCGTGTATGATGACATATGTGGAGCACTCTTGAGTGAGGAGATTCCTACAAAATCTATGGTTGGCACTCAGAGTGGAGATGCATATAATGTTCATGATTCTTACCAAGGAAAGAATCCAGAACGTGGCAGGAGCAAGAACAAGGAAAAGAATGGTCAACATAATAAGAGTAGAAGTAAATCAAGGAAGAAGGATATTGAATGCCATTATTGTCACAAGAAAGGACATATGAAGAAAGATTGTTATGCAATGAAAAATGCTAAAGGTAAATGACAGAATGTTGATGGGCATGTTAAATAGTACAGTTACCTGCACCATCTACTTTGACTGTAAAGATTGAAGAAATTAATGCTATTTTTGATGATGCTAATGTGTTGACACTTGATAGTATTGTGCCAACTGAGGCTCTTATGGCCGACTCTCTTTCTCACACATGGTTGCTAGATTCTGTTGCTTCTTTCCATGTGACACCACATAGAGAATGGTTCTCTAATTTTGCAGCAAAGTCTCTTGGTACCATGAGACTTCGTGACTCTTACTAGTGTGACGTTATGGGGATTGGAAATGTGGTTGTGCAGTTCATTGATGGTTCAAAATTTACTGTGCATAATGTACACCATGTATCTCAGTTATCACATAGTTTGCTGCCAGTTGATCAACTTGATGACCTTGGTTACAAGGTGTTCTTCTATGCTCAGTCCTTTCCTATCTCAAAGGGCAATATGGTTATTGTAAAAAGGAAGAAAAGCTGGCTCACTTTATCCTTTATTTGTATCACAGAAAGAACACTTGTTAGCTGTTACTGAACAGCCTATGGCTTGTATTTGGCATGGTTGTTTCGGCCATATATCTCGTAGTGGAATGGAACATCTTTCTTGTTCTTGCTACTTGTGTTATCTTTCTCTGATTTTTAATTTTGTGAGCATTGCCAATGGAAAGCAAACTAGAAATGTCCATAGAATGCACATTGACTCTTCAATTCACCCTTTAGATCTCGTTCATACAAATCTGTGTGGTCGTATGCCCACTAGGTCCTTAGATGGTTCTCTTTACTTTTTCATTTTCATAGATGATGCTACTAGAAAAGTCTAGGTATATCCTATCAAATTGAAGGATGAGGTATTCCCTACTTTTAAAAAATGGCTTGCTTCAGTTGAGAATGAAAAAGGAACTAAGCGTAAGGCTTTACGTTCAGATAATATGGGTGAGTATATCTCACATGAATTCACTTTTCTGTTAGTTTAGAGAGATTCGTAGAGAGTTTATAGCTCCTTATACCCAAATATAGAATGGTTAGAACTACTCAAGATAGAGTAGTTTCTATGTTGCATCATGCAAACTCTCACAAGGTTTTTGGGCAGAAGCAGTATTGACTGTAGTTCATGTGATTAACCTTTCACCTAGTGCTGCCAAAGGTCTGAAAGTGGCACAAGAGTATGGATAGGGAAGCCACCATATTATGATCATCTTTGAGTTTTCGGGTGTGAAGCATATGTTCATATACCCAAGAGTCTTAGAAAAAAGTTGGACCATAAGTCAAAGAAATGCATTTTTCTTGGATATGGTCGAGAAGGAAAATTTGGATATCGCTTATGGGATCTTGAAACACAGTTAGTGATCAGAAGTAGTGATGTCATTTTCAATGAATCAAAGATGCATAAACAACCCATTTAGGAGGTTGAAGTGAGAAGAGTGGTGTTTGAGGATACAAGTCCTTGAGTTAGCATGCATAAAAATGCTGCACATAGGGACATTCAAGAGAATGTCCGATTAGATCAGTCTGCACATGTTCCAGTTCAACAACCATTGAGACGTTCTACATGTGTCTCACATCCACCCGATAGATATATTCTAGGTTTATATTTTGTTATGCTAACAGATGCCGATGAGCCCTCTTGCTACAAAGAGGCTATGCAGATAGAGGATCATGTCAAGTGGGAGTGTGCCATGAAGAGTGAGTTGGATTCTATTCACAAGAATGGAACTTGGGATTTAGTACCTTTGCCAAATGGCAGGAAAGCATTACCATATAAATGGGTATATAAGCCAAAATTCACATCAGATAGTGCTTCTCCAAAGTATAAAACATGACTTGTTCCAAAGGGTTTTAAGCAACAACATGATGTTGATTTCGAGGAAATCTTCTCTCTAGTGGTCAAGATGATTACCTTGCACATGTTTCTTGGATTTATTGCAATGGAGGACTTAGAGCTATTCCAAATGGATGTGAAAATTTCTTTCTTGCATAGAGATCTTATAGATGAGATCTATATGGAACAACCATAGGGTTATATAGACCCTGGCAAGGAAAGTCTAGTTTGTAAGCTCAAGAAGAGATTGTATGGACTTAAACAGTCCCCTAGACAATGTTGCCAAAAGTTTGATGCTTTTCTAAAGTCCCAAGGCCATTCTTAAAGCAATGAGGATCATTGTCTCTACACAAAGAGATGCTCAGATGGCAGCTTGATATGCTTGATACTTTATGTTGATGATATGTTGATTGTTGGGAAGTCCTCTTATGACTTGTCAATTCTAAATACGAAGTTGAGTCAGACATTTGATATGAAGTATTTGGGGGGATGCCAAACATATCCTTGGCATGTGCATTACTCGTGATAGGAGTAAAAAATGCATATACTTGTCTCAAAGTGAGTACATATCCAAAGTACTTCACAAGTTCAATATGTAGGGCGGAAAGGCATTGAGTACACCTTTACCCATATATGTGAAATTGAGCAAGGATGATTGCCCTAGATTAGATGAGGAAAAGGAGTTCATGACCAAAATTCCCTATCATTCTGTTGTTGATGATCTCATGTATGCTATGGTAGCTACGAGACCAGACATTGCATTTGCAATGGGAGTTGTGAGCAGATATATGTCTAATCTTGGCAAGAAACATTGGGAAGTGGTTAAGATGATTTTGAGATATCTGAGTGGCACTAAGGATAAGTGTCTATGCTCAGGTAGAGGGAAAGCATCCATTATTGATTACACAGATTCTGACTATGTTGGTTGTGTAGACAATCATAAGTCTACAACAGAGTACATTTTTCATTTTGTTGGAGGTGCTATCTCTTGGAGATCTTGTCTTCAAGAATGTACAAATGTTTCCACCACAGAAGCAGGGTATGTTGCAGCAAGTGAGGCATGTAAGAAAGCATTGTGTCTTTCTTGTCTTGCTTGTGTGTAGCTCAATGATGAGTAGCACCTCCTTTAATGTCAATCCGGGAAGACATGAGGATGGTATGAAGACCTCGAGCAAGTCAGGGCACAAATGTGTGAGTGAGAAGCACACCAACATGCACACACATACACACACACACATGCACACACACGGCAAGAACAAAGAGAGTAAGACAATGGAATCACTTCTATTACAACCAAGTTCTCATACAAGTTTAAAACTACAAGAAGCTAGCCCCAAAAATGAGCTCTCTAGCTCTAGTTATAGTTTTTTACTAGCTTTGGTCTTGTCCAGACCTAGTGTCCGACCTAGTAAAAAATTAGGTTCCAGGGCTTATTTGAGGGCTCAAACAAGGTCTAAAAAATATGAAAATTGGTAGGCAATTACTTCTAAAGCTCCTCAAGCTTAAGGACTCCTCCTCTTGCACAAAATGGAGCTACAAAAAGGTGAAACAGTATTTACAATGGTTTTTAGTGATGAGAATCACTTTTAAAATGATGTAGGGATTGAAAAAATTTAATGGGTTGCCTCAAAGCTAGATCTGCATGTATGCCCGTACCTGTTTCTTCCCGTATGATGCCAACACTCTCCCCCCTCTTAGGTTTTATAAATGCAGTCAAACTTACAGTCTGTGACTGACCATACCACTATATGTTTTATTAAAGGACACATACAAAAAAGTATCCAGTGGCCATTTGGTCTTTCACATGGACACTAATGATAATAGGATGTTCTGAGGCTTCTGACTCCGAATCTTGCTAGTAGTCTCCTGATCAGTGGACCTTGCCTGCCACACTTTCGATACTACTGAATTGGTTTGTGGCCAAGAATTCTCCTTTGTCTCCTGAAAAATTCACCAACCTTCTTACCAAATTTGCCATGTCGTTCTTTTTTGGAAGGTTCCACTGGAACTAGCGGAGGCTCGACATAATGCAATGGATACTCTGTAGCCCACTAATCTACTTTCTTGAGGTTTTGCTTCTGCTCTGCTAGTGCTGGATAATCTAATTTCTGGCCACCCTGATACTCTTTCTACGACTTGGTGATCACTGATGCTAAAGGTTCTAAATACTCTAAGGTCACCACATTTTGCCATGGGTGCTTTAAGCTTAGCTTCATATTTCAACTGATCATACTCTTTGGCCTCCTCGTATTCCCATCATTTGTGGCCATATTGCAAACAGAACTGGCATTGGATTGGTCGATTTTCTTGAAGTACCGCTGTCGAAACCTCTCACCTCTATCGAATTCTTACAAATTTTTCCTGAACCCTTGCCACTACTCTGGGAATTGTTGTGGACTGGAATACTGCGATGGTCTTGAGAATCTGACATCTTCACTATCCTGCCATTGTCCGGAGCAGGCTTGTGGCTTATATCCTGTTGAATTCCCTTTCCACAAAGGAGCATCCACTTGTGTAGGAGCCACTAGTGTATTCCTCGTATTAAATCAGCATTCATCCAAGCTATGATTAGTCTTATTACAAATTGGACAAAATACTTGGTTCAACGCATAGTTGACCATGATGTGGCCCACATTCTTGCATCGTAAACAATACAACTGCTTCTCTCGAGTCGTACCTTTCTTGAACACTAGATTGGTCTTCTCAGAGCTTAAGTTGAAAAATTGTATTTCTCATTCCATGCTTATTGCTAAGTCAATTATTTGATCAAGTGTGCGAGATTGATCCAATGTGTACATGTAGATCTTTTCTTTGATAGGTGGTTGAAGTTCATCGACAAAAAATTTTGTTAACATTTCTTTGGAAGGACATTTGTCTGTTGGAAACTGCTATATTGTAAATGCAGTATATATATGTATGTTATCTATGAAGGCACATAAATATATGTGTGAGTACTTGCTTGTGTATACATTTTTATGTCATGTATGTAAAAGTATCTATACCTAAAAGGAATAATTTGTATGCTACAGAGTTTATATATGTGTAAAATATTACACATGCAAGTTAAAGTATATAGTTGCATATGTAAGTATACTTGTGTATTAATGTATGCCTATGTATATGCATGTGTGCTCAAACTTGTATTTATAGACGTATATGTGTGCTCAAACTTGTATATATGTCTATGTACATACATGTGTGCTAAAACTTGTATTAATGTATGTTTGCACATGTGTCAATGCCTTCAAAGCAAGTAGTTGTCTGTATATGCAGTTGTCTCTATATGTGGCAATGCCTTCAAAGTAAGTTCATGTTGAAGTATGTGTGTATGTTTGCTTGTATGTTAAGTACGTGCATACTCGTGTATATATGAATAAGTATGCATAACTATGAGTTCACATGTATGCGCTTAATTATCCTTAAGTGAAAATTATTTGTTAATAAAGGGTCAAATAAGAAAAATCTTGTGGAACTAGCAATCTTATAGATTGGATGCGTTTCAACAAAATTGTATGCAAAATCGAAAGACGAGGTGTATAATCATGGAGTGAGATAAATGGGATATTCAATCATGCGATAATTTGTCTCAAACAAAACAAAGCTTTCAAAGTTACCGACGTTCCCTTCTCCCTTTATCACTTTGTCAATGAAATTGTCACCCCAAGTAGGAAACCTCTAGCAACTAAACAAGATGTTGGGAGCCACCTATTCATTCAATGCTTACTAGCACGTCCAAAATTGTATAAACTCCCAAATGCTTGATTTCATTGTGGCAAGGAGGGCCATAAAATCAAAGATTGTCCTTTCAGAAAAGAAAACAAGAAAGAAAAGTCAGGTGTGGTGGAAGGTTCAACCCAATTAGTTGAGGAAAAGTGTTCATGTTGTAGAGCCACATGCACAATTGTAATAAAGTAAGTCTATGATCCAAGGGTCCGGCTAGTTCAAACAAATCTAAAATCGGATGTCGTTTGGTCACCCGTGTGTATGGCCAAAGATCTCGAGTCCAGACTTACTAGAAGGTCATTCACTCTTGTGAACAAGTGATCCAATTAGCTTAGTGGTTAAGACTCAAGGATGTGAAGGAGGAGGTCTTGGGTTCAACCCCCATAGGATACATGGGGAGAGTGTTTTGCCCAAAGAGCTCTAGAGTCTTCTAGAAGCATCCACTTGATTTAATTGTTAAAACCCTAAGTCATCCAGACTTTGACTCATAGCAAGTTTACGTATCTTCAAGTATGAATTGATTGAACAGAGTTTCAATTTTTTCTTTCCGCTTTCAAAATCTTTTGGATTTGACTCAGATATGGTATCTGATTCTTTTTACAAAATTCAAGGGTTAACCGGTTAGAAGCAGATAACTAAATTAAACATCCTAGATAGATGTTATGTATAAGAACCTTTTTAATCTTCAAAAGATAATAAGTCTAAGTGGACTTATTCATTTGAGTTTGCTTCAAGTTATAGCATAAATGATTTTCTAGAGTCCAGTACACTCTAGAATAGAGAAGTTAGGAATTGTGCAATTAGATTGACAATTCCTAAGAACTTTTAGCACAAGTCTTTGAGAAAAGTGTCCTAAGTTGGACAATTTTCATTTGAATTTGAATTGGTTAAGTTAGTATGGTTGAATCAAAGAAAATGGTAAACTTTCTCTTACATTTTACATAGGATTTTTAAACTCATTAGGACAAAGTAGTCCTCTAGTTGGGTAAAAAAATCAAGTAACTGTTGGATAGGAGTAAACCATTGAACAAACATCCAAGTTAGATGTTTGGGACAACCAAACTTTAAGTTCTCCAAAACAAATTCAAGTGAATCAAGAGTTCTCAAAGTCTTGCGAGGGATAAGAATCCCATCTTCGTTACTAAGTCCTTGCACCAGTCATGCCCATAAATGGACTAGCAATTTGAATCCACCCAGTTCATATGTTTGTGCCTAGATCGCACATTAAGAAACTATGAATTGGCTAGGGATGTTTTTAGATCCACCCTTATTATTCATTCACTACTTTGTACTTTGACCAGTTTATCAAAGTGCAAAGCAGGACAGTGTTTTGAATTATTTGGGCAGGGATGCCACCACAAAGATGAGACATGTTCTTCCAGTTCTAGAACATGACCATGTTCTTCCAGTTTTAGAACATGAGGCTCGGGGGTTGCCTACAATATGTATATGGCTCTATTTTCGAGGATGAAAATATTTTCCAAGGGGAGAAGAATGTAATAAAGTAAGTCTATGATCCAAGGGTCTGGTTGGTTCAGACAGATCTGCAATCGGATGTCATTTGGTCACCCGTGTGTATGACCAAAGATCTCGAGTCTAGACTTACTAGAAGGTCATTTACTCTTGTGAAAAAGTGATCCACTTAGCTTAGTGGTTAAGACTCAAGGATGTGAAGGAAGAGGTCTTGGGTTCAACCCCCATGGGATACATGGGGAGAGTGTTTTGCCCAAAGAGCTCTAGAGCCTTCTAGAAGCATCCACTTGAGTTAACTTGGGACACTTGGCTCACATGTAGTTACATGGCTGACACTTGGATGATTAGTATCCACCTGCCCAAGAAGGTAGTCCCTTGGAGAGAGCTATATATAGAGGCATTTGGTTGGGAGGAGAGTCATCTCTCTAGCTTGTGGTGGTCATAATGGTAGTTCTCTTGCAACAACCAACATATCGACATGAAGCAGCACCATCTGCACACTAAATCGAAAAAATAAGCAAGAGATGCAATCCTTTTCAAAATCTTAAAAGGTCGTGTGTATCCTGGAGAAATTCTATTATCCCTTTCTAATAGAAAATTAGATCATTGAGGGCCTACCTTAAGGAATACAATATGATCTTCTTCAAATTCAAGTGGTTTTTTGTTTAAATCATACTATTATTTTGTCTTCTTTGAGTTTTTCTTACGTGTTATTTAATTTTTTCCAAGTTCTTCACCATCTTATCAAACATCTCTTTAGATGCCTCTACTTTATTTGAGGAATAATAAAAGAAATTGTATCCATGCATATAGCCTCAACCAAGCGCAAATATTCACTCCAGATATCTTGCTTTTCACTCACATACATACACAACATATCTTGATTTGAGACTAGAATATCTAGATCAAAAATTATGTTTTTAAGCATCCCATGCAATCTGAAAATATGTTCTACAAAAAATTTGCAACATTCAAGATAGTATCAATCTTTTTCATAGGGAATAAGTGTGCCATTTTGGTAAATCGATCAGTTACCACGAATGTAGTATGATTTTTACTTTTGAATGTAAGCCACAAATTCCATAGAAATAGACTCCCACTTTTGGTTTGGAACATCTAAAGGTTGCGAAATTCCACGCATCGTTTTAAAATTAAACATTCACTAACAAATTTTTCAATGTCTTGCTTCATACATGGTCAAAAAATAAGAGTTTTGCACCTCAGCATAGGTCCTGGAATAACCTCAATGTGAAAAAGAAGGTGCACCATGAGAATCATCTGATCTTTGAACTTTAAATGGAGATTTGGAACATATGCATTACCGGCTATTACAATATAAAACTCCATTAAAAAAATGAAATTTTTTCTTGATACATCGATTCCTTGTTTGTATGCAAAAAAGTTTAAAATATGTGCATAAAAAGAATCATGCTACAACTCTTCTTGAATTTGATTAAGAATGCCAAAATCTACTATAAAGATTTTTCAACTCACTTGCTAAATACTTAATGTCAAAATCCTACTCACTTGCTAATTTAATCAAACGTTTTTGCCTATTGTTAAGCAATGGGTGTGTGAAAAACTATTTTAGAGTCTAATAATGTATATATTTTCAATTCAAACTTAACCCATAGTAGTCGATGTCTCCATTGCTTAAGTGAGTGTGCTGCAACAAGCATTTCTAGGTCATGAGTAGGATAATTAAGTTCACGTTTTCTTGATTTATCTGGATTCATATGCAACCAACCTACCAATTTGTGGAAAAGCACATCCTATTTGAACTCAATGCATCCCATGCAACCACATAAGGTTTTCCCATCTCAAATATTTTCAAACCACAATTTCAAATGACTCTTATTTTTTTAATAACTCAAATTATTATTTATAGGCATTAGTACACAAAACTCCTGCATCTATAAGGGGGTTAACTATATTAGGAGAATCTTTAATATGTGTTGTTTCATATCAGGATAATCCTAAGAAACTTCTAACATCACTTTTATAGTTTTAGGAACCCGCTAATCAACTACTACTACCACCTTATCCTATGAATCACTTCTTTGGATATGACTCTTCCTAGGTACATAAATTTGTCCTTGAAAAAAAACACTTACCCAT
This sequence comes from Ceratopteris richardii, assembly GCA_020310875.1. Classification (NCBI taxonomy): domain Eukaryota; kingdom Viridiplantae; phylum Streptophyta; class Polypodiopsida; order Polypodiales; family Pteridaceae; genus Ceratopteris; species Ceratopteris richardii. The sequence continues at coordinate 3,562,025 of CM035439.1, read as the reverse complement.
TTTGGCATACAATTTGTGTTCTCTAAGTGTTTGTAAATTTTTCTTAAGATGTACAACAGATTCATCATCATCTTTAGACTATACAAGTATATCATCAATAAATACTAAAATGAAATCATCCAAATAATCATGAAAAAATGTTGCTAATCAAGATTATGAATGAGAGAGGAACATTTGCTAATCCGAAATGCCAAACTCTAAACTCATTATGGCCATAACGTGCTTGGAATTTTTTTTTCCTATTTCATCAGGTTTGATCCTAAATTTTGTGACATGTAGATCTTAAGCCCCTTTTTTGGTGAATTCAATCACTACACTTAATTAACTCAACAATTCATCTATACGAGGGAGTAGACACCTATTTTTCAATAAGCTTGTCACTTCCTTTTGAGCCTCTTTCTGAACATGATTCTCTTGAACATGATTCTCTTATCTTGTTGAAAGATGGAGGCTTCTTGAATTATTCGTATTTGTTGTAGCAGGTCTCTATGGTTTACCTTTTGGATATTAAACTCCTCCATCTCTTTGAAACTTTCAGCCTTCTCAACAAGATCTAAGGAGTCTTCTACGTATCCAAATCCTTCAAATTGTAAGAGAGTTCCTCTCGAAACCCTTCAATGAACTTGCTCTTCAAAGCATTCCCATTAACCTTCAATGTATATTTATGAAGGTGCAAAAAAAAAGTTTCTTTCCTCTCATCCACATACAGACTATGGTTTTCATTTTGGTATTGTCAAAAATTATACAAGTCCATCTTCTTCTTCATAACATAATGTGGACAACAATAAAGATCTTCTATTTGTTTCGTAAATCCTTTCCACAAAACCTGATTAGAGTGCGTCCCAGTCCACATATAAGTTTTCATATAGTTTAGCATTGCCACAGAGATGGAGGATCCCTAGCTTTGTTTTTTACTCTTCATCAAAGTGATGAAGATGGACAAAATAATATAGTTCCTCAATCCAAGCCTCTACGTCTTCCTTGCTATCCTTCTCATCATCAAAGCCATTCAACTTTGCCTTCTTAAAGAATTAGTGTTGAGCCCATAAAAGTCATATTGGTCAAAGTCAACTACAATCAAAGTCAAAAGGTCAAAGTCAAATCACTCAAAGTCAACATGGGTGAAGTCAAAGTGTTCAAAGTTGGAGGGTCAAAGTGCACAGGTAGTGCACAATTAATTGGTTCACAAAGGGTAAAATTGGAGAAAGTTGGTTGCAGGTTGCAGAGGTATTTCTCTAATTTTCCTAAAGTTCAAAAGTGTTTTTAAAGTGTTTTGGAAGGTTCAGGTGAACCCTCTCTTAGGTGCACAAGTGAAGAATTAAAAGGCAAAATGTGAAGGTATGTGAACTGGCAGCGTACGTAGAAGTGAAAGTATGGCCCCCCAATTAAAACTTTTGTTTTAGTCTAAAGTCACTACATGACAAAACAGGGATTCGTTGGTTGCCCACTTTTGGAGACAATCTTGGGATATCAAAGTGAGCACCAAGATACTCTTGCAGTTAGGAGCGTACGTGAATCGACACACAAATCAAGGAAAGGACTATTATTGGACTAAGTAAGATTAAGCAAAGTGAGCATAGTATAAGCTAGGCAAGAGAGAGAAGGGCAAGGGACACTCAGGCAGTGTGCGACGCAAAGAAGTGAAGTGCAAGGTGTGCATGAAGAGTGACTAAGGAAGTGAGCAAAGAAGGACTAAGCTATTCACCCCAAGGATCCCAAGGCCTCATTGAAGCTATGCGCGTGCCGACAGAAGGTGTCCATCCCTCCCCCTTATTGGAAGCTTGGTGCAAGGTGTGCACAAGTGCAGGCTTGGGGAAGGTGGAGGTCTAGTGCAGAGAAGGCCGACAGCAACAAGACCCTTGGGTATTTGGTATTTTGTGATTGAGCATTTTGTGGGATTTTGCACAGAAGCATTGGATTGTAGTGTGCATCACCATTGTATTTGTCTTCTTATAATAAATCGACAGAGGCTGCGAGTGTGTATCTTTCTTATTGTCTTCCACTTTTCTCGTACAAACACTCAAATCCCTTCTTGTCCAAGAATCCCCCAACAATTAGTTAACCAAAAATGCACTGGCCTCCACATCTTCATCATTATGTTTTTTTCTTGCTCTCAACATATTAGACGTTTCCGCCTCTCCATCAGCTTCATCGTGAAGGTACATGAATAGATCTTTGGTATCCTCTTGTTGCTTTCTCTCTTGCTCCTTACATAAATTTGCAGAAAGATTTTGAATAAGCTCCTCCTGATGAATATTTTCTGTTAAAGCCTCCATATTAATGCCTTGGATAGATTTGCCTTCTATTCCACTTGTAACATCCCACAATCACACAAGAACATGAGAAGAGAGAAAAATCTTGCACTAGAGAAGAGACAACCATATGCACCAAGAAAGCCAGTTTATGATGTATAAAGAAAGAATTTTATATCATAAATTTCAACCATATACAACATCTTATGGAGAATAGCTTTGTAGTGAAGCCTTAACCTCTCGGCCACCTACGAGCAATCTTAATCTCATCCACGCTCACACTTTCAATCACACCCTCACTCATAATCTTAATCACAACCTCATTCATAATGGAAATCTTTGAAACATAGCCTCCTCTTGCAAGGTGCCAAAACACCCAAATATGAGTTGATCATCCTCAAAAAAGGAATGAAGCGATCCATTGAATTTAATCAAAATCACATCGCTGAGTGTTGAATGTGGAGCTTTTGTAAAAAGCATGTGTTCTAATGGCCTATTGTTTTGTTTTATGGAATATGTCAAAAGTAGAAGAAAAACCATGGTAGAACACATATACGTCGACATCCAAAACATGCATGACAACATGTATGCACTAAAATTAACTCAAATAAAAATACAAAAGCCCTTTTTTATCAAGTGTTGGAAATTTAGCACTTTTTTAAGCCTTCTAACTCAAAAAGCTCTACAAAATTTAGAAGCGCTTTTGAGAGGCAACAATGTTCAGCTCTTTAGTTTGCGTAATTATGTTAGAGATGCCTCGGGTCAAAATCAGCCTCAAAGCATCAGTTTTCTACCCTATAAGTTAACAAATTCTAGAGAGAGAAGAAAAACAAGCCATTATTTTGCAATGAACTATTTTTGGATTCTCAAAAGAGGACCTAACATATGGACGACAGTAATTTTATTGAGATAATTTTGTTCTACTATAGAATCCCTATATCTCTTTCATTTTTTTTAGTTCTTTTATGTTCACGTTCAAATTTCAAATAGAAGTAAAAACTCCCTCGAGGCATTAATTTTCATCCTTGCAAGCTCAAAAGTTTTAGAGAAAGAAAAACAAGCCATTTTTTTATAATGAACTAAATTTTGGGCACTAGCAGAGGTCCCTAACATATGGTCCATAGAAATTTCAAAGAGACTTTTTTATTTACATTCCCTACATTTCACTCAGACATTAAAAATTCTCCTAATCCTTCATTTTGACATTCAAATTTCAACTAAAAAACATGATGCAAAAAATTGTTTGGAGAGGAATTATGAAAAATGTCATCCCAAAATTTTATTTGTATGCATAGAATGACCTAGAAACGCATTCTAAACATTATCTACACAATACATAACAAAAAATTTGTAATGAGATATTTCACTACCAACAGGCTTATTACAATTCTTCCCCCTATTAAAGAACTCTGTCCTTAGATTTGGAAAGAAGAGCAATGTGCTAGAAAATCATCTAAACTCATGTGAAATCTTCTATCAGATATGTGTACCACTTATCCAAAATTCCTACTATAGAATGATTCGTAAGTAATCTCAAAAGAGTCATCATCTTTCAACTTACAGTTCTCCTGCAAAACACAACCAACATTAGGTGCATATTTTTTTAAGTAACCTAACGTGAGATATAGGATGCACATTTAAATGTCTCGGTAATTCCAACAAATATGCAAGAGATCCAATCTTTTTCAAAACTTTAAAAGTTCTTGCATACTATGAAGAATGTTTATGATCCTTCCCTCATAGCAAGTTAGATCATTGAAGCTAACCTTAAGAAGTACCATACCATCATTTTGAAATTCAAGTGGTCTTTTCTTCAAATCATAGAATTTTATTTTCTATCTTTTTTGAGCTTATTTTATGTGTTGTTTAATTTTTCTAAGTTCTTCATCCTTCTTCTTGTGCATCTCTTTACATACTTCTACTTTGTTTGAAGAATTAGAGAAGGAAGCGGAATTCAAACAAGTATCACCATTCACAACCTCAAATAGAGTCATTTTTATGCATGCATGTCACACATTATTGTATGAAAATTCAAGTAAGGGTGAATATTGACTCCATTTACCTTGCTTTTCATTCACATACATATGCAACATATCTTCAAGTACACGGTTGACCCTCTCAATTTTCCCATGAATATGTGCATCAAAAGTTGTACTCACATGAAGTTGTGCACCGAATTCTTAAAATGTTGCTTTCCAAAAGTTTAATGTGAAACAAGAATCTATATAAAAAAATATGTTTTTAGGTATCCCATTCAATCAAAAAATTTATTTTACAAACAATTTGGCAATCTTCAAGGCAATATCAATGTCTTTCATAGGGAAGAAATGTGGCATTTTGGTAAGTCCATCAAATACCAAAAACATAGTATCATGTTTACTTTTATTCATAGAAAATTCAATGATGAACTCCATACAAATAGAATCCCACTTGTGGTTTGGAATATCTAAAGATTGCAACTTTCTAGGAATCCTTTTAAACCTGGTTTTCATATATTGTCACTTTAAACATTGACTAACATATTTTCTAATATCCTGATTCGTATTGGACAAACAAAAGAATTTGCCATTTTAGCATATGTCTTGGACTGACCTGGATGTGGGGAAAATGGTGCATCATGACAATCATGTAATATTTGAAATTTTAATTGAGATTTAGAAGATATGCATAAATGACTATTACAATATAAAACTCCATTCTCCAAATGAGATTTTTCGTGCTACATCAATCCCTTCTTTGTATGCAAAAACTTAAGAATAATTGCATAAAAATAATCATTTTATAACTCTTTTTGAATTTGATTAAGAAATTCACAATCTACTGTAGCATTGAGTCTACATAAAGGTTTTTGAGTCAATACATAACAACATCATTTTCCTTACTAGTCAAATACTTAATGTCAAAATATCACTCACTTAGTGGTTCAACCCAACAATTTTATCTATTATTAAGCACTGGTTGTGTGAAAATGTATTTTAGACTCTAACGATTTTTTTTTAGACTCCAATGCTAAAGTGACTACATGTCTCCAATACTAAAGTGACTATAGCACACATTTCTAGGTTATGAATATGATTTTTTTGTTCATGTTTTGTTTTTTAAATCTTTGGATTCATGTGCAACCATCCTACCATCTCGTGGAAGAACAAAATCCTATTTGACTAGGATTGGCATTGCATGCAACCGCAAAAGATTTTTTCAGCTCATGCATTTTCAAACCACAGTTTCAATGACTTTTTATTTCAACAATGCAAAAAAAAAAAATGATAGGCATGAGTCCACACAAATCCTGCATTATTTCTAGTCAACTCTGTGATGGGATCAGTGTTGAAGAAATGATCCCATTTTCATCCCTGCTTCTATTTACCTTTATATCCTATTTCATTTCTATGAGTGGACCTCCATTTTATGTTTGAGAGTCACTCCATTTTGTATCCCATTAGCTGTATTTAGGATCATTTGTCATTTGCTTCTACTTTGTTTTAATTCTTCTTCAAGGAGAGTTATACCATATATGATGTATTTTTGAGAGCCTCCTCTGAATCAATATAAGGATGGCCTCTTCCCACTTTGTACTTGGTTAGGAGATTGAGATTTTACTTCATGCTCTTGGGAAGATCCCTTTAATATGTATATGGGTTTTCCCATTTCATGGTCTACTCACTCTTTTGAATCTCAGAGTCATTTCATTTCATGGTCTACTCACTCTTTTGAATCTCACAATCATTTCATTTGTGAGTACATTTTCTATTTCATTTACCTTCTGCATGTGTACGCTCAACATGGTATCAGAACCATAGGTGGAGGTCTTGGTGGTTCATCTTGAGGTGGTGCTGCTTGTGGTAGCACTTCTTTGGTGGTGGTCCTTTCTCTTCATACAGAAACTTTTGACCATTGATTTCATGAGCATCTTTAGGTGCCATTTTGTCATTTCCCCACCCCCTTGCCTTTTTTCACCTCTGTTTTCCAGCCTTCTTATGTCAATCCTTGGTAGCATTTGACAAATTTTATATCATTTGTTGCTATCTTTGAGGAGTTGGGTGGTGGATCTCTAATCTTTTGAAGTGATTATAAGCATTATTTGGTGTTTTTTCAATCTCCATTCCATTCATTTAGTGGCTGCCCTCTTCATCTTTGTGGCTCTAGCATACATACTTGATGTATTCTATGATGGATCATTGTCACATAGTATATTTTTGGTAACACTTATTTGTTGTGTGATTGTGTGGGTATACTAAATAGATGCTCCTGGCTTAGTATTGAGGTCATGAGATGGGCTCGTTCTCAAGTAATTTCGTTTGCAACGAGCATCCATCATAGCTGTTGATTTTGCCCACCATTGCCTGTAATAATGGAAACGTCTATATGCGCATGTGCGCACACATGTGTGTAAAAGAAGAGCAAGATCACTTTTAACTGGTAATCAACTCAGCTCTTACATCCTCTATCTCTGCCAACAAGCGCATGTAGATGCATACACAGACATTCTATAGAGATATATAGGAAATGATTCCAAATATTTCGGATTGTTTTAAGTGGCCGTATAAATGGAATGAATTCTTTTCTGATTTTTCTTTTATAAAAATTTATAGATGGTACAATAGCGCAAGTCCTTGGTTCTCCTTCAATAGCCCCTCAGGTCTATTATAGTGCGACACACGTGGAAAAATAAGTAATACACTAAATTTTACTCACCTACAAAGTGCATGTCGATGTCGACAAGTCGAGCAAACGAAACTGTAGACACGTGATGTCTCTCTATGCATCTCCCAATAGCCCACATATGTCCTGTGCTCTTCTCTATGCTAGAGAGAGAAAACACAGACAAGTCTATTAAGAAATTGCCGCCAGGCATTCAACTCAGCTGTGGGCGTGGAATGGCATAGATTTCATCAGACAAGAAGCCAAGAGGAAGAGAGACAACAGAGAGAAAGAAAAAAAGTATTAATCCATGCTGTTGTGATGGATGCACACAGAGACAGAGGAAGGTAGAGAGAGCGAGAGAGCGTGAAAGGGGAATACAAGGCAAAGAGCTTTGTAAAACAAAGCACAGCCTCTGTGAGATCTCTCTCCTCTGTGTGTGTTACTCTGCATCATACATAACAAAACACAGAAGCTGCGCGTTAAGCCATTCACATTAGCTATTTGTTTTATTTTAATGATTGATCTTGCTGGATCTTTCGGCCACAAGATGCGCGCAATTTTCTTGAATGACATCATCACTGATGTCATACCAGCAGATAAGGATAACATAATACTCCATTTTTTTTTTTTGGAGTTGACTACTATTACGATATACAACTCCATTCTGCAAATTATGAGATTTGCCGTGATACATGAACTCCATCTTTGTATGCAAAAACTTCAGAATAGTTGCATAATAATAAAAATAATCATGTTATAACTCTTCTTGAATTTGATTGAGAAATTCACAATTTACATCATTTTCCTTGCCAACCAGATACTTAATGTCAAAATAGTACTCACTTAATGGTTCAATCCAACAATTTTGTCTATTATTAAGCAGTGGTTGTGTGAAAATGTATTTTAAACTCTAATGATTTTTTTTCAATTCAAAATTAACCCCTAATAGTAGATGTCTCCAATGCTAAAGTGGCTACAACAAGCATTTCTAGGGTATGAATATGATTTTTTTGTTCATGTTTTTCTTATTTTTTTGGATTCATATGTAACCACCCTACCATCTTTTCAAAGAACAAATCCCATTTGATTGGGATTGGCATCACATGAAACCGCAAAAGTTTTTTCCATCTCTTGCATTTTCAAACCACAATTTCAATGACTTTTTGTTTCAACAATACGAAAACAAATTTGATAGGCATCACTCCACACAAATCCTGCATTCTTTCTAGTCACCTCTGTGAGGGGATTAATGTTGAAGAAATGATCCCATTTCCATCCCTATTTCTATTTACCTTTATATCCCTATTTCATTTGTATAAGTGCACTCCATTTTATGTCTGGGAGTCACTTCATTTTGTATCCCATTAGTTGTATTTAGGATCTTTTGTCATTTGCTTCTACTGTGTATTCATTCTTCTTCAAGGAGAGTTATACCATATATGATGTATTTTTGAGAGTCTCCTCCGAATCAATTTAAGGAGGGCCTCTCCACACTTTGTACTTGGTTAGGAGATTGAGAGTTTACTCTTCATGCTCTTGGGAAGCTCACTTCGATACGTATGCGAGCTTTCCCATTTCATGGTCTACTCACTATTTTGAGTCTCACAATCATTTCATTTGTGAGTACATTTTCTATTTCATTTACCTTCTACGTCATGTGTACTCTCAACATGGTATCATGACTATAGGTGGAGGTATTGGTGGTTCATCTTGAGGTGGTGGTGCTTGTGGTATGACTTCTTTGGTGGTGGTGCTTTCTCTTCATACAAAAACTTTTGGCCATTGATTTCATGAGCATCTTGAGGTTCCATTTTTTCATTTTCCCACGCCCTTGCCTCTTTCCACCTCTGTTTTCCTGCCCTCCCACCATTCTTGTGTCAATCCTTGGCAGCATTTGGCATTTTTTCTATCCTTTGTTGCTATTTTTGAGGAGTTGGGTGGTGGATCTCTGATTTTTTGAAGTGATTATAAGCATTATTTGGTGCTTTTTCAATCTCCATTTCATTCATATAGTGGCTGCCCTCTTCATATTGTGGCTCTAGCATACCATACTTGATGTATTCTATGATGGATCATTTTCACAATTATATTTTTGGCAACATTTATTTGTTGCGTGATTGTGTGGGTACACTAGATAGATGCTCCTCGATTAGTATTGAGGTCACGAGATGGGCTCGTTCTCATGTAGCTGCATTTGCAACGAGCATCCATCATAGTTGTTGATTTTGCCTGTAATAATGGAAACGTCTGTATGCGCATGTGCGCACACATGTGTGTAAAAGAAGAGCAAGATTACTTTTAACTGGTAATCACCTCAGCTCTTACATCCTCCATCTCTGCCAACAAGCGCATGTAGATGCATACACACACACTCTCTAGAGTAATAAAGAAAACGATTCCAAATATTTTGAATTGTTTTAAGTGGGATAAATGGAATGAATTCTTTACTGATTGGTTTTAGAGGTGGTACAATAGCGCAAGTCCTTGGTTCTCCTTCAATAGCCCCTCAGGTCTATTATAGTGCGACACACAGGGAAAAATAAGTAATACACTACTTTACTCTCAGATACAGAGCACCGTCAACAGAGAACTTCACCTACAAAGTGCATGTCGACAAGTCGAGCAAACAAAAGTGTAGACACGTGATGTCTGTCTATGTATCTCCCAATAGCCTACATATGCCCTCTCCTCTGTCGAAGAGAGAAATGAAGTGAGAGAGTTCAGAGAGAAAGCATGACGTCTGTTGCGTAAGGCATACAACCTCACAAAGACAAAGTCTCCAGAGCTCGTGATATCTCATTTCTAAGAGAGAGAGAGAGAGAGAGAGAGAGAGAGAGAGAGAGAGAGAGAGAGAGACCTTCCAGTCTTTCGTCTCTATGCTAGAGAGAGAAAGACAGACAAGTCTAGTAAGAAATTGCCGCCAGGCATTCAACTTAGCTCTGGGCCTGGAATGGCATAGATTTCATCAGACAAGAAGCCAAGATGAAGAGAGACAACAGAGAAAAAGAGAAAAGTATTAATCCATGCTGTTGTGATGGATTCACACAGAGACAGAGGAAGGGAGAGAGAGAGAGAGAGACAGAGCGTGAAAGGGGAATACAAAGCAAAGAGCTATGTAAAACAAAGCACAGACTCTGTGAGATCTCTCTCCTCTGTGTGTTACTGTGCATCATACATAACAAAGCACAGAAGCTGCGCGTTAAGTTATTCACATTAGCTATTTATTTTATTTTAATGATTGATCATGCTGGACCTTTCAGCTACAAGATGCGTGCAATTTGGACTGATGACTTCTTCCCAGAGACTCAAGGCGTCAAACCACTTGGTTACGTGGGCTTAGACAATGTATCCTTGAGAAACACTCAAGGCGTCAAACCACTTGGCTACGTGAGCTTACACAATGTATCTATGAGTTTCTCAGAGATGGGTGCCTCTATGTTAAGTTGGGTGTGTGAGAGTGTTTTCAATTCATTGTAATCTCAAAAGAAAAAATGCGTGCAATTTTCTTGAATGACATCATCACTGATGTCATATCAACAGATAAGGATAACATAAAACTTCAAGATCTTTTTTGATAAAGCATACATGCACAAATTGCGCATCATGTTTTTGGGCCGTTGACATCAATATGGTTAGCTTCATATAATAAAGTAAGGGGCCGTTGACATCATGTTAGCTTAGAAGTCCAATTACTTCACATAATAAAGTAAGGGGCCTTCGTCATTGGGGGCTCCCCTCCACTTGAAGTTGGCATTGTTTATTGACGATATAAGGAGTTGCTTAATTTTTTAGATGGACTTTTATCTCATAAGAAGTCATCCATTTATATGGACTTTTAGTCCTCTTTTGCAAAATACAAGTATCTTGGGAAGTTTCATATGCATATAACTTCAAACTTCCATTTTTTAAGATCATTTTATTGAGACATTTTAAACAAAGGGTTATGGGCGATGACATCTATCTCATTTTATGGACTTCAAATGTTTCCAAAGGTGTGCCTTACTTTCTCAGACATCCAATTGTTATACTCTCCTAAAGCGTATATTTGTACCACGGCCATATCTATATATGTATTTGTACTTGGTGAGATCGCATTTGGTACTCTTAGCTCTAAGTGTTCTTGTAACTACAAGCAATATAAGAAGAATCTTTGTGTGCGTGGGATTGGCTATTCTAAGCCACCCTGGTCTCATCTCCATCCACTTGTGTGAAAGGACTACTTTAAGACCTCAAGTGTAATTCGTACAAGGACTACTATAAGACCTCAAGTGTTATTCGTGCCTTGCCTACATTTTGAGGCGACTCCAAATTATCTTATGTGCTTATTATGAAGATCAAATTTTTTTGCAACGTCGATGTCTACACATTCCACTACCTCATCATTGACATCATTTTATCTTCCCTCCTTTACACCTATGTTCATATGGAAAGATGAGCAACTCAATGGCAACAACTACAATATTTAGAAAGACATCATGAAGGTCTATTTATACGTGAATCTTCTCTATGAGGTTGTAGAAGGATGCCAACCTGCCCTTGATAAGACTTGTGACCATTTGGAATGTGACGGATAGGCAAGCTTTAGGGAAATTATTTGTAGATTTTGATGAACTTACTAAAGGTCACATCACATCATGCAAAGCTTCACATGAAGCATGGAAACTAATTCAAGACCTTTATGAATATAAAAATCATTCAAACATTGAAACATTAGAAGCAAAATTCACAATCTTTCTATTCGCCCATAGGATCCAATCACTAAGGTAATTGCAACATTTGAAGATTACCAACACGGGCTTCCCTTATGTGATCATCAAATCTCTAGTAAAGATATGTCCATTAGACTGCTTAAAAAACTCCCAAAGTTAGAAGGCTTATGAAACATGGGAGGAAGTTAGAAGGCTTATGATAATCAAGGTCAAACCTTAACATGTGAGGAAGTTAGAAGGCTATTGCTTCTCCACGACTCAAAAGCCAACAATTATTCTTCACAAGAAACTATAATGGAGGCCAAATGATCCTTTGACAATCAAAAACATCACAATAGTCATTATAGAAATAGCAACAACTCTTCGAAGACATCTATGTCTAAGAACAACACTAAGTGTTCATCTCAGTGATCACATTGTTGCAATGGAGACTTTTTTTATCCATTGATTCCAATGCTTTAGTCACCTCAATATTTTTCAAAGAATGGACCTTTGATAGTGAAGCCATCTGCCACATGCATAAGGATTGAGATTCATTTCAAGAAATCAAAGAACAATCGGTGAAGTTTACTCACGCAACAACAAGAATATACCCGTTGAAGGTATAGAAAAGGTTAGCATTACCAACCACAATGGAAAAGGCATAGCATTGAACAACTTAATTTTTGTACCCAACCTTTGCATGAGGTAACTATTATTAAAGGCTATAACAACTCATCATAAAGAAGTTCTTTTTCACAAAAACTTTGTTAAGGTGTTTGATCCCTTTACACAACCTAAGGATTTGAAGACAAAAGTCTTTAAAAACTTTCTTACTTTGTCACCAAAGAATCACTGTCTAAACTATGACATGAAAGACACGGACATAATTGATATGTTAGAAAGATTTCCTCACCTCAACTTGTCAAAGGGATTGCCTAAAATTGCTCAAGTCAAAGATGTTTACGGAGCATGTATCCAAGGATAACAAGGTAGGGACCATGTTCCAAAAGAAGCATCAACTCGAGATAAGAAACCACTCAAGCCAAAGATGTTTTCCAAGCATATAGACAAGACAAACAATTTAAGGCCCATGCTACTTCATGTGAAGGTCATATAACTTTCTCATTAGGTACACTTTAATATTTATTTGAGATTGTTTCTTTTCATATGTATTGAATAACTTCTTCCAAAGCTCCTCTTCTCTTTCACAGCCCAATACTGTAAAGTGAATATTATCTGCTAGGTGCAATTGAATGGTGGAACTAGCCATGTCGTCCAACTCATCCCCTCATCATCATCATCATCCATACCAATAAGCTTCTTTGAGATTCCATTTACTCTTCCACTATCTCCTTTGAATCAACACATCTTTAATTTTATTCTTCCAGACTCCAAAGTTTAAGCCATCAAATGGTATTTACCTTGCAAGTTATAGCTCCTCTTGGGAACGCAAGCACTACACCCTGATCCACCATATGTGCCTGAGATATGTCAACCATGATGATAGAGAATTGACAATAATGGATCTAGAATAACTCAAAAATCACTAAGGCTCAAAAAAGGATGACCAAGTGTCAAATTGTAGGAAAAATTCCAGAAAGCCTTAGCAAAGATTCAAAAGCTCAAACTTCAATGATAAACCTTTACACATAGCCAAGGATGCAAACAGTGACTTTGGTGACTCCGATGAAAAGGTATGCCAAGGCCTATGCCTTGGTTGACTTCTTAGTTGTAAGCCTTGGTGAAAGTTGTGGGCAGGTAGGTGGGTGCCTGCTTCACTAGCACAACAACAAAATATCTTTTCCTTTGAATAGCTCTGATACCACTGAATTGGCGAGATGGAGATGCACCGTGGTATTTTCTCCTTTGAGAGATACCCTCACAATAGAAAATTGAGCTCCAATGACAAGCATGCTACTTTGCATAGACCTACATAAAAACATAGAACTACACAATACACAAAGAGTATGAACTCAATTTTCCTAGGCTTTACAAATGCAATTGAACTTATAGTCTATGATTGACTAGGCCACTATATGTTTTGTTATAGAACATATACAAAAGTGTCTGGTGTGTTGGTGCAAAGTTCAAGCCTACACATTTGGATAGAATTTCATCAACAATTGAAGCTCCATGGAAACCATTGCTAGGAAGTCTTTAACCTTTACCATTTGTAAATGTCATTTTTCACTTGAGAGAATATTTGTAATCACTACCAAACTCATGGAATTTTTAGATAGAAAAGGACTTCATTTGAGGGAATATCTCCTAGATTGAAGGACTACTTTTAGTGAGAGCTGATGGAGGATTCAAATTCAAATTCAAACATCTTATCTATAAAAGATGTCAAAAAACTTGCAGGGTGTGTGACTCTAATCCCGAGTTCTCCATTGCCACATTGTAAGAGAGTGAGGTCTACATTGTAACCTACACTAGTAACCATCATTAGGCATTGATTATGAAGCCTATGATCTTGTATAACACTGTTCTTCAATACAATAGATCTACACTTCTTATCTATGGTCTCTCTGTCATAGTCATTCATAATAGTCAAATTGTACTGCTCATATCTTAGTCATTCCTTCACCATTTTCAATGATCTATAGCTTGTTGGAATCAAATCCAAGTTCTCTACATGCTCACAAAGTTTGAAGACAATATATTGATCCAATTGGGAGAAAAGCACGTCAAAGCAATCACTACTCAAACTCTATAGAGGTCCTAAAAAGTGGGGGTAATGATTCAACTGCTAAATTGATTGCTCTATGTATAGTGCATTATTTTAAGTGATTCCACTTGGAATGATTAGCTCATTAAGCTAACTGATACCTCTAAGAGGAATTTTTCTAATTCCTACTGTTCTGGAAGCACTGAGCATAACAAGAAGCAGGTGTGTGAACAAAAATAGAAGGTTTTCATTTATCCTTCAACTTGGAAGTAGCTTGTTTTGGTTCAATCTTTTCTCACATCATTTCCAAAGTACATAGACACTTATTTAGTGTCATTGGAAAGCTAAGATGGCCTACAACTCAACTCTGAAGCAAGAAGGGGATGGTACAAAGCAGGATTTAGGAGTACCTACTCATTTCTTGGAGTGTCCATCCATCTATCCCAACTGTGGTATCAGAGCAAAGCTAAGGTAAAATGGGAGATGGATTTCCTTCTTTCATTGATAAATTGGACAGGAACAACTACCAAGCATGGTCCTTGAGGATGAAGACATACTTGCAAGGAGGGAGCCTCTATGGATACATCTTAGGAGATGAGGAGATGCCCATATTCAGAAGCAAAGCACTACCTACAAGAGAGGAGCATGAAAGACTCAACACATGGTGTGCCAAGGATGCATTAGCAAGGTCTTACTTATTTAACTCAATCTCTGATTTTCTTCTTCCACACATTAGAAGTTGTAAGACATCCCAAGAGACTTGGGAAACATTGTCTTCCTATTTTTCTTCCAACACAAGGGCTAGGAAGAACCAATTGTGGATTGAGTTTACCACTCAAAGAAAGCAACCCGAACAAGGCATCTCAGAGTATGTGACCAAAGTTAAAGATGTAGCAGATCAATTGGCAAGCATAGGAGAAGAAATTGAAGAGGAGCATATTGTAAGACAAGTAATCAATGGTATTAAAACTGATGACAAATGGGAGAGCTTCACAACTGCCATGGACTTGTACATGGACATGCAGATTCTAGACCTTACCACTCTCATGGGGCAACTATTTATCCATGAAGCCAAGCTCAACAAGAATGGAGATTCATCAAGAGGTAATAGCTCTTCTGCCCTATACATTGATAAAAGTAAGTCCAAAGATAAAGGGAAGAACAAGAAGATTGAGGATGAAGGAGCTACCTCCGAAACCAACTATGCAGGGAGAGGTAGAACCTCAAGAGGAAGGGGCAGAGAAGGTAAGCAAGGTAGGGGGAAACCTTATAAGTCCGCACCATGTAATATTTGTGGATTGTCAAATCATACTACAAATGAGTGTTACAGGAACTTCAAGAATCACAGAGGTAGAGGATATAAAAGAGGTGGATATACACTATCAAAAGGAAGATTGAATCACCATCAAGGATACAATAACAACTACAACAACAACTACAATAGCAACTATCAAGGAGGCTACAAATCAAGGAAAGACTACAACAATTACACAGAGGAGCAAGGGGATTCTCTTTTGATTATGAACATGACTTCAAAACCAGGTATAACTTATGAACATCTCTTCTATATTGCCTCAGGATGCTCAAACCATGTGGTAGGCAATTTAGCTCTTCTCTCTGACCTTGAGAACAAAAGGGTAAGCATCAGGTATAAACAAGTGATGACACCAAGCACTCAGTGATTAAAGTAGGAAATGTTAAGACCTCTGATGGAAACAAGAATCTGTTGAGAAGGGTTCTATATGTACCTACAATTTCCAAGAATTTGATGATTGTTGGACAAATTTTGGAAAACAGTTTGCAGGTCAGGTTCAACCAATATGGAGCATTTTTGGAGGATCCCCAACATGGATTCAAGAGAATTTCCAAAGGAGAAAAGACAGGTAGATTGCTCATATCATAAAGTAAATCATAGTTACCGTTGATGAAGCCCGGAATTGGCGGCTGAATATTACGTACATTTTGGAAAGTCTTTAACACCACTTGCATCATGTCCAGTATCTTGAGCATCATCTGTGCAGCGACATCAGGCATGGGGTGGAGGCGTGGCATCCAATGTCTGATGGTAGCCATCATATGTAAGCTACAGTAGGTGTGTCGGTTGGGGGTGCAATGGCGGGGTAATTGAGCCATTCTTTGCAATTGGCATTGTTCTTAACTTTTATGGCAAATGCCTTCCATGATCTTCTCCGTTGCACTGGCCCATAGCAATTGTTATACTTCAAGTGCATGGGCGCGTGATCCCATGCTCGTAGCATCTCGGGATAGGTTTCCAGTAACTTTTGCCTCCAGGTGGGTTGGAATATGTTCCCTTTGTGGGCGTCCTCTGGAATGTCCTCAGGTTCAAACTGGGTAGCAAAAGTAGGGTACTTGTTGGTTTTGCATTTGATCTCAGCGTTGTAGTCTGCCAACAGTACAAAGTATGGTTTATATTGTAATTCTGAGTTGGTTATCAGTCGCCTGGTAGCCAAGTGCTTGAAATATTCCGATTGAAGTATGGTCTCCTCGATAGTCTTCATAGCCACCATCTGAGTTGAGATACGCTCTTCGTGAGTCACCCCCATCTCTTCTACCTGTTTCATCCATGCCGGAGGGGGTTCCTCATATGTGTCTTGTCCCTCATCAGTGATTGTGCCTCCTGGAAAAGGTTGAGGCTCATAAGTATCATCAAATGTTTCCTCCACTGGAATGGCTATGGCCTCCTCCTCTGTTGGTTGATCAGGTGGAGAGGGGGGTCGTTCGTATTGTAGCAACTTAATCTTCAATTCTACGATCTGTTGTCATAGCTCAAGTACCTCATTGGCCGTTGAAGGTTCAAGTTCTGGTGAAGTAGCAGCATCGACCATCTCTGTAGGTTTTAGTGGGTGTGGTGTAGGCACTTGGGATCTTTGTAATTCCTTGACTTGGTCGGCAAGCTGATCATGTGCTTCTAAGAGGTTGGCATAGGTTTCCAATATTTGTTGTATGCTTTCTGAAGGGATGGCCCGGAAGTTAGCAGGGTTGATGGGTGCCCCTGGAGTATTTTCTATGGAGGCTTCGAGGTTGTCTTGATTTTGTTGCTGTAATCTCCTGTTTTCCTCTTGTGCAGCTGCTAGGTGGTGTCGGAGTAGAGCCATGTTTCATTGTAGTCTAGCATTACGGGCTAGCTGATCTCTGAGTTGTTCTTCTGTTGCCCTAGTCGTCTCTGTATGTTTGGCTTCGAGCTCCACCTGGGATTGTTGGAGGATGGTCACTTCATGTTGTAGTGTTGTATTACTTAGCTCCAAGGCATTGACACGTGCCTGGAGTTGAGCCGAGAGATTGCACAGCTCTGTGTTATTTTCTTCCAGTAATCTATACTCTTGCTTAAGTTGAGTGGCCGCTTCGAACATGGTGTCTAGTGCATGACTAAATGATGTGGATGCAGGGGTAGAGGTGGAAAATGCAAAGGGTTGGGAAATGGGGAAGGGAAAGGTGGATGATGTGCCTATGAGTGAAGTGAAATGTGAGGATGTTGGAACAAATGTGATGGTGGGTGCTCCTGTGGATGGTGAAATGTCCATGGGATCGGACGTGATGGTGTGTGAAGTGTGAATCGTGAACACAGGAATGGTGGGTGGTGTGTTCAAGTGCATTGGTAAGCCCGAATGGCATTACCCGAAAGGCAAATATGCCCCACTCTATGGCAAAAGCCGTCTTATGCTGATCTTCTGGTGCAATGGCTACTTGATTGTAGCCAGAGAACCCATCTAGGAAGTTGTACACTTCCTTGCCTGCTACCCTTTCTAATAGATGCTCGGTGATAGGAAGCGGATAACTATCCCTGATAGTGGCTGCATTAACCTTCTTCAAGTTAATGCATACACGTAATTTGCCATTCTTTTTGGGCACCACTACAATGGGGGATACCCATTCAGTATGCTCAATTTCATAGATAAATCCAGCTTCAACCAAGCGATCTATCTCTTCCTTGATCTTGGCCGCATAGTTGTCATTGTATGTGTATGGCTTTTGCTTAGAGGGCCTAGCCTCTGAAGTCATGGGGATCGTATGTGAGCATATGTTAGGGTCTACACCTTTCAGGTCCTTGTAGCTCCAAGCGAATACATCTCGATACTCCCTTAGCAAAGCTATCAACTCTTGCTCTTCTTCTTCCATCAAGTCATGTCCTATGTAGGTGCATCTTTCTTCTCCTTCTTCTACGGCTACGACTATTTTCTTAGTAGTTTCCTTGCTATCATAGGACTCACCTGATTGTGCATCACGTTTAGGCATTCTTACCATGACTCTTCTATCTTCTATCTCATACTTCTTGAAATTTTCCGGCACCTCAAACAAGGACTCCTCTTCCTCGGGTGTGGCTTCTTTCCTCTTTCTTTTCTTTCCTTCACTCTTGGTGGTCACTTGTGTGGTTAATCTCACCTCATTCATGAGCTCTTCATGTCTCTGAGGGTGAACTTCTACCTCATAGAAGTATTCTCCCTCTGATGCAAACGGTGGGTCCATGATGATTGACTCTAGGTCGGAGTCACTTGCATCCTTAAATGCATCAGGGCTAGGTTCGCATTCTTCTAACACTGCATCTCCCATGATCGGTTCTATTGAAAAGACTGAAATGTCATAGCCATCCTCATCACAGTGAGGTGTCCATTGTTCTTCATTGATGGCTACATCCATTGTTGCTAAAATTTCAGCCCAGCCATGAGGCTCAAATTCTTCGTCAGGAAAAACTACAGGTGCATAGGCTGGGTCTTGAATTGATCTATGGGTTTCTTTTGCACCTACCTCTCTGGCTTTCTCTCTCTTCTCTTCTTCTGCTACTACCTTACACATCCATAAGTGAGTGTCTTCATGCATCCATGAGGATCTGGATCCTATGGAATGCACAGACTCAGTCTCATCTTTGCCTCTATGGATGGGATTCCATTGAATAGGTGGTACATCTCTATGAGAGTAATCCTTGAGATTGACTTTGGTTGTAACACCTAGATGTTGCAAATACAAGGAATTGGTTCCCCAATCCTGTACCACTTGCAATTGCCACATAAATGGCCTTCCCAAAATCATCTCGTAGGCTTGGTTTTTGCTAAAGTCACATATAGCAAAAGTATGCTCAAACTCAACACCACATGTAGTGAGAGTTATTCCTTCTATCAATCCTAAGGGCCTTTCAATATGACCATCGGCCATCTGCAATTTCATTCTCGTTGGCCTAAGTGCTAGCTTGCCCCAACGCTTCCATAAGGAAGTGGTAGCAATTGCAACTCCTGCACTTGAGTCCAAAATTGCCTTGGTTGTGTATCCCTGATGGCTAACTGGTAGATAGGTATTTCCTTCCTCTCCTTCACTCATGTCTCCTATCTTATCCAAGGGTATTTCTAGTACTGTTCTGTGGGATCCTAACTGGGAACGAGATTTGGTTAAGTTTGGCACTTCTTTGGCTATGTGTTTCCACACTTCTGGCTTAACTTTGAGTAGCTCTTCTAAAGTGAGATTGCACTGCACTTTAGTGTTTTTTACTACCTCAGTATTCCTAGGTATGATCGAATCTTCATTTCTTATCATGACCGTGGGCGCTCTCATGCATGTTGACTTTGTTTCCCATGGGCCTGTGAAATGTGGTAACTCTTGCAAGGAATTAGACTCAAAGTCTAACCTCTCATGAGGGTGGGCACTTTCCTGTTCTTCATAGATAGAAGGGATGTCCTATGTAAATTGATCATGTGCGTCATCCACAAGTTCAATGGGAGGAGGGACTTCACTTTCCTTTGCCCACTTCTCTTCTTGAATCTCTCTCAGGAACTCTGGTGAATACCTATTCATAGAAGAAGAAGTGTCTAGTTCAGTAGAGTTAGGCCCATAAGCTTCCTGGGGAGGAAAGCTTATTCTATCTCTTGCACTCCCCTCAAGTTGGGAGGAGGCTCCTTTCCCAGACTTTGCAAGTAGCCTTTCCAATCTATCTAATAGACCGTCAAAATGCAATGGTGTTCTACTGGAGCTAGAGCCATTGAACAAGCGACTGGCTTCAAACATGGCTTGCGCCAATTCGACCATCTTAGCACAAAGCTTTGTTCTCTCTATTTCTAGATCGGCTCTAGGGTAACATTTGTCATGATTTGTCACGTTTGGCCCTTCCTAGATTCTGGCCTGATATGCTTTAAGCATCATGTCTAGATCCTCAGGAGTGGGATCCGCTAGGACTGATCCTACTCTGGGTGGTGGGTGGGTTACGTGTGGTGGATTAGAATGTTGGGGAATGGAAGGTGATGGGTTGGAGGGAGATGGAAACGGTGGTGGAGGGGTGGTGTGAGAGTGGTTTTGAGATGCGAGTTCACTTATCTTTGCTTTGGTTTCTCTCAAGCTTTCTTCAAGTTCGCTCATTTTCTGTGACCATTGTCTTTTCATTCTTTCCCGGCTATCTCTCCAAGCTCTTGTCCTTTTCTTAGTTATACTCTCTGTCTCACTAACCTCAGAATTCTCTCCCAAGCCTACTCCTTGATTTTGTTGCAAGGCTTGAGCTCTAGTGACCACATGCACTGGGGCAGTGGAAGTTACACTTCCTATAGAGTCTACTACTAGTCCAATGACGTTGATAGGAGTGATTTTTGGCAGGTTATTGGGATTCTTCGGACAATCTCGTAAGAGATGCTCTTTTTTGCAATCTTGACAGAAGCCCCGAATTGTCACTGGTTGGGGTTGTGTAGGGGCGGGCAGTGGGCAATCACGTATAAGGTGATATCCGTGACATCTGAAGCATGGTCCTCTAGGAAATGGGGGCCGTACCTGCCTAGGTTGAGGTCTAGAGTTGGGGTTTGTGTACATGACATTAGCATACTCAGGCTCCCCACTATTTTCACTTGGGTCTTTATAATAGTATGACTCGTTATGCTCGGGTGACTGCATGTAGTAAGCCTGTGGGCTATCAATATGTGTGGAGTCAAAACTATGGTCACTTGGATCACTGTCTGATAGCAACGGTGTGACTGGGACTATGGCTCTATTCAGATTTTCTTCAACAGATGCATATTTCACTAGGATCACATTGGTTGGAGCAGGGGGTTGCTGCGCTAGGACTGGTTGAGGTCTCTGTTGCCCTTGATAAGGTGGCTGATAAGATTGTTGTGGTCTGCCGTATTGTTGTGGTGGGTACTGATTCTGGTATCTACCATGTTGTGGATATGGCTGAGGGTAATTTTGCCTGACAGTTTGTTTGTTATAAGGGCAGTCTTGTGCGGTGTGGTTGGTGTACCTTCGCTCTATGGTGCAGTACTGGCTACTAGGATTCACTTGGGGTTGGGCCATAATAGGACAAACACTTGCCATATGGTCACCTCCACACGTATACCACCTCTTGACTAGGGCAAATCTTGGAATTTGTTTGCTACAGACACCTAATTTTTTAGCTACCTTCTCTGCAAGTTCCTCAATGGATGTGGATTGACCAGATGTGAGGCTACTAGAGCTATCCGAATCCTTATAGATTTTTGATAGTTCTAACTCCTCGCCTAGATTATCCTCAATGTCTATGCACATGCGCACGCACTCTTTTATATTTTTGGGGTCCTTCAGATACACATATGACGTGAGCTTGGTGCTCAACAATCCATCTAAGAACAAAGCCACTTGCTTGGCTGGTGTGAGTAACTCAGGCATTGGGCACCTCTCTAGGTATTTCCTAAACCGTCTTCTTGCAAGTCTGACCGTCTCTTGGGGTGTTTGCCTAAAACTATGAATCAGGGAGGAGGTATTATGTCGTATGCCACTCTTAGAGAACTCAGTGACGAAAGCCTCTAAAAGTTGGTCTATGCTCCTAAACTGCCTCTCATTCAGGGGTTGAAACCATGTAAGGGCAGTGTTCCTGAGGGTTAGACCAAAAGCATTGTATTGCGTGAATAGGTCCTCAACCTGTTCAGCTCTCAAGACTTGCCTAAATTCTGCCACATGGTCGTATGGGTCTCCAGTGCCATCGAAGTAATTCTTCATGGACTTCACCAGTTGAGTTGGCCTTAGGGTCCTAGTGTGTTCTCTAGGCCTTGGCAAAGGGAAATCATCGGCATTTCTCTGGTTCCTTGGGGATCCAGGTCTCTCAGTTTCTTCTCTATCCCTGTTCTCCTCCTTTCTATTCCCAAGGAGTTGGCAAAGCTTACCTCAGGTTTGTCTCTACTTCTATCTCTTTGAGCTCCATGAGCTTGGGAGGTCCCAGCTCCTTGGTGGCTATAGGACACATTGGACCGAGGTTGGGGAAAAACAAATTCACCCTTCCATGTGTAGGCATGTTTGCCATGCTCAGTGACCACGAAGATCCTCTCTAATGTATTGTCTAGGTAGGTTACTTTGCCTCGGCTATCGGGGTCTTTAAACTCATAGATTGTGAAGGATCCTATTTCATGAGGCTGCATAGGCTTATACCTCCAAAAAGCCTCATCGGTTTCACGGTTTAAAAGCAAATCTATGCTTTTATTATCCTGGGGAATCCACTCTGGAGTCATAATCCTGGTCAAGACTGATTTACCACGAGGAGTCCTCGGCTCTCTCTCTAAGTTCCCTTGCTCTATATCACCCATGTCGGTTTCTGCGATCACATTCCCGAACTCGTTTGTTCTATCTGGGAGAGTGGTGACTACATAAATAGTCCCTTCTTTATCTAGGTATGCTCCATTCTCGAATTTGACTACCGGGTGTTCTAGTCCCTGGGGTTGATCAGGGTTCTTAATCTGGACCACTGATCTTCTCAGGCCGTCTTTGTAGATGCGAGCACCTAGACGATTAGTCCTGATGTATTCCAATTGAGTCTTGTAAGGTCCTTCTGGCTTTTCTAGGTATGCCACCCCTGAACTACCTACTGGTCTCTCCATGTTATAGGACATCTCAGAATCACTTGTTTCTAATCTGGGAGTGTATGGGTAATCACTCAACTGCTGGGCCCAAGACCTAGCAGTGTGATTGACACTAGCTTCAGAAGATCTGAGGCTTTGTCGGTCTCGGCCTAAGTGTCTGCCTGACCTAAGGTTCATATGACTGGTTTATCTACCCCCTTGGTCCCAAGTCCACTCTCGTTGCAGGTTAATTTGCACTAGTCTCTTTGTTCTTTTTAGTTGAATATTATGTTTATGAACTTGTCTGATATCTCGTCGTCAGGAATACTTAAGTGATTTTTGCACTTGATAAGTGATCGATTCAAGTTTACTTTTGTCCCTTAGGGTTTTCGCACTTAAGTCCTACTTGATGCTTGCACTTAGTTGATTAGTTCTCTTGGACTTGATGTGTGCCTAGCGTTGCCCTAGTTAATTACCACACCTAAGTCGTACTTAGCCTAAGCTAGGAATTGGCAAAGGAGGGTTGAGAGAACCTCCAACCTTAATTCACTTGTTGACCAGACTGCTACACAAGCCCAGGAAACCTTCTCCCAAGCTTGGTACTCACCCTTGCTAGCTTGCTTTGAATTGCCTTGCTTGCACACAATGTTCCTGCAAAAGTTCACAAGTTAATATAGCTCCTTTACCACAATGGATTGAAAGACACACATCAACAATTACTGGCCCCCCTTGGAGTAACTCACTGCACCCCCAAAATCTTATGACCACCTAGTCCCACCTAAAGGTCAACTTAAAAATACATCTTCTAAAATTCCATGTAGGATTCTCAACAAGCTTTCCAACGAGACCAAAATCTCATCAATCGGAGTTCATATGGTGAAGTTATGACCATTCAGGCAGTTAGGGGTCAAAACAGGCTCTCAGGGTTCAAGAAATTCCTCCCTGATTTCTAGGTATTTTGCCCACTTCTAAGACTCTAATATCATCCCAATGTGTCCAAAATTAAACCCTAAAAGTACCTCAACACACTCAATTAATTCACCCTAAAAATTCATGTGTTAAGCCCGTGTATCGCGATAGGTCGGGTCGAGGTGTCGCGATAGGTCGAGGTGTCGCGATAGGTCGGGGTGTCGCGATAGGTCGAGGTGTCACGATAGGTCGAGGTGTCACGATAGGTCGGGGTGTCGTGATACCTGGGAGTGTCGCGATACTTGGGAGTGTTGCGATAGGTGGAGGTGTCGCGATAGGTCAAGGTGTCACGATAGGTCAAGGTGTCGCAATAGGTCAAGGTGTCGCGATACTTGGGAGTGTCGCGATACCTGGGAGTGTCGTGATACTTCGAGGTGTCGTGATAGGTCAGGATATGGTGAATTTTTTTGTTCTGTCTAGTGATCCTAGGAGCTCTCCGCCTGCGCAGTGTCGTGGTGCACTCAGAATCGTGATTGGATCAACTTTTCGGTGTGTCGCGATAGCTCGAGCTTGACGCCTCGGGGCCTGTGCAGAGAAAATCGGTACCTGCTGAGCTTGTTGGAGATGAGGATGAAGCTGAAACCTGCAAGAAACATGCAAAAGCACACAAAAACAAGAACACACACTCGCTCTCTCTCAAACTCGCACAAAGCAAATGAGGAGAATGACAAGGAAGAGGGAATATGTAGTGGAGAAGGAGGTGGAGATGGAGATGGAGATGGAGATGGAGATGGAGATGGAGATGGAGATGGAGATGGAGATGGAGATGGAGATGGAGATGGAGATGGAGATGGAGATGGAGATGGAGATGGAGATGGAGATGGAGATGGAGATGGAGATGGAGATGGAGATGGAGAAGAAAACAAGAAATTTACCTACTACTTGCCATTCCAATGCGTCCTCTCTACGTCTTACCATCACACGCTCGTCCTCAAAGCTCGAATCCCCGGCAACGACGCCAAAATTTGGTGTAGCTCAGTGATGAGTAGCACCTCCTTTAATGTCAATCCGGGAAGACATGAGGATGGTATGAAGACCTCGAGCAAGTGAAGGCACAAATGTGTGAGTGAGAAGCACACCAACATGCACACACATACACACACGTGCACACGCGGCAAGAACAAAGAGAGTAAGACAATGGAATCACTTCTATTATAACCAAGTTCTCATACAAGCTCAAAACTACAAGAAGCTAGCCTCAAAAATGAGCTCTCTAGCTCTATTTATAGTTTTTTACTAGCTTTGGCCCTGTCCAGACCTAGTGTCCGGCCTAGTTAAAAATTAGGTTCCAGGGCTTATTTGAGGGCTCAAACGAGGTCTAAAAAATATGAAAATTGGTAGGCACCTACTTCTAGGTCTCCTCAAGCTCGAGGACTCCTCTGCTTGCACAAAATGGAGCTACAAAAAGGTGAAACGGTATTTACAAGGGTTTCTAGTGATGAGAATCACTTTTAAATTGATGTAAGGTTTGGAAAAATTTTAATGGGTTGCCTCAGTGCTAGATCTGCGTGTATGCCCGTACCTGCTTCTTTTCGTATGATGCCAACATCGTCTTTTACCCAATGATCGAAACTCCATTGAGTATGTTGTAGAGCTTGAAGTGGGAGAGAATGAAAGCTTCATACTTAAAGAAATTTCTTGACTATTCAGAGAATGAACCTTTCATAGGCCCTAATCTTTTTGAATCAATTGCTTCATGAAGAAGAATGTGGTTTCCTTTCCTACACGGTCTATGAATTGCATGCATTATCTCACAAGGAGAAGTACCTGTTGTTGAATTTGACTAAGGTGTTTAGTGCAAGACCTTAATTCCACTTACATATGGCTTATCTTGGATGACTTCATCAATTGTCGATTCTTGGACCCTTGAATGCATGGATGTTAAGAATTTGATAGTGTGGGAATGAGTGTGGTGTTTTGCAAAGGGTGGATTGGCCTTGGTTTGCCACTTCAAAGTTTGTTGCTGATTTGGTGTCACCTTGCATTGGTGTGGTATTCTTCATGGGCATACTTGATCTAGTTCTTCATAATTTGGGCCATCACAAATAGATACCTCTACATATAGTTATTTGGCTTTTGGTCTTGACTAATTCTCGACAAGGAAGTTCTTTTTTCTCCAAGCATATATGTATCTAGAATGGGAAGGGAGGGGTCCATTGTTCTTCATTTACCATTATGTCTATTGTCGATAAGATTCTTGCATGGGGTTCAAACTCTTTGTCTCGAAAGATCATAGGTGTGTAAGCTAGGTCTTTAAGTGATCTATGGTTTCTCCTGGCTTCTATTTCTTTGGCTTCTAGTCTCTTCTCTACTTTTGCTGCAAGCTTATACATCCATAAGTGTGTATCCTCGTGCATCCATGAAGGACCCAATCCTATGGAGTGCATCGATTCAATGTCTTCTGGTATTCTATGGATAGTGTTCCACTACAAGGGTGGTACATCTCTATGTGTATAGTCCTTGAGGTGGACCTTGGTAGTTATCCCAAAATATTGTAAGCACGAGGAATTGGTTCCCCAATCCTGCATTAATTTGCAATTATTTCATGAAAGGTCTTCCCAAGATAATCTCATAGACATGATTCTCTCCAAATTCACAAATAGAAAATGCATGCTCAAGCTCTATACCACAAGTAGTGAGAGTGATTCCTTCCAACAATCCTTGAGGCTTCTGTATGTGTCCATTTGTAGCAATGGCAATTCCTCTTCCTAAGCTTAGAATCACCTTTGTCATGTGTCCTTCATATGTGATGGGAAGATACTTGTTTCCTTCTTCTCCTTTGTTCATATCTCCTATCCTGTCAAAAAGTATTTTTGGTACTTTCCTTTATGACCCTACCTGAGAGTGGGAATTAGCAGCTTTTGGCAATTGGTTTGTTTTATGCTTCCACAACTCCACTTTGAATATGATTAGTTCTTCTAAAGTGAGATGACACTACACTTTAGTGTTCTTGCCTTCTTTCGTATCCCAAGGTATAGAAAATTCTTCATTTCTAACCATTATTGTGGCACCTCTCATTTGAATAGACTTTGATTCCCAAGGGCCCATGAAATGAGGCAATTCATAAAGACTTACTCAATTGGTTTTTGAAGACGAAAAAAAAAGAAGATGGCTAGAGTTGTGAAGAACGATATTAATATGAAAACAAAAGCAAAATTAGATTAATATCAAGAAAGTACAAATACAAACGCTTTAGAATGAGGAAGGGGCTAAACAAAATAGGTAAACATCTGGTCAATAATCTGGATCAAGATACAATGGGCATGGATACAATGGGTAGAATGGCCATGTAGAACGAGGGTAAAGTGGGTAGTATGATACTAAATGGGTGCTACATCGGAACAAAATACAATGGCTAGGATATAATAGGTAGGCGTAAGATACAATGGGTAGGATATAATAGGAAGGTCTAAGAAAAGTGGGCATCGGACAGAAGTACAATAGGTAAGAACAATGTGAAATAGTTTGTCAAAAAAATATATTCATATTACTATAGTTGGAGACTTGTTAAATGTCATCTACATAATCAAAGTTCAGAGACACCTCATCAGAGGAAACCTCAAGACTGCCAGAAGTGGAAGAAGACCATGCATTCTTCTAAATCTCTGTCATCATAACTCTTAGCTCAGAAGTATAACATAATCAAAAACATGTTTTTCTCGAGGACCTTAAAAAGAATCCAGGAACATGGTGCCAAATGTGTATGTATCCCTGAGTCCATCCAAGAGTGCCTTGTCGTCCATCTTCTCCTTTTTCCTCAAGAAATGGATATGAGGACCTTGTTGAAACTTTGTGGGGATACCTTTAATAAATGTGACCCTAATTTGACCCTTTTACCTGCAGAAGCAAGTGATTAGTCAAGACATTGAGGGATTGAAAAAAAAAATGTCTTTCTTCCATGAACACCAAAACATTTTTTTCCCTTCAAATAATATATAAAAGTCTAATTCTGTTCCACATGATAATATCAGTAAAAGAGTTCTCCCCAAGAAGCATTTCCTTCAACTGAAAGGGTTTTTTCTTCCAAAGAAGCTATCAAATGTATAGCCAATTCCAATAAATATTGGCCTGACAACAATCAACAAAAAGATGAACAATGGTTTCATCTAGCTTGCAAAATGGACAAAAAAACTTGAGCTTGTCGAGTCTCGTTGAGCACCAAATTCCTTGTTGGGCATATTCGGTTGACCATAATATGGCAATAGGACAAGTCATGCTCTTTATGAGATATATTTCTCATGATGAAGAGACTCAAAGTTCCTCAATTGAAGATTGTCCTCCATGATGCCTTTGTAGAATGTCACTCCTCTTTTCATAAGCTTGTGTGTCACATCATGGGGGTTGTGAGAACACCTCTTGGGTGAGGTGGCAGAGATGCCACTTGGCACCAACAAGGACTTATGTCATATAGTAGAGGAATTAAGAGATATTGACTATGACTCATTATCATAGGTAAGAAGAGCTCGGCGGCTGGGAGGACATGAACTATGAAGTACTCTGTGTGTGGGTTTTTCGAGGGCAGTTCGCGATGGCAAAGAGAGTTCGCGACATTGGTATCAGAGCGCCAAAAGATTCTGGCATTCTTCGCGCTGCAGGGTAGGGGTTTTGAACCCACGACGTCCGCAATAACAGGCAGACGATCTATCCAAGGAGCCATCCTTCTATGGTGTACACAACATCGCATGAGAGGCTATAGAAGCCAGTGAGTACACCTGCTGAACGGCCGCGTGAGTCTGACGCCATGAAAATGGCCGCCCGTCAATACTCATGCTGGATGGAAATCCTCGCCTGAATTCCGAGACTCATGGTTACCCATCGATGGAGATCTTGTAACGCAGAAGAGATGCGGAATTCGGAAAGCAAGGCACAGAGGCTACAATGAGGGATGGAGAATTTGCTTTTGAAGTAGGAATAGTTGGGTCATCAGAAACAATCATGAAGGCAGGCCTTTCGACAAACCCAACATTGTTACAGGAGCCAATGTACAGATCCTTGTCTCCAAGGCTAATGAGATATGAGCCAAGGAAGGATACCTACAACTCCATTCCAGCTTACTTCATTGAGTGGAGATTGAACCCCATCAACATCATTAAGTACCATAAAAGAGGAGGAAGATCGAGAACAAGCAAGAGAGAGAGATGGGATGCACCTGCTGCATATGAAGAGTCTACGAATGAAGAGCATATACTCCAGGACTTGTTCAAGGTCTTGATTTCAAATTTACAGGCATGGAGCTTCATGTTAATCACAGGAGCTATTTTCATAAATAGCCATTTTGGGAAGGGGAAAAGAGAAGGTATTTTTCATAGATTTATGGAAAAAACCATGCACACTTAGAGTCTAGTCTATTGACTTCCATATACAATCAAGAAATCCATAAGATATCTCAGTTTGATGGGAGTTTAAAGCTCCACAAAACCCCCTTCCATCACAGTTTGAGAAAAAATTTCAGCACCTAAAACTAAGAAATTCCCATTTTGGAAGAGGGAAAAATAGGTGCTATAGCTATGGATGGATGGGAAAAAGTATACATACTGAGAATATGGTGTATGGAATTCTTAGGCGAATCATTAGATTCATCAAAATGATAAGTGAAGGAGGAATTTTACTTCCTCAAAGACCCCCTTCCCGCACTTTTTGGAAAATTTCAGAAATTAATCTTTTGCCAAACTCCACTTCTTGGAGTAAGAAAAAGATCACTTAGAGGCTTTCCATGGATTATTGTATATAATCCAAGAGAAATCCACATTTAGAGTGGATTAAAAGCTTGCTAAGAGCTCCCATTCAAGTTTTTGTATAAAAGCAAAAATCTTGATTTAGGCCTCTTTTGGGGAGCAAATTAGCATGCTTAAAGGGAGGATTTGGAAAGGTAAAAAATGGCTCAAGCATCTTCATATACCACTCTCTGAGGTTATGGAGAGAATTTTAGGATTTGCATGATGGAAGAATGCTTTTGGGCACCCCAAAAATCATATTTTTACACTTTTTCCAACCCCTCCAACAGTCCACTAGTTTGGCATGTCCCACTTGGAATGGCCATATCTTGGGCTAGAAAACTCCAAATTGGACGTGCTACGGCTCGTTTCGAAGAGCACAAAGTCTACTTTCAGTTCATGAAAAGAAATTTTGGAAAATAAGTATTTTTGCAGGTCTGAACAGCTCTGCAAAGTCTGAACAGTTTTGGCGACTACCTTCCGGGAGCCATATCTTTCAAACCGGGAAGGCAATTTGAGTAATTTCACTTCGACCTATTTGCACATGGTGTATATTTCAGTTTATGAACATTTGCAGGTCCTAAAGTGATTTTTGCAGGTCTAAAGAAGGATTACTAATGCATTTTTGAGCTAAATTTGCATTATTTTTGTAATCACCTGACCATGCTTTATGTTTTGAGGAGTGCTCCGATATTTTCGGACACTTCAAAGTGTATGTTAGGACCTGAGGAGGAAGGTGCAGAGGTCTCGAAGCTTGTCGAGAGCGATTGGATGCATGCAATTCCAAATTTAGACTACTCAGGGATGTATATTTTATGCTTTCTAGCATTTTATTTATGTTATGGCATGTTCTGTATCTACATGCATGAATGGGATTGCATACATCAAGCGTTGATCATTGTTTAAGCTCTTAAAAGTATGGATCAACATGCAGGAAGTATACTTTTGATTGTTTGCAGGAAAGAAGATTACAGAAACCATATGGCTATGCAACACCGGGAATGGTTGCTAGCAAATACTTTTGTTTTTTTGCAGGTCATGGAATCCATACATAAGTTTATGGCGTGCATGCCATGGGCCTGTCAAGCCCTATGTTTTTGGGTGGCCTGAGTGCCACTGAGCTATGGTTTAATTTTTTTGGGATTCCATTTCCTGGGGAAATGCTGTCGAAATTTTTCTTACCGCATGGCGTTATATACGCACTTGCTTTTAGGTAAGAGTGTTATGGCATCCTACCATGCCCTTTCTGCAAACATCAATAAGTTTTAGGCATGCTTATAAGCATGTATTTGATGGACTTAGGACCATCAGAGTATTATATATAAGGCAACTTCGGTAGTAGCAGGATCCCTATATAAAATCCTTATGGATTTAGACCATAGGATTGCTAACGGAAGGAGCTACAGCTTCACCATTAGTAATGTGCACAAGCAATCCTATAGGTTCAGGAAGTTGCATTCAGGCTCGGGAGATACATTTAGGATAATCTCCAAGTTAGTGAAGATTTAGTTATCTTCACAAGAGTCTCACATGATGATTAGGAGACTATGGGGTATCATGATGCATACCCAAAGAGTGACTAGTTTCACTCATATACATCACTTGAGCAAGTAGTGAAGCATTTTTTGCTACACTACTAAGGAAACCAAATGGATGGGATCATAAAGATGGGTTTCATGAGACAGCATCGACGGATGCGTATGTGATTCAAGTGATGGTTAGGAAGGCCACAGGTATGGCACTAGCTCTATGGTATAGAGCATAGATCCCTTAGCAAGGAATAGTTGGGGTACCCAATACATATATATGTATATCGGGATCTGCAGAGAGGTACCTAGACTTAGTCTTGGTACCTAGGAACAAGTTGGTTTGGAACAGAAAGGGATATCCATTGTCACACATTGACTAGAACCAAACTAACTAGTTCGAGGACATGGGACTCATTTGAGTCCACTGACATGATTATAGGATATGGGATTCGTTGGAGTCCACCTACATATTCTATTATATGGAATATATATATTCGGTTTAGTGTAGGTATGATACTATGAATTGGAAGAAGTTTTCACTGGTATGGGACGGTGGAAACGACTTCCCTTTGAGCACTCTTCTTCTATGGCCAGGGAGAAAAGGACTCATCATTCATGGCATCATGTCTCACTAAATCAGAGGAGAGCTCTTAGTAGACATCTCCTTAAGATTGGGAGTTATCTTTCACAGTATGGGAAGATTTATTCTTCCAGTAGAGAATGTGGTAGGTGATTTATTCACCATGGATATCACATACTCATGTTGTGTTTTCAGGAAAGATAATTCCATTAGTTGACTGGATCGTATAGATCCATGTACAGAGTATGGTTAGCAGAGATAGTTCTTTACTATGGATACACCTATGTTTACGGTATCATGTCACATCATTGCTGACCATTTTTAGTAGAGGGCTTTGACCCTTCTTAGGAATTTATTTTCTCCACTCTTCACTACATACACCTTCATTAGTTAAGGGAAATCTGTTTTCCATTTTCATAAGAATAAGTGTAATGAGGGATTATGCATTACTTACGGAAGAGAGGACTAAATAAATTCATGAGTTTCTCTTTTAAGGAAAGGGGAAAGTGAGAATCAGCTCAGAGATCGATGATAGATCTCACTTTAGTTCAGTGGTCTCACTTCAGCTCCTATTCTTTGAGAGAGGAAAAAGGAAAGGAAAACATGATTTGGGAAAGTGAGAATCAGCTCAGAGATCGATGATAGATCTCACTTTAGTTCAGTGGTCTCACTTCAGCTCCTATTCTTTGAGAGAGGAAAAAGGAAAGGAAAACATGATTTCTTCATAGGAGAAGAATAGAGTATGTTTTCCTTTACAGAGAAGAGGTGTTTGGGAAACATCTCTTAGTCTTTATTCAGACGGAATTTGTTTACTCTACTTGTCAATATAATTTCCTTCATATGGGAGTATGATTCTCCACTATTTTGGAAGGAAAAGTATGGAGAACTTATGTGTATGTTCTCACCTATGGATGAGTAGAGAAAATGGATTCAACAGAATCTCTTTCAAAGGGAAAGGGAAAGTGGAATAGTTTCCACTGCTACAGCTCTTTTCCTTGGAAGAGATTACAGAGATAGACATGGAGAGAGTTTCACTTTCTCATTCTGGTTGTCTAAATAGAAGTGGCACTCTTCTATCAAAGACAAGAGGGAGATCAGTTAATCATAATGGTTAGATTGAATCTCACATGGAGACTCTAGAGAGGAGCCATTATGTTACTCCAGTGATGGTCTTTAACTAGATGAGATGATCTAGTTATTGACATTAGTTAGACTGGGAGTAGAGTTATGACTCTTCTCTTTAGGATCTATAGGAGATAGAGATATATCTAACCTATTAGGGTACCAAACTCTTAGCTGGTGTTACATCATGAGTATGATGAGTAAACATCAGTTAGGAGCATAGGTACTTAGGGATTATCTGAATCTCAAAAGGGAATGCTTCTGCATTCATATGGCAAACTACAGGGAACAGAAATATTAAAGTTTGCACTAGTGCCAATAGATGCTCTTCCAATAGAACCTAGTCCAATGGTAAAGGATGACAAACCACAGATTTCTCGGTTGGAGAAATGTAGATATTGCATTTTATTACCAAGAAATTCTTATGTATGAGCTAGATGATGGATTTGCATAGATCACAAGGTAGTTTAGACAAAACTATTACTTGTGATTACACTCAAGGTTAGGAAGACCTGGAGTGTTATGAGGGCAATCTATCATTTAGTCTTAGATGGGTTTGGAGTCACTTGTTATGGGACTTTGTTCTATACTTCAGAGGATTTTATGGTTTATTATCTCCACTATGATACAGTCAAGCTTATAAGTTTGGCACTTTACACTTTCTTTTCATATTATTACTCCATAGAGGATACATCATATGGACTTAGGTCATTTGGATGATGTAGTATGTTATGGGAGTGATAATTTGGAGGTGAAGTGTATATGGGAGATAGTAGGCACCACTCAGACGGTTTCCCACCTTTGAGATGATCTCATATGAGATCTCTTAAGGGGAAGGATATGGGGAAACAACACACAGAGATGACCATGTACATAGAATACATGGGGTTCAGGGGAGTCCGAGCACTTTCTTCTACTATTACGGACATTTCATCTACATTTTCGAGGACGAAAATGCTTTTAAGGGGAAGGAAATGTCACATCATGGGGGTTGTGAGAACACCTCTTGGGTGAGGTGGCAGAGATGCCACTTGGCACCAACAAGGACTTATGTCATATAGTAGAGGAATTAAGAGATATTGACTATGACTCATTATCATAGGTAAGAAGAGCTTGGCGGCTGGGAGGACATGAACTATGAAGTACTCTGTGTGTGGGTTTTTCGAGGGCAGTTCGCGATGGCAAAGAGAGTTCGCGACATTGTGCCTACTTTTGAAGAACTTCCTGTCAAGGGGAAGTTGTAATGAGTTGAACCAAATATTCCTATCAACAGGGGAAATCTAGTGACAAACAGGGAAGCCCCATTCCCTCTTGTGTTGTTGCTAGGCAACAAAGGCCCATCTAAAGAAACTTGGGCCTTTGAATTGGAAATCCTAATTGCTGAAATAGATTGTATTAAGATTGAATCCAGTCCAGCCAGGATACTCACTTCGATAGCTCTTTGAAATAGATTGCTTAAGTAGCACAACCCAAAATTCTATAGAGGAAAACATTGTGTGGGCCCATTTGGCATCCATTTTTTGTTAATCTTATCCACATCAAGTAGTTCTAGGCTCCTATCTTGAATATCTTGCATTGGGGTTCCTTGATTACTCTCTTACTCTTTTTCTCCACCTTGCTTCTTGCACTTGGTTCCATAGGTATTCTAACCATTCATGTTCCACTTTAGGAATGATAGGTATTCTAACCACATCAACTTTTCCGAGGCTCCGATGCATAAAGCAAATTCGATACCACTATATCCCTAACCTATTTGTCCATTTTTACACTCTTTTGGATATGTTCTTGAAACTCATGTTCCAACATTGCCATGGCATTGGGCTTTTCAATTACAACTCTCTCGGATTATTACCCAAGTAGACTAACTTCTTCTAGAATTTTGTGTGATAGTTCAATCAATTTTTTACACATGCTAGGCCTTAGTTTCTCTTATTGGTAACAATGACGATGTGCTTCAATGCATGGTCCAATTTTTACCCTACACTTATATGTTTTGAAAATCATTTCTCGTTCTCAAAGAGAATACAAAATTTACCTTTTTGTCTCATTGAACGTTGCCAGCCTCTTGGGCTATGGATTCTTCTTTGGAAGCCTCTGTGAATGCATCTTGTAACTATTTTTATAGGTTTTCCATTTTTTTATAATCTTCTCTTTTCTTTGTTTTCCATTCACATTTTTTTCCTTCTTTTTATGATCACTTTAGAGTTCATTCTCTAAGGATTGGGTTCTCAAACTTAGTTTTTCAAATTTCCTATATAGGCTCTCGGTTGTTGGCTTGAGCTTGTGTGGTTCATGAAGAGTGATTTGCCTTTGAAAATCGCCACCACTACTAATGATTTCCATCATTTTTTGTGGTGTACGTTTAGTATTCTAGCGGTTGTATGGGCAACATTTGATAAGTTGCTCCTTTTCGCAATCCTCACAATGGGCTTCAATTTTCTAGGTGATGATACAGCTTCTCATACAAAGGGGGAGTAGTTAGCAACCCCACAACTGAAATGTATGCATATAACATGCAGCCATCTCGCTTTGTCACCACTCTAGAAATGTCACCCACCATTCCTCAATTCACCAATCGCCTCCCATGACCCACAAAATCTCATGCCATAGCTAGGATAGGGGAAGCAGCTACAACCCAACCATTGGCTCCACCAGTCACACCAGAGTTCGAGTTTCTAGTAACTTGAGGATTAGATGACATGGACAAATTTGACTTTGAGAAAGTCTTGCATGGCCCATTAGATGAATAGCAAGAATTGCCCAAGTCTCAAGGTGCAAAAGAGAACTAGAAATTACGACCACCACGTACTAGTGAGATGACTCTCCTCCCAACCTTATGCCTGTATATATAGCTGCTTGAATCAACGAGGACCACAAATGTAACCAGAGTCCACAAGTGCATGTGAAATCTCCACCACTCCTTTCATACCTTCCACAAGAGTCCACTAGTGGTTGGTGTACTCGCCTCTCGAGTTAAGTCCACTGGACTCAAGTTAACCAAAACTCTCTCCCCATGCTCCCCATGGGAGTTGAACCCAAGACCTCCTCCTTCGCAACCATGAGACTTAACCACTAAGCTAAGTGGATTACTTGAATATAAGAGCACATGAACTTATGCTTGAGTCTATTCTCGAGACCTTTGTCCATACACAGGAGTGACCAAACGGTATTCGATTTCAGATCTGTCTGAACTGGTCGGACCCTTAGATCATAGACGTACTTTATTACATTCTTCCCCCCTTGGAAAATATTTTCGTCCTCGAAAATAAAGCTATATATAGTAATTGTAGACAACCCCCGAGCCTCATGTTCTAAAACTGGAAGAACATGGATATGTCGTAGCTGGCAGAGTAACTGAATATACTTCCTTATGCTTGTGATTACGCTTTTGCAACAGCGTGGTTCGCCTTTGTGGACGAAAGCAGTGTTTGCGCAATCGTCGTCAGATTAATTCTTAACTGGTCTGCTGCAGTAGAGTTATCCTGCAAGCTCAGCGTAGCGGCTGAAATTGATGCCTGAACAGTCGATTACAGTTCGATTACATCAGAATTATTTTACGAAATTTGTAGATTATTCAAGCGCGTAACGCCTTGGTTTAAATCAGATTCGAATCCGTTAGTACGCGGGTTCGAAACCCGCTGGCGGCGTAAATTGGTGGCTCGTCATGCTTTTGATTTTGGATTCCATCTCTGTGAGATCGATCCTAGAACCGCATCAGTCTAATTATCACGTACTAACTGTGGAAGATGTAAGGAGTTGTCGACGTGCATTCGAAACCCAGTTATAGCGTATTTTATGAGCTCCCAGCTATGGCGGGTTCTGATGCTTGTAGCTTTAGTTGGTTGCAGAAGGAGAGAATCGGACAAAGCTAGATATTATCCCATCGCCGGAGATAGTAGGCGCAGGCATGGAGAAGAACAAGAATTAGAAGGTTCAGTCGACAGCTTCCACGGAAAAAACTATTGAGGCACAACAAGAGGGTTTGGATCCGAAGGCATCGGAAAATGTGTCCGCAGAATTGATCACACCATTGATATGCGCCTCTACTGCAGCATCACCTTCCTCACCAGAGCCGCCGGCCATGAAAAGGTGTTTCCGGGAAATCCGGCAGAGGCCGTGAGGTAACTGAGATTACAGATGCTTAGAAGGCTGCGTGGTTTTTAATTGAATCAGGTCAAACGTGCATGCTGTTGCAATGGATAAGACCAGTCATGGATACATATGGGTAGCGAGATCGATTCCTGCACTGTACAAATGCTGCGCAAAAACAATTTTGTTTAAACTGACGAATAGCAATGACTGCATACGGCGAGGAGTACTTCCATAGAGATGACGAAATGCATACAGCGACGCAATTTCGACAGAGATGACGAAGTGCCATAGCAATGCAATTTCGACACATCTCAACAATAGCTTACAAGCAAAATGATGAAGATAAAAGTTTCCATAGATCTCAACCTAAGTGCTCTGATACCAATGCAAAGAGAACTAGAAATTACTACCACCACGTACTAGTGAGATGACTCTCCTCCCAACCTTATACCTGTATATATAGCTACTTGAATCATCGAGGACCACAAATGTAACTAGAGTCCACAAGTGCATGTGAGATCTCCACCACTCCT
The DNA here is from genome assembly GCA_020310875.1 of Ceratopteris richardii. Taxonomy (NCBI): domain Eukaryota; kingdom Viridiplantae; phylum Streptophyta; class Polypodiopsida; order Polypodiales; family Pteridaceae; genus Ceratopteris; species Ceratopteris richardii. The sequence continues at coordinate 3,524,436 of CM035439.1, read as the reverse complement.
TTCATACCTTCCACTAGAGTCCACTAGTGGTTGGTGTACTCGCCTCTCGAGTTAAATCCATTGGACTCAAGTTAACTCACGTTTACTTGAGTTAGAAGGCTCTAGAGTATCTTGACCAAAACTCTCTCCCCATGCTCCCCATGGGAGTTGAACCCAAGACCTCCTCCTTCACAACCATGAGACTTAACCACTAGGCTAAGTGGATTACTTGAATATGAGAGCACATGAATTTATGCTTGAGTCTATTCTCAAGACCTTTGGCCATACACAGGAGTGACCAAACGGTATCCGATTTCACATCTGTCTGAACTGGTCGGACCCTTAGATCATAGACTTACTTTATTACACAAGGTGAAGACAAGCAGAAGAGTGAACCATGAAGAAGAAGGTGAGCATGTCTACATAGCAATGCTCTAAAGATTACAGAAGGCTATGCAAGACATTCGATCCTGTAATCAACTATCAAAAAAACAAAGGAGAGTAGTGTTAGAATAGCTATTTGAAGAACATGGTGTGGATCCCACATTTATCCAATCCATACCAGCATTAGCAAAGGTTGTAGGAATGATCGAAGCTCTCAGACACATGATCAAGAAATCCAATGTACAATATGATGAAAAATATTTAGGACTTTCCCTTAGTCAGGCAAAACCATCCAGATCCTTGTAACCCCCACGAGCTCTTCTATGATCACCCAGGTCACCTCCATTGTTAACTTCCATTGTTGAAGTTGTTAGTCAATCTACAGGAGCCACCTTCTAGACACCTCCTCACACACCCACACATGTAACATCGCCCTTGTGAACTCCTAAACCAATCCTAACCATCGATACTGAAATACCCATCACCACCAACCTTGTATCTAGAACCATGCCCATTTCAAGTTTTGAGTTTCATAGCCCATTGTCACATCCTTAACTCTTTTCTTCACATGTTAATCCCTTGTATAATTTTAGACTTTCTATGTCAACGAGCTTACTATCAAAATTAGTAGTTGTTCACTCCACATCTTTTGCATCTTATATCCCACCAACAATTGCACCATATCCACCACCTCTTCAACCCTCATCCGCACCATATTCAAACCCATATCACTAGCGTTTTATCATCCAATTTTCTTTTCTTCAACATTCCATCCAATTGCATGCACGTCCTTCATTTTGGGACACACTTGAGTCTTCATACATTCATCATGGTCATTTCTATTCACCACCTGGTACTAGGCCGTTATCACTTCCTCATAACTTTTTTCTAGTGTCACAAGCACATCATCACTCACTTTACACAAGATTACTTTTCACTATTGATGCAACACACATGAACCTAGACGATCCCATGGACATATCCACTCCTCTCACCGAACCTCCCCTGCAATGCCACAATCCTAGATCCCCCCTCCATCAACATCACCACCACCCACTGTTGTTCTTCCCACTACCCGCATCCCCATTCCCCCTGCATACAACACACTAAACACTACATCCAATATCACTATATCTAATATTGATTGGGCCATATCAACAATGATCAATTGTGCACATCAATTATGCCAAGAGTATTCAGTGATTGCACAATGCAACATGATGTTACAAGATCAATCTATTGGAGTTTGAGATTTGTGAAAGCATGCAAATAGCACAAGGAAGAAGATGAAGCTTGGAGCACAACACACAATACAAAATGTATTACCAAGAGAATGTACAAAGATAAGTGGCCTATTAGGGTTATAGGCATATATACAAGGGGAGAGGGGAACCTCCTAAAGAGGGAAAAAAGTTCCCTAGTAGTCCTAGAGTGTTCACACACATCACTACCTAAATATATCAACAAATTCCCCCTAGGAGTGATGTGGTGAACGAGGTGTTGGAACTCATGTCTAAGGAAGTTCCAAGCTATGTGGAATCAATCAACAAAAGGAAGTAAGCCCAAAGCTTTGCTAAAAGCTTCAAACTTCTATCTAGGTAGAGCCTTTGTGAGAAGGTCTGCAATGTTCTCCTATGTGGGCACATATAACAAACTGATCTCTCTAGTAGAGAACTTGTCGCTAACATAATGATAGTGCACCTTGATGTGCTTAGTGGGAGCATGCAGCACAAGGTTCCTTGCAACTATCGATGCACTCTAACTATCAGTGAAGATGGTGGTGGCAGAAGACTGACCAATACTCAAATCAACCATAAGGTGTCTGATCCACACACACTCAATAGTCGCTATGAAAGCTTCCCTATAGTCAGCCTTACAACTAGAAGTGGCCAGAGTAGGCTACTTCTTGCTCAACCAAGATACGCACGAGCTACCAAGCATGAAGCAAAACCCATTGGTGGACACACGAGTGTCATAGCAACCAACCCAGTTAGAGTCAAAAAAGCATGGAAATCTAGCGATAGTCATCCCCCCTTGGGATAAAACAATCCAAGTAGTCAAGTACCACTCAGGTAGTGAAAGAGGTGCTTAACTACCTGCCAATGCTTGACACCTGGGCAATGCATAAACCTGCTCATATGTGAGATAACAAACTAAATATTTGGCCGAGTAATGCATAAGTAAATCAAGCATCCAACAACTTGTTGATAGAGAACAGCATCAAATGCATCTCTAGCATCACGAAGACTCAATCATAAACTTGTCTCCATATGAATGGCAATAGGTTTATAGTCTTCAAGGCCAAAATGTTGCAATAGTGTATCAATATATTTCGTTTGACACAAAACTATTATGCCATCCATTTGCATAAGCTGAATGCCCAAATAATGATGCAAATGCCCCAAATCTGACATCTCAAATGAGGCATGCAAATCAGCCTTAAAATCAATAATATGCTTCTCATGAGGACCAGTGAGAAGCATGTCATCAACATAGATAAGAATGATGAGAAGCACATCATTTGTATGCTTAATATATAAGGTGCTCTTAGTTGGACTGTTCTCAAAGCCATGTGCAATCAGATAGGCATGTATCTTTTCATATCAAGCATGTGGTGCTTGTTTCAAACCATATAATCCCTTTTTCCATATGGTATTTAGGGGCATCAGATTGGGGAAGGAGATTCACAAGATGAAGCCTTTCAACATCGTCATTCTTAAATTGGCTTATTCCTTCTCAATTTCATTCATTTAATGCATTCTAGAGCTTCTGCCTAGGCCTCTTCTCATATTCTCTTCTCCTCCTCTTTACACTTCCTAGCCACATTGATTTGTTTAAGCATTTCCTCTATTAGGGGCTCTTGATAGAGCTTGACTCAGTAGCCACTATGTAACTAGACAACACATCTCCTTCTAGAGTGGCTATTTGCACTGCTCTACTGGTTGGAAGTCTATTGATAATCATGCATTCATAGCCACATTTCTTTAATTTACAAGCATGTTGTTTCAAAATGTATACCAACACTAGAGCACCAACTTTTAAGCCTTTTATCTTTCACATGTGCATTAAAATAGGCCATTTGTTGCTTCTTTTGAGAATATATACATGTTTTTGCTCTCAATCGAGTCTCTCCTAAGCGTTCTAAATTCATGATCATGGATAGCTTGTGGCCTCTGTAGTGATGCTCTTTTGTGACCTTTAGGATGGGTATCCAAAAATCCAAAGGAAGCATAATGTTTTGACCAAATACCATGTGAAAGGGAGTTGCATTGACTACCATTCTATAGGACACTCTATATGCCCAAACAACCTAATGTAGCTGCTTGTCATAATCTAAATGTTTATTATCTACAAGCTTCGTCAGCACATTAAATAGGACCTTATTCATACTTTAATAGTACATATTTGATCAAAGAATCAAGTCCAAAGTGTGATTCTACAACACCTTGGTGTGGAATTTCTAATATCTTCAAATACTCACTTTTGTGCATGCATAATCTCAGATATCCATCTCTTCCACGTTTGTATAGATTATCACTAATGAGCATATAGTCTTGAGATTCCCAACCTAGACTTCTTTGTCATGCTAAAGTCATATCTTGGGGAAATGTTTTCTTTTTTGAAAAGTCAACAAGGATTACTCCAATCAACTATTAGAGACACTTGATATAGAGTTGCATGTTCAAATGGGAGCCTGTTGATGTTGATACAGGATGGATAATTCTCGAGAAACCTATAAACATATGCTTCCATTGTGGGCCAATATACTCCTAGTCTCTTCCATGTCTGTAGGGTTTTATGCTTTGAATGATGTTACCCTAATGAACCTACATGTGCTAATTGCAAACATTTGTCATGCTCTTCCTCTTCCATGTAACAAGCTAAGGTTCCTTTATCACTCTACTTATAAATATTTTGTGTGTGTATGTGAGTTTTTCTGGTACTTGACTATTTCTGTGTCTTTTGTTCTTATCACAGGGTTCTTAGGTCCAAATGTGAGATTAGGTACAAATTTCTTTGCCCAATCTAGCACTACCTCAAGGTTGAACTAATATGCAACAAGAAGTTCATCGGACACACCTTACAGGGATTCTCTTGAAGTGAGTTGCGAAAGGTGATTCGACCAAAGATGGATGTTACCTTTCCTAACAACTACTTCAAAATCATATTCCATTAGCAAGAGAAACCATCTTACTAATCTGCTAGTATTGCAAGGTTTGTTCACCAAGTATAATTAAGCTTGATGGTCTGTAAAACATTTGAACTTATTTGCAACCAAATAATGTTTAAACTTTTTGAATGCATAGACCATACCTAATCCTTCTCTCTTAGTGGTTGTGTAATTCTATTGCATGGCATTCAATTGTCTACTCACATAAGCTATGGGAAGGTTAATGTTTCCTTCATCTATTAATTATGCTAGCACACATCCAATAGAAACATTGGAGGCATCCACATGAACATGGAATGGATTATTCCTATTCAGTATTATCGAAATAGGGTTGAGAACAAATGTCATTTTAGCTCTACGAATGATTTTTCACATTCTTCATTCCACTCGAAGTTAGTTAGAAGGTTGTATGGATTTTCAATAATTGCATACATGTGGATAAAACATCGCTAGTATCCACAATGGCCCATAAAAGCTTGTAATTCCTTGACCATCATAGGTCTTGCTAGCTATGCTACAACTCTCACCTTGTCTTCATCCATCAATATCCCATTCTTTGACACAATGTGACCTAAGATCTTGCATTGCTTGAGCATGGAAACACAGTTTTTGGGTTGAGGCACACTTGATATTGTTTGCATTTGTTAAAGATCCGCCTGAGTTCTAGGATGTGGGCTTCTCTTATGTGGGAATGATTCCATAGCGTAACATAAACTAATTCTATTTTCCTAATCAGTGAACTAAGGGTCCTACTGCGAATGAATAATTTGTCACTTCTTTTGAGTCTCTTTTTGAACATGATTCTTATCTTGTTGAAAGATGGAATCTTCTTGACTTATTCGTATTTATTATAGCAAGTCTCTATGGTTTACATCCCATATGTATACATCATAATCTATTCACCTTTTGAATATTAAACTTCTCCATCTTTTTGAAAATTTTAGCCTCCGCAACAAGGTCTAAGGAGTCTACATATCCCAATCCTTCAAATAGTAATAGAGTTCCTCTCGAAGCCCTTCAATGAACTTAATTTTCAAAGCATTCCCGTTAACCTTCAATGTATATTTATCAAGGTGCAAAAGATTTTCTTTATTCTCATCCACATACAAGCTATGTTTTTCATTTTACTATTGCCAAAAATGGTAAAACTCCATCTTCTTCTCCATAACATAGTGTGGATAACTATGAAGATCTTCTATTTGTTTTGTAAATCCTTTCCACAAAAAATGATGAGAGTGTGTCCTAGTCCACATATAAGTTTTCCATCATAGCTTAGCATTGCCATAGAGATATAGGAACCTTAGCTTTGTCTTTGAATCTTCATTAAACTAATGAAGATAGAAAAATTCCTCCAATTCCTCAATCCAAGCCTCTAGATCTTCCCTTCTCTTCTTCTCATCATCAAGCCATTCAACTTTGCCTTCTTAAAGAATTATTTAACAAAAAACTCACTGGCCTCCACATCTTCATGATTATGTTTTTGTCTTGCTCTTAACACATTAGATGTTTTTGCCTCTTCATCAACTTGATTTTTAAGGCCACGAATGGATTTCTGGTATCCTCTCTTGTTCTCTACATAAATTTGCAGAAAGATTTTGAATCAGCTCCTCCTAACAAAACTTTTTTGTTAAAGCCTCCATAATTGCCTCAGATAGATTTTACTTTGATTCCACTTGTAACATCCCACAATCACACAAGAATAGGATAAGAGAGAAAAATCTTACACTAGAGAAGAGACAATGAGATGCAACAACAAAAAACTCACTGGCCTCCACATCTTCATGATTATGTTTTTGTCTTGCTCTCAACACATTAGATGTTTTTGCCTCTTCATCGACTTGATTTTTAAGGCCACGAATGGATTTGTGGTATCCTCTCTTGTTCTCTACATAAATTTGCAGAAAGATTTTGAATAAGCTCCTCCTAACAAAACTTTTTTGTTAAAGCCTCCATAATTGCCTCAGATAGATTTTACTTTGATTCCACTTGTAACATCCCACAATCACACAAGAATAAGATAAGAGAGAAAAATCTTGCACTAGAGAAGAGACAATCAGATGCAACAAGAAAGACAATATATGATATATAAAGAGAGAATTTTATAATAAATTTCAACAAAATACAAGAACTTATGGAGAATAGCTTTGTAGTAAAGCCTCAACCTCTCGACCACCTATGAGCAATCTTAACCTCATCCACACTCATAGTTTCAATCACATCCTCGCTCACAATCTTAATTAGAATCTCATTCATAATGGAAATGTTTTAATCACAACATGTTCTTGCAAGGTGCAACAATACCCAAACCAGAGTTGATCATCATCAACAAAGGAATGGAGTGATCCCTTGAATTTAACAAAAATCACATCTTTGAGTTTTGAATGTAGATCTTTTGTAAAAAGTATGTGTTATAATGGCCTATTGTTTTGTTTTGTGGAACATGTCAAAATCAGAAGGAAAACAATGGTAGAACACATGTATGTTGGCAACCAAAACATGCATGACAACATGAATGCACTAAAAATGACTCAAATAAATATACAAAATCCCTTTTTTTTCAAGTCTTGGAAGTTTGGCACTTTTCTAAGCCTTGTAACTCAAAAATTGTACAAAATATATGCCAAATTGAAATACACAAAACAATACATACTCACTAAATCGATTAGAAATCTAACTTTATGCATAGAAATCATACTTGAAATTGTAATTCCAAAATCCATAGGGAAACAAATCTTCATCAAGAAACATAGAATAGAGTTAAAGAACTTACCTCTGTCATCCACCTTTTCACTTATTGTAACTTCCTCAATCACAATTTATTGCTTTCACTTATATGAGCCAAAAAAACACCTTGTGAATATTCTCTTTTTGAAGAGGATTCTTATCTTGTTGAAAGATGGAACCTTCTTGAATTATTCATATTTATTGTAGTAGGTCTCTATGCTTTCTGTCCCATATGTATAAATAATGATCTATTGACCTTATGAATATTAAACTTCTCCATCTTTTTGAAAATTTCGGCCTTCGTAACAAGATCTAAGGAGTCTACATATCCCAAACCTTAAAGTTGTAACGGAGTTCCTCTCAAAACCCTTCAATGAACTTGCTTTTTAAAGCATTCCCATTAACCTTAAATGTATATTTATGAAGGTGCAAAAAGTTTTCTTTATTGTTGTCCACATACAAGCTATGTTTTTTTATTCTAGTACTTCCAAAAATTATAAAATTGCATCTTCTTCTCCATAATAGAATGTGGAAAGATCTTCCACTCATTTCGTAAATCTCTCCACAGAACCTGGTTAGAGTGCAATTGAGTCTACATATAAGTTTTTCATCATATCTTAACATTGCCATATCAATGTAGGATCCCTAGCTTTGTTTTTGACTCTTCATTGAACTGAGGAAGATTGAAAAAATCCTCTAGTTCCTAAGTCCAAGTCTCTAGATCTTCCCTTCTTTTCTTCTCACCATCAAAGTCATTCAACTTTGCCTTCTTAAAAACTTACTTAACCAAAAACTCACTCGCCTTTACATCTTCATGATTATGCTTTTGTCTTGCTCTCAACACATTAGGCGTTTTTGCCTCTTCATCATCTTCATGGTTAAGCTCCATGAATAGATTTGTGGTGCCCTTTAGTTTCTTTTTCTCTTGTTCTCACATAAATTTGCAATAAAGATTTTGAGTAAGCTCCTCAATGAATCTTTTCTATTAAAGCCTCCATAATTGCCTTGGATAGATTTTCCTTTGATACCACTTGTAGCAATCCCACATTCACACAAGAATAGGAGATGAGAGAAAAATCTTACACTAGAGAAGAGACAATCACATGTAGTGAGAGAGACAATATTGTGAGAAGAGATGATGATACTATTCAAAGATGAGGCTGGTGCTACAATAACCTGCTCTACACCTGCCAAGTTTCACTCCAAGGATGCTTAGTAGACACTTTGAGCTTGATAATGATACAATAAAAGCTCCTTAGTTCTTTGGAAGATCATTCTCCAATTGATTTATCAAAACAAATAACAAAACACAAAACAGATGATCAAAAACTTGCTATTTTGGGATGAAGAGTACTTCGGTATTTTACTTAGAGCTTGTGGTCTGCTAAAAATTATCCAGAGAAACTTTGCACACATTCAATTGAATATATAATGAATCTAAAGCAGAAAACTTGATGAATTTTAATGGACTGTACTGAGAGAAATCAATTTAGGAACATTGGGGTTTCATCTTGACTTTTTAGGAGTAAACTTCTTGCATACATAGGTCACTTCAAATTGATGTAGCTCACTGAGTAAAGATCCAAATGGAATGAAAAGTGAGATGAAGCAAACAGATTTATCACTTTACCTATAGCAATGAAATCACTTCAAAAGAGTAAGTACATTGAGAGAAATCATTGATCAAATTTGACTAAAAAACATAGAGTAAACCTAGGACAACAGTTGTAGAGAACTCCAAGTATGATCATAGAAATCAATCTGTATTGCACATATGCTTTTGTCTTGCTCTCTTCACATTAGGTGTTCTGTACCTAACAAGGGTGCAGGTCTCTTTTTTCCCTTTTACATTTTAAGATTCTAAGTTCCTACTTTTACAAGAGAATGGTTTTATGGCTTCTCTCATTGAGAGTTCATAAAAGGTCATTTACACAGATGATTTTAATCACGCACTAGGCTTGGAAAAATACACCAACAGCTCCCCCTCAAGCCTAGCATGCTTGAGTCTTCATTCCTCACTAATTTCCATCAGTCCAATCATTCATTTGAACCTCCTTAGCTTGATACTATTGAAGAATCACTCACTAACTAGACATAAATACATGAAGACATATGAAGGATGAAGAAAGACGAAGAGAAGCAGAAACAAAGCATTCAAAAAAATCAAGCCTTAGTGAAGGGACAAATTCACAACTGTAATATAGTTCATAGAAACTTCCAGAATTACGAGTTCTTTGAGTCTCGAAAAAAATATGTATATAAGTGAGTTTTGAATAGAAGAATGTATGTGTAGGAGAGTTGAGATACAGAAGTACGTATGTATGTAGAGATGAATAGTAGAACCTAAAATGTTGGGTATTCATCTATAAGAGAGATGGTAAGGAAGAACTACTCAGTATAGGAGAGTTTTCCATGGCTATGAGCAAAGTGAAGCCAAGCCATTTTGTACACATCTTCTCTAATAGAAAACACATGTTTGTGTGGAATAATTTGAGCGCATTCTTCTTCTGTGAAGAAATCTAAGTGATTTCATGTTACTGTGAAAGTTAGTTAACAGTTACAGTTTTCTCAGTGCAAATTTTACGATACTTCTACAAGTTAGATCTCACAGTATAGTGTAAAGTTTTTCGTAAGTGATAGCTTACCTTGAAGCTACTAGTCTCAACTACAAATTGATCAAAAGAGTTTTGTGAAACGGGACATGTATGCACAGTACTGTGTCTGACAATAAAGACATTCAGAACTGATGAAGTTTTCTCTCAAACTTTAGATAGAGTTCATTCATTGAAGGAAGCTCAGGTATTACTTCCTTATTTCATTTACAATCATTTGAAGTAACTACAAACAGAATTGCAGTTGATTACGGTAATATTACGATACAATTACGGTGACATTCCGATAATAGTCTGGTGGAGTTTCTGTGAGATTCTGGTAAGTTCAAAACACAGTTTTGGCACATTTAAGTGGTGGAAAGAATTTCTAACAGTACGCAAACAAAGATTTGTAAAGACTGAAGTAAATCAGATCAGAATTGAAGCCTGACGAAAAGGCAAAGTTTCCTGTAAAGTGAATTTTCATATTTCACTAAATACAGTTATAGAGTTTTCAGTTTCAGAAAAGTTGTTAAGCTACTGATGATTATAGAGGTGTTCTTATATCACTCTAGCTTAGTTCTTGTGACGTGACAAATTCCATAGCTTAGTTTCAAGCTTTCGTCACGTCAACAGATACCATCCAATGGTTTTGTCAACATATATGCACATTGTCAACATCTCTAACATAATGGTAGCGAACTTCAGTATGCTTAGTTCTAGCATGGTAAACAGGATTAGCTGCTAAGAGAAGAGAACTAGTATTATCACCAAAGATATGAGGTGTTGAGGTATGCAACCCCAACTCTGAGTATAAACACTTCAACCACATTGCTGCTTGTGTTGCATTGGCCAATCCTCTGTATTCAGCTTTACTTGATGATAAAGCAATGGTTGGATGCTTCTTTGAAGACCATGAGATTAATTTTGAACCTGCAAAAGACAAATATCCTGATGTACTCTTCCTGTCATCCTTAGATCCAACCCAATCTGAATTTGAGTAAATTCTGAGATCAATTTTTTAGGTATAAGGATAAAATAATCCCTCATTACTTGTGCCCTTCAAGAATTTGAGCACTCTCTTTGTTGCTTCCATATGTGGCTTCCTTGGCTTATGCATAAATTGACTGAGTATGCTTGCACTATAGCATATATCCAGCCTTGTGAGAGTAGCATAGTTCAAGCTTCTCACTAAGATTTGATAGCTTGTGATGTCCTCATTGAATTCTCCTTCATAAGTACTTAGCTTATGGTTCATCTCCATGGGTGTACCTGCACACTTAGTATTCTCCATTTTGAATTTAGAAAGCATATCAAGTACATACTTCCTCTGAGTGAGGTAGATGCCAAAATTTGTATAGATGAGTTCAAGCCCAAGGAAGTATGTTAGAGGTCCAAGATCACTGATCTTGAATTCATCCTTCATTCCAACCTTTACCTGCTTGATTCCATTGATGTCATTCCTTGAAATTATTATATCATCTACATATATACACAAAGATATATTACTAATGAACCATTTCTCTTTATAAATAATGATGTATCTGTCTTGCTACCCTTGAAGCCTTGGTCCTACAAATAGGTTACCAACTTGTGATTCCAAGCTATTGGTGCTTGTTTTAATCCATATAGAGCTTTCATGAGTTTGCACACATATTTAGGATGATGTGCATCTTCATAACCAAGAGGTTGTGCCATATAGAAATCCTATGAAATTTAGCCATTCAAGAATGCATTTTTTTACATCTAATTATTATAACTTCCAATTCCTAGATGCAGCAATGCTAACAAGCACTCTGATGGTAGGCATTTTAGCTACATGCGAGAAAGATTCTTCATAGTCTATCCCATGGGTTTGAGCAAACCCTTTAGCTACTTACCTTGCCTTATGCCTATTGATACTGCCATCTAGATTCTTCTTAACTTTAAAATCCATCTTGAACCAATTACCTTCATTGATGGTTTGCTTGGAACAAGTTCCCATGTGTCATTGTCCATTAGACCTTCCATTTCTTCATCCATTGCTTCTCTCCATTCTTTCTTGCGTTGAGCTTCTTCATATGATGTAGGCTCTTCATGGTTGAGATCCTTGGCTATGTAGATTGAATGCTTTATAACTAAAGATGTTTCAAATCCATATCTTTCTGGATTCTTCTTTTCTCTCATTGACCTTCTGATTCGTTGTAGAGAGCTTTCTGGTCCTTGATTTAATTCTTCCTTTTTAGCTTTGCATTTTTTCTTCCATAGCTTCAATTTCTCCAACTTTGTGATGTCATCTTCAGAATCACTATCTTCAAGTTGCTTTGGCTCCTTTGTTGGACGAGATGAAAAATCTTCTTCCAAGTCATATGGTAGCTTCACTTTCATGTCATCATCAAACCAAGATTTATTCTCATCAAAGACTGCATCCCTACTAACTAGGAAACCTTTGCTAGTGGGATTGTACAATTTGTAGCCCTTTTGATTTTGATCATATCCAATAAACACACACTTCTCTGCTTTGGGATCCAATTTCCCTCTTACCAGAGAAGGAATGTGAGCATAGGCTAGACATCCAAAGATTTTGCAATGTTCTAGGTTTGGTCTCCTTCCATGCCACACTTTATATGGATTCATACCATCTAAGGATTTAGATGGGAGTCTATTTACAAGGTATGTGGTTGTTGATATAGCCTCTGCCCAAAGGTAATTAGGTAGGTTCTTCTCATTGATCATAGATCTAACTGCTTCAACTATGGTCTTGTTCCTCCGTTTTGCTACTCCATTGAGTTCAGGGGTATACCTGGTTGTTATCTCCCTTTTGATGCCTCTTTCTTGAAGGAAAGCATCAAATTCCTTTGAAAAATATTCTTCACCACCATTTGATCTGAGTCTCTTGAGACATTTACCTGTTTGGTTCTCTACAAGTGCAAGATATCTTTTGAAACAATTGAAAAATTCATCGTTATGTTTCATGAAGTATAAGGTTGTCCACCTACTGCAATCATCAATAAAAGATACATAATATTTGGAACCTGAAATAGAGGGTTCTTTGCTTGGACCCCACGCATCTGTGTGTACAAGTTCCAATAGCTCTTGTTGTATGTAACCTTTCCTATTGAAGGGTTGTCTATGTGCCTTGGCAAATTGACAAGCCCACACTTGTAGATCATATGTTGCTTTGTGATGTTGGGCAATCCAAGTACACTTTGGTCCCTGCATATTTGTTTTAAAGTCCTTTCACCAATATGAGCAAGACTTTTATGCCATACCTCTAATTCAGAGAGAGTTTGAGATCCATAGCTAAACAATGCTATGTTCTTGGTATCTTCCACTTCAAATGTGAAGAGCCTTCTTGTCTTTTCTCCTTTAGCTATCCTTTTGAATCCTTGCTTTGGATCTTCCACATAGGCTCCATGTCTTGTAAATCTGACCTGCAATCCTTTTTCCACAATTTGTCCAAACACTCATCAAGTTCTAGGTTATTGTAGGTACATACAATACCTTACTCAGAAGGTTCATGTTCCCATTTGATGTCTTGACATTACCTATCTTTTCTACTGAGTGCCTTGTATCATCTCCTTTCTGCACTTCATGTTTGTTCTTTGGATCTTCCAAGTCAGAGAGTAATGCTACATTTCTTGATACATGATTGGAGCATCTTGAATCAATGTAAAAGACATGATCATCATCCTTACCCTACTTCAAGTGAGTCTTCTTGACTTTGATCCTGTGTAGTTGTTGTAGTCCTTCCTTCCTCTATATCCATTTTGGTTGTTGTTTTTGTTGTTGTGATAGTTGTTGTTGTATCCTCCATTATATTTGCCTCTATTTGATCCATAGCCACCTCTGTTGAATCCTCTTCCTCTTGAGTTCCTTCAGTTCATGTAACACTCTTTAGTAGCGTGATTAGAATAACCATATATGTTGCAAGGTTGAGGTGTTTGAGGTCTCCCCATACCTTGCTTTCAACTGCTACCTTTGCCTCTAGCTTTTCATCTTCCTATGAAGTTAGCTTGAAAAGAACTTCCTTCATCTTCATTTTTCTTTGGCTTTGATTTATCCTTGGCTTTAGCTTTATCAGAGTATAAGGCATAAGATTGATTACCTCTTGAGGATTCACCATTTTTGTTCAGCTTTGCTTCATGTGTGAAGAGTTGACCCATTAGAGTATTAAGATATGGTACCTGCATGTCCATGTAAAGATCCATGGTAGTTGTGAAGGATTCCCACTTGTCATCTACTTTAATGCCATTGATAATTTGCCTTATGATTTTCTCTTCTTTAATCACCTGTCCAATGCTACCTAATTGATCAGAAATGTCCTTCATTTTTGTGACTTAATCAGTCACACTTTGCTTGGGGCTTTTCTTCAATGTTGTAAGCTCCATCCACAACTGATTCTTCCTTGCTTTAGTGTTTGAAGTAAAGAAAGCAGCAAGTGCATTCCAAGTCTCCCTTGAGGTCTTGCATCCTTTCACATGAGGTAAAAGAAAATCAGAGATTGAGTTTAGAATGTATGACCTTGATAATGAATCCTTTGAACACCATGGTGTGAGTCTTTCTTGCTCTTCAAGTGATGGTTGCCCTTTGCTTCTCATAGTTGGCATTACTTCATCTTTAGATATGTATCCAAATAGATTTCTTCCTTGAAGGTAGGCCTCCATCCTCAGAGACCATGTTGGGTAGTTGTTTCTATCCAATTTTACAATGGTAGAAGGAAAACCATCTCCCATGTTGATTTGACAATGCTCTGATATCACTGTGAGAAGAGATGATGATACTATCCAAAGATGAGGCTGGTGCTGCAATAACCTGCTCTAGACCTTCCAAGTTTCACTCCAACGATGCTTAGTAGACACTTTGAGCTTGATAATGATGCAATGAAACCTCCTTAGTGCTTTGGAAGATCATTCTCCAATTGATTCATCAAAATAGATAACACAACACAAAATAGATGATCAAAAAATTGCTATTTTGGGATGAAGAGTACTCTGGTATTTTACTTAGAGCTCACAGTCTGGCAAAAATTGTCCAGAAAAACTTTTCACACATTCAATTTAATATATAATGAATCTAAATCAGCAAATTTGATGAATTTTAATGGACTATAATGAGAGAAATCAATTTAGGAACATTGGGGTGTCATCCCGACTTTTCTGGGATGTCATCCCGACTTTTCAGGAGTAAACTGCTTGCACACTTCAAATTGATGTAGCTCACAGTGTAAAGATCCAAATGGAATGAAAATCGAGATGAAGAAAATGGACTTATCACTTTACTTGTAGCAATTTAAATCACTTCAAAACATTAAGTATATTGAGAGAAATCGCTTAAATCTCAATTCTAATCTCCTCTAAAGGACTGCTCTCCCCCCGACTCTTTTCATGAGCTTTTATAGATGTTTTTGAATTCAAATTTGGAGGGGATTCCGCCTAAAAGTTACTCCATTCTAGGAAATCACATCTAATTGATTCCTCCTACTTGGATTTCATGATTTGTACCTGGTCATGGGATTCTTTTTTCCCTTTTACATTTAAAGGTTCTAAGTTCCTATTTTAGAAGATAATGGTTTTATGGATTTTCTCATTGAGAGTTCATAAAAGGTCATTACAGAAATGATTTTAATCAAGCACTAGGCTTGGCAAAATACACCAAAAAATATATGATGTTTACTGAGAGAATTTTATATAATAAATTTCAACCAAATCAAGCCTCAACCTCTTAGCCACCTCTGAGCAATCTTGATCACATTCACACTTACACTTTGAATCACACCCTCACTCACAATCTGAATCAAAATCTCATTCACAATGAAAATCTCCGAATCACAACCTACTCTTGCATGATGCAACAATACACAAACTAGAGTCGATCATCCTCAACAAAGGAATGGAGTGATCCATCAAATTTAACAAAAATCACATCTCTGAGTGTTGAATGTAGATCTTTTGTGAAACATGTCAAAACACATCTCTGAGTGTTGAATGTAGATCTAACAAAAATAATGTGTTCTAATGGTCTATTGTTTTGTGAAACATGTCAAAAGTAAACAATGATAGAACACATATATGTCTGAAACCAACACATTCAAGACAACACATATGAGTTGCAAGATCAACTTAAAATCATTGCCAGTCAACAACACTAGGGATATCTAACTGAGGCAGCTAGTAATGCATTGAATAGATTGCCTACTCACAAGCAAATAGCTGTAAGAGATGTGTAAGTTTGGAGATGAACACCTTAGAGTGGTATTCCAAGAAGCCTTCGGTGAACATATGTTCAAACGTGTGTTTGTAAAAAGGCTCAGAGATACTTCACCTTGTAGTGCCAGGCATAGATTACTTTAATCTAAGGCATCCTGCTCAATTCATAAACCAAATCCAAATTGCCATGCTCAAATCTAGGGGTGAAAACATGAGGTGCCCTGGCATTCGTGAATGTTCTGAATACAACTTGCATTAGGTTGAATATCTTTGTGAGCATGCAAGCAATGACATTAGGCATCATTTCTGGCCTCAGTATCCAATGGTGTATAGTAGCCATCATATATGGGATAGTTGGTAGTCCCTACAGAGGTTTGAGATATGGGTAGTTAACCCAATGTACACATAGTGCGTTGTTCTTGTCTTTGATGGCAAATGCTAGCCATGATTGATGCCATGGGATAGGTCCATACCACGAGTTGTATAGAATATGTATGGGGGTGTTCGACCACGTGCATATCATCTTAGGATACTCTTGTAGTAATCTAGCCTTCTAGTTAGGTTGAACAATTGTATCCCTGCATGTGGCATCAAGAAGATCCTCTTGTTCAAATTGCATGGCAAAAGTTGGTAGCTTATTTGTAATTTATTATATCTATGCATTTTAGTCTATTAAAATGATGGAATATGGCATGCATTTTGATTTGGATGTCATAATTAGCAAGTTATGAGGCGAATTCTAAAAATACTTTGATTGGAATACAGACTGTTCAATAGTTGCCATGGCCAATACTCATAATTCCACACATTTTGCATGGGTCCCACCAATTTCCTCTATGAGTTGGCCCCCAGGTGTCGGATGTGGTTTGTACTCTTCTTTAAATGAGTGATTTGCAGGAATTTCCACCATTCATTTTGCTTTTGATGCTTTAGGTTGGGATGCAGGTCTTTCCTACTCAGTATTGTAGCTGGGATTACAACTCTATGATCTTACTTTGGAGATTGGTGATATCTATTCACTTTGTATTTAGGAACGGTAGGTTCTGAGGCAGTCATTGGTGGTGATGGCAATCATACAAGTTGTTGTCTTTGTAATTGAGTGAGCTCCTCTATCAACTTGTCATGTGCTTCTAGTAGGTTAGTGTAATCTTCAAATATGATTTTTATACTCCTTGAGCAAATGCGTAAAATTTAGTGGGGCTAATAGGAGCACCTTGTGTGTTGTTGGTAGCAACCTCAAGGTTTTCTATGTTTTGCTGTTGTAGTCTCTAATTCTCTTCCTTCATTGCCACTAAGTATCTTCTTAGAGAGGCCATATTGCGGGCTAGCTTGGCATTTCTTTCCATCTGTACACATTGTTGCTCTTCCATTTCATCAATGAGTTGTTTATGCTATGCTTGTACTTGAGCCTCCCATTGGATGTCTGCCTATTGGAGAGGAGTATATTGTGCTTGCATGGTTTCATTGGTGTTGATACTCTCTCCTAGAGACAAGTAGATTGTGTTGATGTATTTAGGTAGTGATGTGTGTGAACAATCTAGGATTGCCGTAGCACTTTTTTTCCTCTTTAAGAGGTTTTTTCCCCCTCGGCTTGTATATACACCTATAACCCTAACGAGTCACTTATCTTTGTACATTCTCTTGGTAATACAATTAGTATTGTGTGTTTTGATCTAAGCTTCTTCTTCTTCCTTGTGTTGTTTGTGTGCTTCCATAGACCTCAAACTCCAACAATTGGTATCAGAGTAGGTCGTTGTTTCATACTAGGACATTGTCGACACCCCTCCGGTCACAGTCCCAAAATTGCACAAGAATTGATGAGCATACTCAGGGTGATTAGGACTTCAAAACAACTTCTCTACCTAGTGTCGAAACCATAATCTGAGCTCCTTTTGGCCTCCAAATGTACTATCATAGTGATTATGCAGGAAATTTCATCTTTTTGTGCCGAACATATATACAGGTTTTGGTTTGCCAGTATAAGAGTCTCAAAGTCTACTAGAAGTTTAGCAGAACTCGACAAGGTAGTTTTGTTCAACTTTTTGAGATACAACCATTTTTTTGCATCAAGGTATTTTAGTCAGTGACCATGGCTAAAAGTAGTGATGTATTCTATATGTTGGCTGTTGAGGATAAGTTGGATGGTACCAATTACCCATTATGGGCTTATATGATGCATCATATATTGGTTTTCAAAGGACAATGGAATATTGTGTAGGGTGTTGAAAAACGTCCTATTTCATGTGCAAACATAGTTGTTGAAGGAGATGCAGATGGTGATATTCTTCAGGCTCCCGTTGTTGCAGTTCCTACTGCACCTACTAGAAAGCAAATTCGTTGGGATAGTAGAGATGCTCAGGCACATGCATTGATAGCCTTTTCTATCAAAGGTGCCATTATTCCTCACAATCGCTCTTGCATAACAACAAAGGATGCTTGGGATACACTTACCACTTTATACCAGGCAAGGAATGAGGCTCGTGTTGCTTACCTCTGAAAACATTTGGAGAGTGAGCACATGAATGAAGGAGATTCCATGGATAGTTTTCTGACAAAGATGAAAGATTTGGAGGAGTAATTGATTTCTATTGATGAAGTCTTTCCTGACAGTTCAATTGAGTATAATTTTTCGAATGGTCTTCCAGATCCATATCAAATTTTTACGTCTATATGATTGATGATGAAAAGCAATCAAAATAATGCCTTAACATTTGAGGAGTTAGTCTCTATTATGTTGCAGAAGATTAGTCTCGGCAGAACATGCCCATTATGCATGTTGTAGATCAAGCTTTCCCGGCTACTCAGAAGGGGAAAGGTAAATGGAGCTCTTCTACTAGTAAGCAGAAATCTAGTAATTGTGCACAATCAAAGAAGGATGACATAGATGAGAAGAAAATAGAAAAGTAGAAATTGTTTTGCAAATATTATACAACAAATGATCATGTCATCAAGAGTTGTCCAAAATTGACTACAAAAGAGGCAAAGAAGAAAGAGGATAGAATGGTTGTTGCAGAGGCCTCTACACCAAAAACAGAGTGTGCTAGTCTTGTGCAAAATGAAGAATGGGCATGTACTAATGTTTGTAGTTATGACCCGTCTTCTCATGGACAATGTATGTCTGCAGTAGACTCAGATGTTTGATACTTTGATAGTGAGGCAACCAAACGTATTACCTCACAGTGCAGTTTCTTCACTTCACTTGAGCCTACCCCTAAAAGGAATACTGTCACATGTGCCAACAACTCCTCTTATCCTACCATGGGAGTTAGTAAGATCATTCTAACTACTATTGATGGCAGTTTGTTTACATTATCATATGCTTTATTTGTGCCAGGGATCAAGAAAAATCTGTAATCAATTTCAGTATTAGCCAAGATTGGCTTGGTCGTGAAATATGTTGATGACAGATGTACAATTCATGATTTGTCAAATGGCAACATCATTACTGCTTCTGGCATTTTGTGTCATGGGTTGTATAGGCTCATAGATTATGAAAAATCTATGAATGATTCAATGTGTAGTTCAAGGTTCTTAGGCTATGTCAGAAGCAAAGCTTTGGTATGCATGCTTTGGTCATCTGAATCTTGCTAGTTTGCTATGCTTGCAAAAATATGGAATGGTGTCTTCTTTGCCCAAAATTGAGGAACCTAGTAAACATGTATGTGAAGGTTGTATTTTGGGCAAAATGCAACATTCCTCTTAACCAAAAGATGGTTTAGTTTGAGCTACTCAGAAATTGAAGCTTGTTCACAGTGATGTCTGTGTAGACACCTTGTTTTGGGAACTATCTTTAGTTTGTGACATTTATTGATGATTTTTCTAGGCATGCATGGGTATATCCATTAAAAGCAAATTACGAAGTGTTTATGTGCTTCAAACAGTTTTGGGTTTTGGCTAAAAATCTGTTAGCATGTAAAATGGGCACCTTTCATTTTGATCGAGGGTGGGAATATATGTCTTCTGACTTTAATGCATTTCTAGCTGAACATGGGATAAAACATCAGTGTACATTTCCATATACCCTCAACAAAATGGAGTTGTTAAAGGAAGAATAGGTCGCTCATGGAGATGGTGAGGTTTATGGTCAAAAGTCAGGCTTTACCACATAGTTTCAGGCTTGAGGCTCTTATGTGTGCAACATATGTACTTACTAGGTTTCCATATGAGGCTTCGCATGGTTGTAAGCCATCTATTGCTCATTTGCATGTTTTTGGTTGTCTAACATATGCATTAGTGCTTGAACAACAATACGGGACATTGGATGATAAAGTAGTAAAATGTATTTTTGTTGGGTATAGTTCTGAAAGCAAAGGCTATCATCTGTATCTTCCATAGAGTAAACACATTTTGGTTAGCCGTGATGTTGTTTTTGTGAAAGTTGCTACTCAACCATTACTTTCATGTACTAAGTAGACATCAGTTAGCTCCAATGACATGTATGACACTTTGTTACCTCTTTTTAGAGGTGGATAGTCTAGTGTTGGTCCTAATGAGGAAACTTCTTAGCCTTTAGAGGTTTCATATGATGATGCAGATCATTTCATTTCTTATGCAGATTTACATGATGCACGTGTTGATGAGAGAGCTGATATTGAGGAGGCAAAAACTATGCCAAAATGGCTGGTGGAGACTTTGCATGACAGCAAATTAGATGCACTTCTATCATATCGTACACGTTCTGGCTCTCATAGTGCTTCTTTTGCATTAGATTGCTATGCTATGGCTGCCTCTAGTCTCTGTGATGAGAATGAACCTCTTTCAGTTGATGAAGTACAAAATTTAGAAAATTCGATGGTTGCTATGAAATCTGAATATGATGATATAGAATGATAATTGGTCTTTATGTGACTTGCATCGTGGAAAGAAGGCCATTGGAACCAAGTGGGTATACAAGCTTAAGCGTAAGCTTGATGTAACAATTGACAGGTATAACGTTAGGCCTGTTGCAAAGGGTTATGCTAAGGAAAGAGGCATTGATTTTGATGAGGCCTTTGCTCCTACTTGCTGAATGACTACTATTTATAGCATTTGTCTACTTGCAGCTCATCGTGGCTGGAATGTACATCAGTTGGACACTAAAATCGAATTTCTAAATGGTGACTTGCATGAAGAATTGTACGGTTTTTAGCCCCGTGTCTTTGTGCAAAAAGGGCATGAAAACAAAGTGTGCGGATGTGTTAAACAAAGAGGAATACCTTTACTAGCACAGTTGATAGGTGACAATTTATTTTAGTGGAGCTAGGAAGGGGCACTACACTCGAGACAATTAGGCCCATGATTGATTCAAGAGATGCTACAAGTGCCATTAGGTATTCTTGCTATCAAGATATGAACTTGAAAATGAATCCGATTGAGGCTTACCTCATAGGATTAGGAGGTGTGGAAACCCCTTGCATGGGTGAGGTGGAAGTTCCAATCCTCATACATGACATTCCCTTGATAGTGAAGTTATTAGTGTGCCATGATTAAGATCTCACTAAACTTTTAATCTTGGGCGAAGACTGGATATATGATCATGCAGTCAGCTCAAACCTCAAAAGTCCCCTTCTTCAAGTTTGGATAAATGATCAATGCATTATGGTAGAATTAGAAACTAGTATGACCAATGATCAGTACTTGACAAAGGTTGTTAGTTCTTCTAAGTCTAAACTTGGTGAAAATGATGTTGCATGTACCCCTAGATCTATTGTACAGAATGTCTTGCACTCTAATGAATAGATCATGCAACCTATGGAACTTCCTTCTTTTCCAAAGATGAGTGTCACATTGACAACTCAACCACAGATGCATGAAATTCAACAGCAATTCAAACATGAAGCAAGAAGACTGACAAAGTCGTGGAGATATCCACCTATTCCAAGAGTGAAGCAGATATGGGTGGAGAGTGGTGAGCAACCGATTTCCAAGATACTAATAAAAAAGAACATCACGTGCTAGAGAGATGACTCTCCTCCTAACCTTATGCTTGTATATATAGCTTCTTGAAAAAATGATGATCACAAATATGACTAGAGTCCACAAGTGCATGTGCAATCCCCTCCACGCCTTTAGTACCTTTCACTGGAGACCACTAGTGGTTGGTGTACTTGTCACTCAAGTTGAGTATCCCTTGACTCAAATTAACTCACATTAACTTGAGTTAGGAGGCTCTTAGGGCTCCTTCGGTAAAACTTTCTCCCCATGCTCCCCATGGGGGTTATATCTATATACCTATTACTTATCAAGGTTATACCACAAAAGCCATTTTGGATTCAAGGGTGGGAGTTGCTATTGCTACCACCTCCTTATGGAAGCATTGGGGCAAGTCGACACTTAGGCCCATGAGAATGAAATCACAAATGGTAGATGGCCACATCAAGAAGCCTCTAGGATTGTTAGAGGGGATAACTGTCACCACTTGTGGTGTAGAGTAAAGTTAGAGCTATTGCCAAGCTACCTAGACCAAAGAATTTCAAAGAGGTACAAGATTTCATGGGTCATTGTGGCTATTACCGACATTTTATCCACATGTATGCAATCATTACAAAGCCTCTTTACAACCTTATGACTAACTTTGAATGGATGGATGAGTGCAAAAACTCTTTTAATGAGCTTAAGCAATGATTGTGTTCATCACCAATCTTGACTACACTGGATTGGAATAAGTCATTCCATGTTCATGTGGATGCATCCAATTATGCTATAGGGTGCATCCTAGCACAACCTATAGGGGAAAGAAACATTGACCTCCCAATTTCTTATGTGAGTAGGTAGTTGAATGCGATCAAGCGAAATTACACCATGATAGAAAGAGAAGAATTAGGCATGGTCTATGCAGTTAAAAAGTTTACATATTATTTGCTCGCAAATAATTTTAAATTTTTTATGGACCATCAAGCATTACTCTACCTTGGGAATAAACCTTGCAACATAGGCAGGTTAGTAAGATGGTTTCTCTTACTAATGGAATACAATTTTGGGGTAGCTGTTAGGAAGGGAAAGACTCCCCTTAGGGCTCACGTCAAGAGAATCCCCACAAGGAATGTGAGATTAACTTCCTGATGCGTACTTTCTCAACTTGGAAGTAGTTGCTAACTAGGCTAAAACTCTCATGCCTATTCTGACGTTTGAACCTAAACATCCTGTAATGAAAGAAAAGGTTAAAGAAGTGGTGAAAGCCCAAAAGTATCACATAATGGTAGGAAGTGTGTACAACCACACATATCATGTCACCCTAGTGGGTAATCTCCATTTGGATACCAAAGTGGTCAATGAAGGTTGACCATAATAGGAGACAAATCTGGGTGTGTAAAACCTACTTACTCACTCAATGCACCACACATAAGCTTCTTGGTTAGAATTATTGTTTCTTGACATCCATTTCACAAAACTCGCCATGAAAATTTATCATCACCACATACTCACATGAAAATACACATAGTGTCACATGGAAATGGGTACCTAAAAAGTCCTAGATATAGTTAGAAGTACCTCTAAAACCCATAAGCACAATCACAAGCAAAACCTGTAATCCCATACAGGAAGTGTGGTGAGTCAAAACCCATATGAAATCCCCAGAACCAATCATGTAAATTCCCTTGTAGAAGAATAGTTGCATTCTGAGTACATTGCGCATCTTGAGTATGCATCTAGGAATATCTACTAACCTTCTAACATCCACTCACATTCACACAGCACATCACCTTTATTAACTCACTAACTATTACAAACATCATGTTGGTATTGTAAAGGGGACAAGGTACCATCTTGTTTTCGATGCAATAATAATATGGTCTTCTTCTTCTAGCAGATTTAGGAGCACCAACTACTACTAGCATTATGGCCGAAATAGTAGGCACAAATTTGTAGGTAGGGACTAGTTAGCGAATAGTAGATATAGAGAGCTTGCCTATCGTGGATGAACCTAAGTAACTACCAGAGAATTTGAGGGACTTAAAAATTATCCCCATTCAAGATCCATTAATGGGCCACATGACTCAAGTCCGCAAGAATTCCTATTGGTTTAATGAGGTGAAAGGACCCCTAGAGGAAGGAGCTTATATTTGGGAACCTAATCCTCAGTATAACAATGTGTGGGGAAACTAACATTTTTTCACAAGATAATTTGAGCACTTGCAAGACTCAACAGAGCTATGTTCAGTATGGCAAAGAGTAGCTCTGGTGGAGTACTTCAATGCTAAACTTCCAAAGCCATATTTTATGCATTATTACTATCTCATCAACTCTCACACACCCAACAAGGACCCCAAAGCATCCAGTACTTAATACCATCATTAGTGCATGGCAATGAATTGAAACACTTTCATTTGACCAATAACCTAGTGTGTAAATCCTTGGATACGAGGGGTATGTACATCCCCATAGAAAAAGAAGTCCTAGTTCTTGATAGTATGAAGAATAGGAACCTCACAAAGCTTAAGGATCCCACCCAAGTCCCTTTTAACATAGATCCCTACTCTTCTTTCATTTCTCCTATCCTTGTACCACCCTCAATTGCCACCACATTGTGATGAGATGGATGGGTATGCTCCAGAGATGATTTGATGTCGCACAAAACCTGCTCTACACCTACAAAGTTAATTCCAAGGATGCTTAATAGACACCTTTATCTTAAAATTAATGCATTTGGAACCACTTAGTGCTTTGGAACATCATTTCCAAAAGTTTAGCATCAAAACAGATAATTTGCATGTACTAGAAATGTGAAGAAACGTTCTATTTTGGGAATAGAACTCCTCCGTATTTTGCTCATAGTTCACAACCTGATATGAATTTACCAGAAAACTTTTCCCCACATCTAATTGAAGTGTGTACCTAACTAAAGCAATTTATCTAACCAATTTAGCCACACCATACATTGAGAAATGAATCTAACAAGTCAGGGGGGGTCATCCTGACATTAGAAGGTGTGCAAAAACAGTCACCTTTTATGATTCATATCTCAAGATCCTCTAAACCAAATGTGATGAAAATTGATATGCAATTTGTAGATTATTCTAACTAAGACAAGTTAAATTATGGCAAATGATTGTGTACAAGCAGAGAAAATGATGCCACAAAATCACTATAATGATGAAGATGCTATAGAGAACAATGGGTAGAGATGAACTTGAATAAATGTATGAAATTGTATATGTTAATGAACATATGATACAAGGGAAGTGTAATGGACTACTCATACATGATATGAGCTCAATGTATGCTCATTGAAGTAGCTCAATGCCTCTCAAAATGGCTCTTTTGTCTTATGACTAAAAGTATGTGTATTTATACACGTTCCAAGTTTGAATTTGAATTTTCCCTCGCCTAAAAGTGATCCTACACTTTAGGGATGACTTGAATTCATTCCTCCTACCACATGAGTCATGGTTTCAGCTCCCTAATTTTATGAGATTCCTTATTCTCTTGGCTTTTACATTTATCCAAAGTGAATACAATTGAATTGACAAGAAGGTGTTCATATGTGGTCTTTCATGTGAGGTACATGAACTAATGTGTAGTCCTGAGCCATTAGCCATGCAATTAGGCTCGCTATTTATATAAATAGCTTCCCCTTAAGCGTAAGATGCTGGATTCTTCAATCCTTCATGATTTCTTGTAATCCAATCATTGGCCTGAACCTATTTAATTTGCTTACATCCAATGCCTTTGTCATCATATCTGCACGTTGTTGATGTGTGGATACATATGAGAGTTGTATCTCCTTAATCATTATCTTTTCTCTGACATAATGATGTTACCGTTAGTGACCATGTGAAAGGCCAAATGGCCACCGGACACTTCTTTGTATATGTTCTTTAATAAAACATATAGTGGCCTGGTCAGTCACAGACTGTAAGTTCGACCGCATTTGCAAGACCTAAGAAGTCTGTCTTCGTGCTCCCTGTGTACTGCGTTTTCTGCGTATTCTACAACATCTGTGCGGAGTACTCTGTGTGGCGACAGGAGCTCGGTTTTCTACTTTGAGCATATCGTCGTGGAGCTCTCGAGAGGGAGAGTCCAGTGTGGTGCACGCCATCGAAATACTTCACTGGTACCCCCCCCCCCCAGGTTTTCTCCAAGGCTTACGACTAAGGCGGCGACCAAGGCATAGACCTTGGCATACCTTGTCATCCGAGTCACCGAAGTCACCGTTGGCGCCGTTGGCTGCGCGCGAGGGAGGACCTCAACGATCAAGGAATATAGAGGTTCCCGGTACTTCCCGGGAGGTCACCCATCCTAGTACTGTTCCCCCCAGAGCTCGCTTAACTGCGGCAATCTCTTGCCACTAAGCTACACTCTTGTGGTGTTTGAAGAAGGGGAAAGACTAAGGTTGGCATTACCTTGAACAAGTTTTGGTCCCTCAAAGCTTCATTTTTGCTTTTAAAGCCTATTTTTGAAGCAATTTTGGGGTGTTTTTGGAGCCATTTTGGAGTACTTTCGCACGTAGTTCTCTTCACACAGGTCCAAGAACATCAAGAAGAGTGTTCCTTGTACTTCTCAGACAATAAATATCAACCTTTGGGGCTGTATTTTCAGCCACACTCGTAAAACTACAGGTTTCTCGAGGGGTTTTCAGTTTTGGTGGGAGCAGTCGCTGCAAATTTATGCAGGTTTTAAAGCCTAAAACATCAGAGTTGACAGACACTTGCAGGTGTTATTGGCTAGTTTTTTGGGCTGTGTATTCAGCCTTTCAGTGTCATTTTACTGCATATATTGAGCACATACACACCATGTACGCTTCTGTGGATACCGCTTATGTACGTCCATGTGGGCATTGATATAGCGGTTACGTTCTTTGCATAAAGCCTTTTACGTTTGATAAAGAGGGTCGTGGTGAGGTTTTCTTAACTGGGAGACACCCAGATGTCGGGGTCTCTTCGGTGATGCAGGTGGAAGACTTACCCAGCCTCGCCATAGGAGATGTATGATAGTTGTTCATAGGTGCTCGATAAGCCTAGTTGGCTTATATTGGGTAACTGATTATATGCAGTGGAGTCAGTGATTCACTATGCAGGTAGACATGTTAGTACTTGCAGTTTTATGATACTTTGACACTGGTCATATGCTAATTTTGCAGAGGATACTCTGGCAAAATTTTTCCAGATTTCTGGTTTAGTCAACTATATAGTGGTCGATTTACTCCTTGATACACTTATTTGTTGGTGTTTGGACTCTTCTAGCTCCATTATCATTCTATTCAGTTCTCTACGATCATGGCATCAGAGGTCTCAGGCACATCCGGTGGATCAGGGTCTAGTGCTAGCGTTCCGAGGAGGAGCTATAACTTGCAGGGCAAAGACCATTTTGAGATCCGAAAATTTGATGGCACAAACTTTGCTCTATGGAAGAATCAGATTAAAGATGTGCTGATTCAAAGAAGGCAATGGAAGCCAATAAATGGGATTTCAAAGAAGCCTGCTGACATGGATGAAGATGATTGGGATGAGTTAGATGAAATGGCCAGGTCTACCATTCGCTTGCACCTAGCAGATAATGTTTACTTTACAGTATTAGACTGTGAAAGTGCAGAGGAGCTTTGGAAGAAGTTATGCAATACATATGAAAAAGAGACGGCATCAAATAAAGTATATCTGATGAGAAAATTATACGACCTTCGTATGAAGGACACAGATAGTGTTGCTGCTATCTAAATGAGTTTGATGCCATATTCTCCCAGTTACAGGCTCAGAAAATGGATATGGACAATGAAATGAAAGCAGTATTGCTGTTATGCACCCTGCCATCATCATGGGATACATTTTGCACAGCTATTAGCAATAGTGCACCAGGTGGTAAACTCGTCTATGATGACATATGTGGAGCACTCTTGAGTGAGGAGATTCGTAGAAAATCTATGGTTGGCACTCAGAGTGGAGATGCATATAATGTTCGTGATTCTTACCAAGGAAAGAATCAACAACGTGGCAGGAGCAAGAACAAGGAAAAGAATGGTCAACGGAATAAGAGCAGAAGTAAATCAAGGAAGAGGGATATTGAATGCCATTATTGTCATAAGAAAGGACACATGAAGAAAGACTGTTATGCATTAAAGAATGCTAAAGGTAAAGGACAGAATGTTGATGGGCATGTTAAACAGTTACCTGCACCATCTACTTCGACTGTGAAGATTGAAGAAATTAATGCTATTTCTGATGATGCTGATGTGTTGACACTTGATAGTACTGTGCCATCTGAGGCACTTATGGCTGATTCTCTTTCCCACACCTGGCTGCTAGATTCTGGTGCTTCTTTCCATGTGACACCACATAGAGAATGGTTCTCTAATTATGCAGCAAAGTCTCTTGGTACCGTGAGACTTGGTGACTCTTACCAGTGTGATGTTGTGGGGATTGGAGATGTGGTTGTGCAGTTCATTGACGGTTCAAAATTTACTATGCATAATGTATGCCATGTACCTCAGTTATCACGCAGTTTGATGTCAGTTGGTCAACTTGATGACCTTGGTTACAAGGTGGTCTTCTATGCTCAGTCCTTTCGTATATCAAAGGGCAATATGGTTATTGCAAAAGGAAGGAAAGTTGGCTCACTTTACCCTTTATTTGTATCACAGAAAGAACACTTGTTAGCTGTTACTGAACAGCCTATGGCTTGTATTTGGCATGGTCGTTTGGGCCATATATCTCGTAGTGGAATGGAAAATCTTTCTCGTTCTGGCTACTTACCTGTGTTATCTTTCTCTGATTTTTCATTTTGTGAGCATTGTCAATATGGAAAGCAAACCAGAAATGTGCATAAAACGCACATTGACTCTTCAATTCAGCCTTTAGATCTTGTTCATACAGATGTGTGTGGTCCTATGCCCACTAGGTCCTTAGGTGGTTCTCTTTACTTTGTTACTTTCATAGATGATGCTACTAGAAAAGTCTGGGTATATCCTATCAAATCGAAGGATGATGTATTCCCTACTTTCAGAAAATGGCTTGCTTCAGTTGAGACTGAAAAAGGAACTAAGCTTAAGGCTTTACGTTCAGATAATGGGGGTGAGTATACCTCACATGAATTCAGCCTTTTCTGTCAGTGTAGAGGGATTCGTAGAGAGTTTACAGCTCCTTATACCCCAGTACAGAATGGTGTAGCTGAGAGGATGAATAGAACTATTCAAGATAGAGTAGTCTCTATGTTGCATCATGCAAACCTCTCACAAGGTTTTTGGGCAGAAGCAGTATTGACTGCAGTTCATGTGATTAACCTTTCACCTAGTACTGCCAAAGGTCTGAAAGTGGCACAAGAGTTATGGACAGGGAAACCACCATATTATGATCATCTTCGAGTTTTTGGGTGTGAAGCATATGTTCATATACCCAAGAATCTTAGACAGAAGTTGGACCATAAGTCAAAGAAATGCATTTTTCTTGGATATGGTCGAGAAGGACAATTTGGATATCGCTTATGGGATCCTGAAACACGGTCAGTGATCAGAAGTAGTGATGTCATTTTTAATGAGTCTAAGATGCATAAACAGCCGATTAAGGAGGTTGAAGTGAGAAGAGTGGTGTTTGAGGATACTAGTCCTCCGGTTAGCATGCATAAAAATGCTGCACATAGGGATGTTCAAGAGAATGTCCATTCAGATCAGTCTGCACATGTTCCTGTTCAGCAACCATTGAGACGTTCTGCACGTGTCTCATATCCACCTGATAGATATGTTCCAGGTTTAGATTTTGTTATGCTAACAGATGCCGGTGAGCCCTCTTGCTACAAAGACGCTATGCAGACAGAGGATCATGTCAAGTGGGAGCGTGCCATGAAGAGTGAGTTGGATTCTATTCACAAGAATGGTACTTGGGACTTAGTACCTTTGCCAAAGGGAAGGAAAGCTTTACCATGTAAATGGGTATATAAGCTGAAATTCACATCAGATAGTGCTTCTCCAAAATATAAAGCACGACTTGTTGCAAAGGGTTTTAAGCAACAACATGGTGTTGATTTTGAGGAAATCTTCTCCCCAATGGTCAAGATGACTACTTTGCGCATGTTGCTTGGATTCGTTGCAATGGAGGACTTAGAGCTAGTCCAAATGGATGTGAAAACAGCTTTCTTGCATGGAGATCTTACAGATGAGATCTATATGGAACAACCAGAGGGTTATGTAGTTCCTGGCAAGGAAAGTCTAGTTTGTAAGCTCAAGAAGAGCTTGTATGGACTTAAACAGTCTCCTAGACAATGGTACCAAAAGTTTGATGCTTTTATGAAGTCCCAAGGCTATTCTCGGAGCAATGAGGATCATTGTCTCTACACAAAGAGATGTTATGATGGCAGCTTGATATGCTTGATACTTTACGTCGATGATATGTTGATTGCTGGGAAGTCCTCTTATGATTTGTCAATTCTCAAAAAGAAGTTGAGTCAGACATTTGATATGAAGGATTTGGGGGATGCCAAACATATTCTTGGCATGCGCATTACTCGTGATAGGAGTAAAAGATGCATATACTTGTCTCAAAGTGAGTACATATCCAAAGTACTTCATCGATTCAATATGCAGGGTGGAAAGGCATTGAGTACACCTTTACCCACATATGTGAAATTGAGCAAGGATGACTGCCCCAAATCAGATGAGGAAAAGGAATTCATGACCAAAATTCCCTATCAGTCTGCTGTTGGTAGTCTCATGTATGCTATGGTAGCTACGAGACCAGACATTGCATTTGCAGTGGGAGTTGTGAGCAGATATATGTCTAATCCTGGCAAGAAACATTGGGAAGCGGTCAAAATGATTTTGAGATATCTGAGTGGCACTAAGGACAAGTGTCTATGCTTAGGTAGAGGGAAAGCATCCATTATTGGTTACACAGATTCTGACTATGCTGGTTGTGTAGACAATCGTAAGTCTACATCAGGGTATATTTTTCATTTTGCTGGAGGTGCTATCTCTTGGAGATCTCGTCTTCAAGAATGTACAGCTGTTTCCACCACAGAAGCAGAGTATGTTGAAGCAAGTGAGGCATGTAAGGAAGCATTGTGGCTTTCTCGTCTTGCTTGTGATATGGGTTTGCCTCAGCATGTACCTCACTTGCTCAGTGATAGTCAGAGTGCCATTGCTTTGGCTAAGAATCCGGTCTATCATGCAAAGACCAAGCACATTGAGGTGAGGTATCACTTCATTAGAGATTGCTTAGCCACTGAGAGCATTATTCTTGAGAAGGTTCACACTCGAGATAATGCTGTAGATGCTTTGACTAAAGCTCTACCACAGGATAGCTTTCGACACTGTTGTCACTTGATGGGGGTTACTTGATTCTTGATCTTACGCAGTCACTTGTATACTGTGTAACATGCCCATCAGGTGGGAGGTATAGTTTGTATACTTACACTCAGGTATTCTTTATCATTCTTTCTTTTTTCTCCCATAGTTACTCTGGCCATATTGGCCTTTAGTGGGAGATTGTTACCGTTAGTGTCCATGTGAAAGGCCAAATGGCCACCGGACACTTCTTTGTATATGTTCTTTAATAAAACATATAGTGGCCTGGTCAGTCACAGACTGTAAGTTCGACCGCATTTGCAAGACCTAAGAAGTCTGTCTTCGTGCTCCCTGTGTACTGCGTTTTCTGCGTATTCTACAACATCTGTGCGGAGTACTCTGTGTGGCGACAGGAGCTCGGTTTTCTACTTTGAGCATATCGTCGTGGAGCTCTCGAGAGGGAGAGTCCAGTGTGGTGCACGCCATCGAAATACTTCAAATGATACTGAACTTCTATATGTTTGGTCCTAGCATGGTAGATAGGGTTAGCCGCAAGATGTAATGAACAGATGTTGTCTCCAAATATATGTGGAGTAGAAGTATTCAACCCTAAATTTGAATATAGGGTCTTAATCCACATAGCTTCTTGTGTAGCATTTGCAAGTACTCTCTATTCAGCTTCTGTTGATGAAAGATCAACTATAGGTTGATTCTTAGAAGACCATAAAATTAAGTTTGTACCTGCAAAAGTAAGGTAACCTAATGTGCTTCTCTTATCATCTTTAGAGCCTACCCAATCTTCATCAAAGAAGAGTTTGACATCTATATCAGATGGATAGTATAATCCTTGATTGATTGTACCCTTCAAGTATTTCACAATTCTCTTGGTTGCTTCCATGTGAGGCTTCCTGGAAGTGTGTATGAATTGACTTAGCACACTAACTCCATATCAAATATCTACTCTAGTTAGAGTAGCATAATTCAAGATTCCAACTAAGCTTGAAATTGCTCAAACTATGCTAGAACAATGCATATCAAGCCTCCCTAAGAAGAGAAGTATGTAGGAGATATTCCACGGATGTATAGAAACTTTCAACTCATAGTAAAAGAAACTTGAACTAATTAAAGAGATTGAAAAAGAAGTAGGTTACAAGACTGAAGAAACAAGTTCACTGATTCCAAAAGTAGAAGCAAATTGGCCACATGACTTGTGGGCTAGAGTTCAAGAATAGAGATGGAAGAAAACTGAAGATGCCCCTCACTTTGTAGAACTAGAAGCTTCTAGGAACCTACCTAGGATGGAGCAAGAAGAAGATAGTGAAGAACTATCATGTCTAGATCAGGATAGGGACGAATCAATTAGCCTAACTACACTTCCTAATTATATGGGTAATATGAACAAAAAACTAAATTTTTTTATGCCCCAACAATAAGAGCCAAGGAGAGGCAATCTTCAGAGGAAGTGTCAACCACATTACAAGAGTTGAAGAGAACTAAGGTTCAATGCTCAATAGCCCTAGAAGAACTTTTGCAAGTCAAGCCTCATATATGGGAGAGACTAGCTAAATAGCTAAATCTGGATGAACAAAACATATTAGCTAAGGACGAAAAGGTGGAGATGACACTAACTATCAAGATACAAATAGATAAAGTGGGAGATTTTAATGAAGGTGATGAAGTAAATACATGCCTCCCAATCACCTTTCGAGGGTATATAACCAAATCCATATTAGATACAGGAGCTAGAGTAGGAATAGCAACCAAGGAGATTTGGGAAAAATGGGGAAGACCAGCTCTATGACCGACAAGAATGAAGCTACAACTAGCAGATGATCATGTAGAATGACCATTAGGACTCCTTGAAAATGTAATTCTGAGGACCTGTGGAGTAGAATTTGAATACACTTTAGCTATATGCCAATTTGACAATGCAAGAAATTACAAGATGATCCTAGAAAGACCATTCTTGTAACAACTCAAGGTAGTTCAAGAGTAGGGACGAGATGCTTTGTACCTCCAATAGCAAGGCACAAATGCTAAAATAAATCTACAAAATTTTGCATCTCGAATGTTCCACCTCTTCAATGGAAGCATAAATAAAGAAGAGGATGATATATCAATCCATAGTGTTGGATCTAGTGACCAATCATGGATGAATGAAGACACCGAACTATGGATTTGCAAGGCAATTAAATGAGAGGAGCAAAGAGTACAATATTGGCAAGCAAGACACGAGAGACATAGACCTATAGAAGACCCAAGCTACATGCCACAAAAAATTCCCTATGAAGCATTCAAACCACATGGATGGATGGAAATCCTACCAACATTGTATGTGTGTGTAAATGAAGAAGTACTAACCATGAATTAGTGCCTTGATGATGAAGATTATGATTCGATTTTGTAAATGGTAGTACTCCAAGCGGTAGAAGAAGGAGAACTAATAGAAAAGGAATGGAAAGACGAATATGAAAGCATAGAAATGGAGCTTGAATTTGACTCGGAAGAACAATACTTAAGGGACATAAAGAGGGAGACGCAAAGAAAAATAAAAAAATATTCTCCATGGAAGAATATCAAGAAAACCCTAGAAAGGAGAGCAATGAAACGGAGGAAGAAAACTTGCCAAATGAATATTTTGAAGTACTAGAACATTTTAAGAGATATGAAGTGGAGGAAAGAAAAATAGCTATTCAAATGCCTAAGAGAGAGGCACATGATGAATAGCATATGATAACAAAAAACAAAAAAAGAAAGTAATAGTAACCCTAGAGGGAAATGAAGAGAGATACACCTACATAGGCAAGGATGTCTCCGTAGAAAAGGAACAAGAACTTATAGCATTAATTCGAGAATATAGGGATGTATTTGCTTGGACTTACAAAGACCTAAAAGGTGTAGATCCCTAAATATGTTCTCATAGAATTTGTATGACTTTTGATGCAAGACCATCTAAGAAGAGAGCTTACACTTACAATGATGTATATTATACCAAAATTAAAGAAGAGATGGACAAATTGTTGGAAGCTGGATTTATATATGAGATCAAACACACCAAATGGGTTTCTCTTTTGGTGGTCATACTAAAGACAAATGGAAAATTTGAGGTTTGTATTAACCTCAAAAAGTTTGATGCTTCCACCATTTAAGATAGCTATCCATTACCCATTACATAGCATTTTTTGGAAAGGGTAGCAGGCAAGACGTGTATAGCTTTCTTGATGGGTTTTCAAGATATAATCAAGTAGCAATTGCTACTAAAAACCAACATAAGGTCGCTTTCTCTACAGAATGGG
The DNA here is from genome assembly GCA_020310875.1 of Ceratopteris richardii. Classification (NCBI taxonomy): domain Eukaryota; kingdom Viridiplantae; phylum Streptophyta; class Polypodiopsida; order Polypodiales; family Pteridaceae; genus Ceratopteris; species Ceratopteris richardii. The sequence goes on along the minus strand of CM035439.1, from coordinate 3,489,916 downwards.
GAGTATATGTATTTAGGGTTATGCCATTTGGTTTAACTAATGCCCTAGCAACTTTCCAATAAGACTAATGTGTCATGTGTTCAAAGAATTCCTTAGGAAAAGTATGGAAGTCTATGTAGACCATTTACGTACATACTCTTCTCAATGCACAACCCACATACCTGAATTGAGAAAAATTTTTGAAAAATGTACGCAATATAGATTATATCTGAATATGGAGAAATGTGTCTTCAGGGTGAGATAAGGAAAGATATTGGAACATATAGTTTCCAAGAATGGTACCCCTATCGATGAACATAAGATCAAAGTTATTCTGGATTTGTCGAGACCTAAGAATGTAAAGAAAGTACAAGCGTTTATGGTTCATTGTGGATATTATCATCAATTTATTCACATGTACTCGATAATTGCAAAATACTTATATGGACTGTTGAATCAATTTACTTGGACAAAAGTGTGGAAAAAAGCATTCAATGAGTTAAAGAGGAGATTGAGTTGAGCACCAATATTGAAGGTGTCCAACTAGAATAAACCATTCCATATACACGTGGATGCATCTAATTTTGCAATTGGATGAATATTAGCACAACCTACAGATGAAGGAAAGCTAGATCACCCAATAGCCTATGCTAGTAGACAACTTAACCAAGCAGAACACAATCAAACCACAATTGAGCAAGATGTCTTAGGGATGTTCTATGTAGTGAAAACATTTACACATTACCTGCTAGCCAACAAATTCAAGTTCTTTATTGATCATCAAGATCTATTATACTTGGTCAATAAACCTTGTAATATTGAAAGGCTAGTCAGATGATTTCTACTACTAATGGAATTTGATTTTGAGGTAGTATTCAAGAAAGTCAATATGCACATTAGAGCTGATCATCTGTTCAGGATGAACCACAGAGAGCCACCAACAAGGGAAGTGGATGAACTACAAGAGATGTATTTATTTAACCTAGAAGTATGTCCCAAATGGGTTGAAAAATTGATACCTATACCCACACATCGACCGAGTCATAGGATCAATGCAATTAGAGACAAAGAAGTTTGGAAAGTAAGGAACCTACACATAGTTGCTAGAAGCTTTTATTACAAGGAATCTAATAGAATACTTCTAAGATGTGTGGAAGATGAGGAAAGAAGTAACCTAATCAAACAAGCCCATGAGAACATATGGAGAACACACAAAGGAGTTAGTGGAACCACATAGGACTTAAAGAGACAAGAAGTGTATTGGATAAGTATGCACAAAGATGTACATGAGTATATAACAAATTGTCATGTGTGTCAAGTTTCAATCCTAGATGACCATTCATCATTATATTATTTGATTATAGCACCTAAATGGAGTAATCTACTTAAGGATTAATTGAAGACACAAACATATCCAGAAAGATCTAGTCTAGCAAGGAAAAGAGCCCTAGAAGGACACAACAAAGACTATGTAATCATGGAAAAGAAATTGTTCAAGCGAGGAAGGGATAATCAACTACAACTGTGTGTGCATGAAGGAGAATACTTGCCCATATTAGAAATTACACATGCAAGAGAAGTTGGAGGACATTTTTCAATGGACAAGACTGCCAAAATGATTCTCTTTGCAAGCTTATGGTGGCCAACACTACACATGGATGCGTAAAATTATGTATGGAGTTATGTATGTTAAAGAATTAAGTATCCAATATGATGAGATGACATGCCCTTGAGACCAATGGTTAGTGCAAGAGCTTTATCTAGATGGTGAACAGACTTCATTGGATCCATTAAACCACCAACAAGAGGATCTCATGATGAGTATATCATTGTGGCCAAAGACTACTTAACAAAGTGGGTAAAAGCCAAAGCCACTAGGAAAAATGATGGCCAAAGCACTGCAAAGTTTTTATTTGAAAACATATTCACTAGATTTGGACTTCGTATAGGGATTGTAAGTGATAGAGGTATGCACTTCATTAACAAAGTCATTAAATCGCTCATGAATGAATTTCTAGTGATTCATAAAAATTTAACACCCTATCATCCACAAAGCTAATGGACAAGCAGAGATTTCAAATAAAGTGTTATGCACAGTTCTTACCAAAATAGTCGACAATGGAAGATCTGATTGGGATAAAAAATTGCATCATGCAATTTGGGCATTCTGAGTAGCATATAAAATACTTATAGGAACAACAACCTTTAATCTAGTTTCTAGTCAAAATACAATATTACCAATTGATTTCTTGATTCCTACTCTTCGAGTAGTAGAGAAAGATGAATGTACAGGGTATGAATTGTCAAAGCAATTGGATCAAATAGAAAAATTTTCATGAAACTAGATTACAATCGGTAGCATGCATTTATGCTGCTAAGAGAAGGCAAAAGACTTACTATGACTCTCACATTAAAGATAAAGGTCTAAGAGTTGAAGAATTAGTGCTCGTTTCCACTTTGAAGCAACATGCAAAGAAACTACAACAAAGAGGATATGAGAGCCATAAATTTAGCAACCTTAGATGGAGATATACTACCCAATTACATAAGTGGATGTAGAGTAAAAAAGTACATGGAACCCCTGATGGAGCAAATGTTGATCAGACTCTTAGGGGTGCAAAATAGAAAAAAAGAGGAGGAGTAAATAAGATAAGAAGAAAGACTTGAAGCCCTAGAAAAAAATAAAAAATGTAAGGACTAGATCAAAGAACAGGATGAGAGATGCTTACGAGGTGAAGGCCCCATTCCCATGGCAATTTATTATGCCACAAACATCAAAACCCCAAGAAACGTACTAAGACAATCTTATCTAAACCTAGGGATTGGAAAGGAAGAATATAATTTTGTGGATTCTTTTCGGCCCTAAGTAGTGCACATGCCTCTTTAATTGAAAAATTAAAGATGCCACTAACTCCAAAAAAAGCTTGCATGATAGGATTGGAGGTAATGTCATTGAATGCATAAGAGAAGTGACCCTATCACGACATTTAGGAAACAACACCATGCAACAAAGACCCTTGGTTTGTAAAGATTCTGATCTACTAGAACTACTTCTAGGACAAGATTGGATTTAAGAACATGAGGTTACAATACATCTAGCCCAAGCATATATTTCAGCCAAGGTAGGGCATAGAGAAGTCTTTAGTCTCCTAGAAGAGAAACCAATAAAGTCAATGGACTCGGAAAACCCTAATGTATCATATCTACTTATGCATGACTTAGAATCCCAACCCAACTCTTTAGCTAAGAATTCTATTCGTCAACCTACATTAAGTGTCAATGAAGCTTCTTGTTCTATTATGTGTGATCAACCAAATCCTCCTTCTCAAGAGATCATATCAGAGAGCCTTAGTGAGGTTATTCATTCTAGAACAGAACATGGGAAAGTGTCAACAAGCCCAACACAAAACAGAGAGAGGCAACAACCAAACAAGACAACCAAGAAGATATGGGTTTGTAAGGACCGATTTCAAGAGTATAAACACAAGGTACAACCAGCACAACTGACAAACCCAAGACAAAGAAAGCCCTTCCAGGTAGGAAGAGCACCATAAGTCAACCCAAGGACTATCCAGGTATGGATACCCAAGAAACTCATTGAAGCTCAATGTCAATGGACATTGGAAGCAGCCAAGAAAGATATAGAACATGTTCAAAGAAGACCAATCTACAAAAGCAAACCCCTACAAAATCTCAAGAAAATCAAAGTTGACCAAGACCAATGAAACCAAGGAAGACACAAAAGAAAGAAAAATACATATGGAAGATCAAAACAAAAGAAGTAACACTAGAATCAAGGAAAATAACAATAAAGAAGGATCCACATCAAGTGACAAGGATGCATCAAATATAAAGAACAAAAGGCAATCAAAAAAAGAAACAATTGGAGAATTAGTATAAAAATTGCACTCATCCGGAGCTGGATGCACCTAGAATATTCACAACAGGGGCACACTACAAGGCATCACATTTTACACATGGCTTCTTTCAACTATTTAGTGGTACACATTTTCTTCAATTCTTCAATGGAAATAGATCTTCACATGTACTATAGTATTATAGGACTTCTCCTAACTATTATTAACCACTTCTTTGGCTATGAATGACCCTTTTATGTTTGTTTTCAACAAATGAAATATATATATATATATATCTTTAGGTATCATGATTTGCTCACCTAAGTGAGAGGGTCCTATTTTAAAGATGGATGAGGAATGTTTGAGCACTATGGAACAAGGAAGCTTTGTTTTTTCTTCACACATTAATCAAGTATTGCATTTAAAATGTAGATGGCTTCTGAGGATTCTAAAGCAACTCAACAAATGGAGGCCAGTGAATTCCTTTTATAGTGTGCAATGAAGGCAAGAGGTCACTGGTTATGGGATGGCCAACCAACTATGAACATCTATTCCTCATTACCATGAGGATCATGGATCATGACCATTAATTTCCAGTGATGAGTTAGGATTTCCATATACTGCATGAGCTATCAAGAACAATTGATATCTGGATGAAAGAAGGAATTCAAGATTACTTAAAGCTTCCTATCTACAAGCCTGATTTTGAGAGATGCACACAAGTCATGAATATGTTGCAACCTGTAGTTGATAAGCCATCAGTGCTAGAAGATAAAGTCATGGATTTACAAGGGGGCTAGCAAGTTGTCCATTTTACTCATGAAATCATCAAGAAAGAATTTGGATGGGTTAAAGATTGTATCATAGATTGAAAATATGAATGCCATGAAGCAAAGAAGTGTACATTCATGAACATTAACTGGATGGATATCAAGGAAAAAGTGTAATTGTTGGAGTTCGAGGTCTGTGGAAGCACGTGAATAGCACAAGGAAGAAGAAGAAGCTTGTAGCACAACACACAATACTGAATGTATTACCACTAGAATGTACAAAGATAAGTAGCTCGTTAGTGCAATAGGCATATAAAAAAGTCGAGGGAAAAAACCTCCTAAATAGGGAAAAATGTGCCCATGTATAAGGAAGTGCCAAGTTATGTGGAATCAATCCACAAAAGGAAGTAAGCCCAAAGCTTTGTGGAAAGCTTCAAGCTTCTCCCTCGATAGAGCCTTTGTAAAAATGTCTCCAATGTTCTCCTGTGTGGGCACATATGCCAAGTTGGTCTCCCCAACAGAGAACCTCTCCCTCACATAATGATAATGCACCTCAATGTGCTTAGTGCAAGCATGGAACACAGCATTCCTCGCAACTGCCAATGCATTTTGACTGTCAGTGAAGATGGTGGTGGCAAAAGCCTGACCACGGTAGAATGCATTTACTCTATGGATGGTATAGACGATAGCCTTTGCTTTCAGAACTCTACCCAACATAAATACATTTTACTGCTTTATCATCCAATTTTGTGTGATGTTGTTCAGGCACTAATGCATATGCCAAACAACCAAAAACACACAGATGAGAAGCAGATGGCTTGCGACCATGCCAAGCCTCATATGGAGTGATAGACTGCAGCGCTTTAGTGGGACACCTGTTAAGTACATATGTTGCACACATGACAGCCTCAAGCTAGAAAATATGTGGTAAAGCCTGACTCTTGACCATAACCTCGCCATCTCCATGAGTGACATGTTCTTCCATTCAGCAACCCCATTTTGTTGAGGTGTATATGGCACTGTACACTGATGTTTTATCCCACATTCAACCAGAAAAGCATTAAAGTCAGAAGACATATATTCCCCCCCCTTGATCAGAATGGAGGGTGCCCATTTTACATGCTGACAGATTTTCAGCCAAAACCTGAAACTAAAGCATGTAAACACTTTGGACTTTGCCTTCAATGGATATACCCATGCACCCCTGAAAAAATCATCGATGAAATTCACGAAGTAAAGATAGTTTCCAAAAGAAGATGTTTGCGTAGGACCACAGAAATCACTATGTACAAGTTGCAATTTCTGAGTAGCCTGAATTGAACCATCTTTTGGAAAAGAGGAACGTTGCATTTTGCCCAAAATATAGCCTTCACAAACATGTTTTCTAGGTGCCTCAAGTTTGGGCAAGGAGGACACCATTTCAGATTTTTGCAGGCACAGGAAACTAGCAAAATTCAGATGACCAAAGCATGCATGCCAAAGCTTTGCATCTGACATAGCCTGAGAGTCATGTACTGCACATGCCAAATCATTTATAGATTTTTCATAGTCTATGAACTTATACAACCCACGACATAAAATGCCATAAGCAATAATGATGTCTCCATTTGACAGATCATGAATTGTACATCTGTCATCAACAAATTTCACAACCAAGCCAATCTAGGCTAATGGAGAAACTAATAACAGATTTTTCTTGATCCCTGGCATAAATAAATCATCTGACAAAGTGAAAGAACTACCATGAGGAGTACTCAAAATGATCTCACCAACTCCCATAATAGGATAGGAGGAGTTGTTGGTGCATGTAACAATATTCCCTATAGGGGTAGGTTCGAGTGAAGAGAAGAAACTGCACTGCAAGGTAATATGTTTGGTCGCCCCACTATCAAAGTACCAAACATCTGAGTCTACCGTAGACATGCACAACTCATGAGAAGGTGGGTCAAAACTGCAAACAGTAGTAAACACCCATTCTTCTTCCTGTACAAGATTAGCAGACTTTATTTTCAGTGTAGAGGCCTCTGCAACAACCATTCCGGCCTCTTTCTTGTTTGCCTCTTTAGCAACTAGTTTTGGACATCTCTTGATGACATGATCATTTGCTTTATAGTATTTGCAAAACAATTTATGCTTTTTTTATTTCTTCTCATCTTTGTCTTCCTTCTTCAAATGTGAAGCATTTGCAAAATTCTGTTTACTAATAGAAGAGCGTGATTTGCCTTTCCCTTCTAACTAGCTAGGAAAGCTTGATCTGCAATAGGCATAATAGACTTGTTCTACCTAGACTGGTCTTCCTGTAGCGGAACAGAGACTAACTCCTAAAATGAGAAGGCATTTGGATTGCCTTTCATCATCAAATGAAGAGTAGAAACAAAACTCTGATATGAGTCAGGAAGACCATTCAAAACAGTTTACACAATTGAGCTATCTGGTATAACTTCATCAGTAGAAATCAATTGTTCTTTCAAATCCTTGATCTTTGTGAGAAAATTGTCCATAGAATCACCTTCATTCATGTGCTCACTCTCCAATTGTTCTTGGAGGTAAGCAACACGAGCCTCATTCCTAGCGTGGTACAATGTGTTAAGTGTATCCCAAGCATCCTTAGTTGTTCTGCAAGAGTGAATGTGAAGAATAATGGCATGTTTGGTAGACAAAGCTATCAATGCATGTGCCTGAGCATCTCTACCATCCCAATGAATTTGTTGTGCAGTAGGTGCAACAGAAACAGTAGCAAGAACAAGAATCTGTAGAATATCATCATCTTCAACACAATCTCCATTAGCTCAAGCACCTGTATTTGTAGTACCTACATTTGCAAGTGTAACAGGACGTCTTTCAACACCTTATAAAATATTACATTTGCAGGTGTAACAAGACGTCTTTCAACACCTTTTGTGACCAATAGATGACACATTATATAAGCCCACAATGGGTAATTCGTACCATCCAACTTATCCTCAACAACCAACATATGAAATACATCACTGCTTTCAGCCATGGCCACTTACTAAAATACCTTGATGCAGAAAAATGATTGTACCTAAAAACATTGAACAGAGCTACCCAAATGAGTTCTGCTAGATATGTAGAAGACTTCGAGATGCTTATACTGGCAAACCGAAAGTAGTATATATCTTTGGCACAAAAAAGCAAAATAGCCTACACAAGTGCTGTGATAGTGCATTCGAAGGCCGAAACAAGCTGAGATCACGATTTTGGCACTACACAGCAAAGCTATTTTGATATCTAAAACACCCTGAGTATGCTTACCAAATTTTATGTGATTGTGAGATTGCAACCGGACAGGTGTAGACAATGCCCTAGATGAAGTAGTGACCTGCTCTGATACCAATTGTTGGAGTTAGATGTTTGTGGAAGCACGTGAACAACACAAGGAAGAAGAAGAAGCTTGGAGCACAACACACAATACTGAATGTATTACCACTAGAATGCACAAAGATAAGTAGCCCATTAGGGCAATATGCTTATATAAGCCAGGGAAAAGAAACCTCCTAAAGAGGGAAAAAATGCCCCGACGGTCTTAGAGTGTTCACACACATCACTACCTAAATATATCAACATTTATTGGTACATCAGCATTTTTGTTTTCCAAATATTCATAGATACATAGAACCACAATAGGTAGTAATTAGACTACTATCTCATGCAGTCAAACAAATCGGAAATCAAATCAATTTGACACCGTATGTGCAAGAAAGACTCTTTGAAGCTAAAAAGCAAAGGGGAATCAAAAAGTTTTTGAATAGAAGTACAACTTTGATCATTCACATCTATCATGAATTGAATATTCGTGAATACTTATAAGAAATGTCATCCATTGTGGACATGGAAAAGCTTGCCAAATTGGCTACAGTCCCAAAGAAAAAAAATGTGGCGGATAATCGTGGATGATGTAGGCACAAACACTAAACAAGCAATGAGACGGTCCAAAAGAAGGATGGACTTCGAAGAGATGGCTCCTACTTCATCTCCCAAAAGAATTCATTTGATTCCAAATTCAACTTTGGCTCAACCACCCCCCATCATGGAAGTCGAGTTAGAAGAGGCCCTTCAAGCCACTCATACAATATAAGGACATCATTACAAACAGATGAGCAAGGCCAAAGGGAAGAAACAAACTGCAAAAAGATGATCTAAAATGGATCGTTATAAGAAATTGGGCTTAGAAAATTCATGTTCATGCTCAAGATCAAATGACAAGGATGATCAATCCACAATAAAGTTTAATCTTAACATAGATATTCATGATGATGGCTGAGGAGATGAATTGGAATAGATGGTGGATCAACAAGAAGCAGTTAGTGAGCCAAAAGAAATGAGAGAGAGTTAAGCAAAAGAAGAGGTCATAAGGAATCATAGACCAGGCAACACATTTAAAATTCAACTCAATGATACATGAAAGTTACAATTTAAAGAAGTTGCATTATAAATAGGCAAAACTTTTATCCACCCCAAGGAAGAAGCCCAACCAGACATAGATATAAAGATTGGTGAACTTATTATTCCAATAAGGGTTATTGTAGAGTCGTCTCCAAGTAGCTATGTGTCACGAAAACTCACAGAAGCCTGTCAATGGATGATATAGACTAAGAGGAGGAGGGTGTTGTAGAGGACTAAAGATGGGAAAGCATAAGAAAGAAGAGAAGAAAAGAAGAACACAAAATTTTCAAGAGAGCTAATTTTTTGAGAAATGGCTAGTTTTCTTTTCCCAAAATCCATTTTAAAACTATAAGAAGAATTGTAAAGGCTCTAGAGGATTCCTCTATATGCATGATCTCGGAAGAATGTAACATTACCCTTGTACAATAGTAGGAACTTAGTGATTTATAGAGAAAGTCTCGGTCTCTTATGTGAAAGGACCAAAATTAGGGCACATGTATATAAGTCACTTGTGACCCTTTTGTAAAGACTTTTTGCCATTTGGAAGAGGTAACTTGCAGAATTTTGAATTTGCTTCTTCTTGACTGTGTATCTTCTTCTTCATGAGCTTGTGTGTGTGCTTGAGGTGTGAAATGTATGCTCAAAGGTGTTATCTACCCCTTCCCCATCTCCTTTTGGTATTGTGGTTTGTGTGTGAAGTCTTGGAAGCATAGAAGTGAGAGTAGGCATTTCCCACCACTTTGTTTTTTGTCATAGCATGAAGCATAAAGGTCCGATCAAGCTTAAGATACTACCACTGAATGTATCTCTTCGAGAAATTCAAAATCAACCTCCCATTGACTATATTTGAGTATCAAAGCTAAGATATATCGCTTGATTTGTATCTCCCACTACACCCAAGATCTATTGATATATTTAGGAAGTGATGTGTGTAAACACTCTAGGACCGCCGGGGTACTTTTCTTCCCTCTTTAGGAGGTTTTTTCCCCCGGCTTGTATATATGCATATTGGCCTAACGGGCTACTTATCTTTGTACATTCTAGTGGTAATACATTTGGTATTGTGTGTTGTGCTCCAAGCTTCTTTTTCTTCCTTGTGTTATTCACGTGCTTCCGCAGACATCTAACTCCAACAATTAGTATCATAGCAGGTTGCTGCTTCATCTAGGGCATTGTCTACACCTCTTTGATTGTAATCTCAGAATCGCACGAACTTTGATAAGCATACTCAAAGGGTTTCGGAGATCAAAACAACTTCATTTTGTGGTGTCAAAATCACGATCTGAGCTCCTTTTGATCTCTGAACACATTATCATAGCGCTTGTGCAGGCTATTTCATCTTTTTGTGTCAATGGTATGTACTAGTTTCGGTCCGCCAATATAAGCATCTCAAAGTCTACTACAAGTTTAGGAGAATTTGTCTGGCCAATTTTGTTCAAAGTTTTGAGATATAGTCAATTTTTTGCATCAAGGTATTTTAGTCAGTGGCCATGGCTGAAAGCAATGATGTATTCCGTATGTTGGTTGTTGAGGATAAGTTGGATGGTACTAACTACCCATTATGGGCTTATATGATGCATCATGTATTGGTCACAAAAGGACTATGGAATATTGTGCAGGGTGTTGAAAGATGTCTTGTTACACCTATGAATACGCGTACTACAAATACAGGTGCTAGAGCTGATGGAGATGGTGTCGAAGATGATGATATTCTACAGATTCATGTTCGTGCTGCTATTTCTATTACGCCTACTACAGAGAAAATTTGTTGGGATGGCAAAGACGCTCAAGCACATGCATTGATAGCTTTGTTTGTCAAACGTGCCATTATTCCTCACATTCACTCTTGCAGAACATCTAAGGATGCTTGGGATACACTTACCACATTGTACCAAGCTAGGAATGAGGCTCGTGCTACTTACCTCCGAAAACAATTGGAGAGTGAGCACATGAATGAAGGTCATTCTATGGACAGTTTTCTCACAAAGATCAAGGATTTAAAAGAACAGTTGATTTCTCTTAATGAAGTTATACCAGATGGCTCACTTGTGCACACCGTTCTGAATGGTCTTCCTGACTCATATCAGAGTTTTGCTTCTACTCTTCATTTGATGATGAAAGGCAATCCAAATGCCTTATCATTTGAGGAGTTAGTGTCTCTTCTATTATAGGAAGACTAGTCTAGGCAAAATAGGTCTATTATGCCTATTGTAGATCAAGCTTTCCTAGCTAGTCAAAAGGGCAAAGGTAAATGGAGCTCCTCTACTAGTAAGCATAAATCTCCAAATGCTGCACATTTGAAGAAGGAAGACAAAGATGAGAAGAAATCAGAAAAGCAAAAATTGTTTTGAAAATACTATAAAGCAAATGATCATGCCACCAAGAGCTATCCAAAACTGGCTGGCAAAGAGGCAAAGAAGAAAGAGGCTGAAATGGTTGTTGTAGAGGCATCTACACCGAAAATAGAGTCTCCTAATCTTGTGCAAGAAGAAGAATGGGCGTTTACTACTGTTTGCAGTTTTGACCCATCTTCTCATGAGATGTGCATGTTTCCAGTAGACTCAGATGTTTGGTACTTTGATAGTGGGGCGACCAACCATATTACCTTGTAGTGCAGCTTCTTCTCTTCACTCGAGCCTCCCCCTACAGGGAATACTGTTACATGCACCAACAACTCCTCCTATCCTATTATGGGATGTTGGTGATTATCTTTCGCCCTAATATCGCTGATGATGGTCGTCACGGCAAAGGCTTGAACCTTGTCAGCCCTGCGGAAATTGTCGCGCCGCCAAATAGAGAGCTAAGCTAGAGTGATATAGAACACCTCTGTAATCAACAGTAGCTTAGCAGGATTATTGTTGCTTAATTGTGTTAAACTACAACTTGAATTCCACCGGAACTTCACCGGACTGTCACTGGGACGTCACCGAAATTTTGCCCGAATATCACCGGAATGAACTTTGATTCTGCTCGTGATTACTTCAAATGAATTATGTGAAGTAAGGAAGTGATACGTGAACTTCCTTCACTGAATGAACTTCTTCTTGAAGTTTAAGGAAAACTTCACAGTTCTGAAGTGCCACTTTTCGGTTAGACTTTGTACTGTGTGTACACATTCATTCCACCGAAAACTGTGATCAGCTTAAAGTAGAGATGTCTAGCTACAAGATGAGCTATCTCTCATACAAAGCTTTGAATTCTACTGCGAGATATACTTCATTATTCTACCAGAAAAACTCGCTTTCTGAAAAACTATAACTGACCGAAAATGCGTTTACTGAGATATCTTTGACCGAGACATTCGTTTACTAAGAGAATACCGAGGGACACGTTTAGTAACGAACTCTAATTGTTAATGGTTAACGAACTTTCTACTGTAACATGAAAAAACTCAGATTCTTCACATGCGAACAGAGCGCGCAAACTTCCACATGAACATGTGTTTTCTATTAGAGAAGATGTGTACAAACAAGCTTGGCCTCTTCTTGCTCAAGCTGTAGAAACTCTCCTACACTGAGTAGTTTCTTATTACCATCTCTCTCAGATGAATACCTGACATTCCAGGTTTCTGTTATTCATCTGTACATACGCGATCTATGGCATCTTCTGAGAACTTCTCACTCTCTCTTCACTCATACGCGATCTCTCATAATCCTCTTCTTCTCATCCTCACATCATCATAGTCCTTCAATCCTTGGTGTATATATATACACTTTTTTTTTGCGCTCTTCCATGCTCTCATTCTTTAATTCACGTTATGTGTGCATTATGCGCCCATTATGCGCACACTGCGGTTTATTGCTCTGTTACTTGTACAATTCTTGATTCTAGTTAACGGACTGATTCCGCACGCTGTACAACTGAGGCTTTTGATTTTCTGAAGATTCCGCTTCCTTTTTTTTTTTCTTTTCTTTTATGTATGTCTGTATGTCAAATTTGTGAGTGATTCCTCAACAGCTCCCCCTCAATCACTAATTTGACCTCTTCCGGTCTTTCATATATCTTTCTTTCTTTTATACCTGCCATTTCTTTGAATCTGCTTGTCTTTGTTCCATCCAAGCTTTTTGTCAAGATATCTTCTATCTGATCTTTCATAGGAGTGTAGACTATTTCTATCTCCTTCTCCATTACCTTTTCCCTCAGGAAGTGATACTGAATTTCTATGTGCTATGTTCTTGCGTGAAACACCGGATTCGCTGCAAGATATAGAGAGCTCATATTGTCTCCATGTATAATTGGTATACCTTGATCAATACCCATGCTTTTGAGCAAGGTCTGCATCCATATTACTTCTTTCGCAGTTTCTACCAGTCCTTTGTATTCAGCTTCTGTTGACGATAAAGCTACTGTATGTTGTTTCTTTGAGCACCAGCTTACTAGCTTATCCCCTAGGTATATCATATACCCATGTGTCGATCTTCTGTCATCTTGACTTCCTGCCCAGTCTGAGTCACTGAATGCTCTCAGCTTTATATCTGATGTAAAAGGATAATATAATCCTTCCTTTATAGTTCCTTTTATATATCTAAGAACTCTTTGTCCTGCAACCCAATGTTGATCTGTCAGACAATGCATAAACTGTGAGAGAACTCCCACCGGATAGTTGAGATCCGGTCTTGTTAGCATAGCGTAAATTAAGCTTCCTACTAACGACTGATACTTCTTCATGTCTTTGAACTCTGTACCATCATATTTACTGAGTTTATGATCTACTTCAAGCGGTGTTGAAGCTTCTCTGCAATTCTCCATATTAAACTTCTTCAGTAAGCTTAGGAGATACCCTTTTTGCGTAACATATACACCATGATCTGTATATGTGATTTCCATACCTAGAAAGTATGATAACTTTCCCAGGTCACTAATTTTGAATTCCTTTTCGAGCAGTTTCTTCACCTCTGTTATTCCTGCATCTGAGGTACCTATAATTATTATGTCATCTACATAGATACAAATGTAGATCATTCCTTCTTCTGTTCTTTTGATGAGTAGACTTGCATCTGCCTTCGACCTTTGGTATTCAAGTTCATTGAGATACTTCACAAGTCTGTAGTTCCAAGCTCTTGGAGCTTGCTTCAGTCCATAAAGTGCTTTTCTTAGTCTGCACACATGTTCTGGGTATCTGGAATTTACGAAACTTTCTGGTCGTTCCATGTAGACTTCGTTTGATATATATCCATTCAGGAATGCGTTCTTTATATCTAGTTGACTTAGCTTCCATCCTTTCGATGCTGCTATAGCAATCACTGTCCTTATGGTTGACATCTTTGCCACCGGACTAAACGTCTCGTCATAGTCTATGCCATGCATCTGAGCATAGCACTTGATAACCAGTCTCGCCTTATTTCTGGCTATCCTTCCATCTGCAAGTTTCTTAACTTTGAAAACCCATTTATTTCCGATTATTTTCTTACCATTTGGTTTAGGAACAAGCTCCCAAGTCTTGTTCTCTTCCAATGCGCTGAATTCTTCTTCCATTGCTTCTTGCCATTACTTCTTGCTTTTAGCTTCATCATAGCTCTGAGGTTCATCATCATCTTTGACCATATATGCATAATCTTTCTGAGTTATATACGATTTATCATACGAGTACCTTTCCGATTGTCTTCTTACTCTGTTTGACCTCCTTAGCTCATATTCTTCGTGTGCATCTGAATACACGTCTTCATCTTCGTTTCTCATACCTGATCCGATTCTGGACGTACTTGCTTGCATATAATCTTCATCTTTATTCACCTGTACGATTGATTTACCTTTCTCCTCTCTTTTTATCTCTTCTTCAAATTCTTCAGCTGTATGACTCTGATCTGCATACCAGCTTTTCTATTCATCAAATGTTACATCTCTGGAAACAGTAAACTGTTTGGTTAGAGGACTCCATAACCTATAACCCATCTGCTTTCCATCATATCCGACGAACACATATTTCTCTGCTTTTGGTTCAAGCTTATGTCTCAGTTGAGACGGTATATAAGCATAAGTGACTGATCCAAACACTTTACAATGATCAAGTGTTGGCTTCTTTCCCCGCCAGGCTTCATAAGGGGTCATTCCTTCTAACGCTGTACACGGTAATCTGTTTACCAAGTATGTAGCTGTGTTTACGGCTTCAGCCCAAAGATAATCTGGACAATTCTTTTCTTTCAGCATAGCTCGTGCAAACTTGACTAGAGTTCGGTTCCTTCTTTCTGCTACACCGTTTTATTGTGGTGTATAACACCGTTTTATTGTGGTGTATACCTACAGGTTATTTCTCTCTTGATGCCTGCATTCCAAAGGTAATCATTGAACTCTCGGGAGAAGTATTCTCCACCTCCATCAGACCTTAGTCTTTTAAGCTTTCGACCTGTGAGTCTTTCAGCATATGCATGAAAATGTCTGAAAGCTCCAAACACTTCTGATTTCTCTTTCAAAACATAAAGAGTTATCCATCTTGTTGCACCATCAATGAATAAGACATAGTACCTCGATCCGCTGATTGATCCTTCTTTCGTTGGCCCCCATACATCTGTATGAATAAGCTCGAGTACTCCATTCGCATTTGTGAATCATGTGTTGGTAATCCCAGTACAGACTCATTCGCTATCATAGCTTTGATTCCTTTTTCATTGAAATGACCTAATCTCTTGTGCCAGAGATCAAGTTCTGTAATCACCTTTTCATCATATGTGAGCAACGCTTGGCCGATGTTCCCTTGTACTCTTAAGGTAAAGAGTCTGCCTTCTTTCTTTCCAGAGACGATCTGATTATATCCGTTCTCAGGATCTTCTACAAATACTCCTTTGTTTGTAAATCTGACCTGAAAACCTTTCTCAACTATCTGTCCCACACTAATCATATTTTTTGGTATTGTTGGAACATACAAAACATTGGTTAGCAAATCTGCTCCACTCTTACATTTCACCTTTCCAATTGAATGCACGCTATGTCTAGTATTGTCACCTGTTTGAACAGTGTGACTCGAACTTCCTTTTTCCAGTTCTGACATCAGTTCTATGTTTCCTGACAAGTGATTAGAACATCCAGAGTCAATGTAAAATACCTTTAGATCTTCGTTATCAGATGTGCTGATTGAGTTCATCATCAATGATGTATGATTTTCATTCTGTGTGTCATTTGCGTAGTTGTCGTAGGTGGTGTTGTAGGATTGGCCCTGTCCCTAACTTCTTGTTCCACCTCTACCGTAGCCTCCTCTTTGATTCAATCTACCCTTTTGGAAGTTACCTTGATATCTTCCACTTCTGCCTCTGTTATTACTGTTCTAATTTTGATTTGATCCATGTTGGTTGTGCCAACAGTCATGCGCCAGATGATTACTTAGTCCACAAATCCAGCAAGCTTTCTTGTTGGTATTCTGACTACTTCTTCCTCTTCCAAAACCTCTTGCTTTGCCGGTGCCTTTACCTCTAGCATAATAAGCCTGAGCGCTCGAATCTTCTTCATCTTTTGACTTACCTTTGTCTTTCTTCTTGTTCTTCATGTACATTGCAGAGCTTTGTCCTTTATCTCCATCTCCTTTCAGATCTTGCTCATATGTGAGCATCAAACCAAGTAACTGATTTAAATCTGGTACAAAGTGATTTAAAGAAAGTTCAGTTGAGAGTACGAAGGGTTTCCACCTTTCATCTCCTCTCAACCCTGTTAGCAGTTGCCTATCAATCTGTGATTTTCGACATCTTCTTTTATGGATCCAAGACTATCTGCTAGATCCTTCATTTTAGTGACGTAGTCACTAATGCTTTGACTCGGCTTCTTTTTGAACATTGTGAACTCGGACCATAAGCTAGCCTTTCTAGCTTTCGTAGTATTTTGGAAGTGGTCTTCCAATGCGCTCCATATGTCCTCCGCTTTCTCCAGACCTCTAATGTGCGGTAGTAGATGATCTGAAACAGTGTTGTAGATGTAGGCTCTTGCCGTTGCATCTTTCTTCTGCCACAACTTCAAAGCTTCTAACTCTTCTTTTTCCGGTTGGCTATCATCTTCGAAGGTCGGCTTCTCTTCTTCTCCGGTCACATACATCATTAAGTCCTTACTCATAAGTAAGGCTTCCATACGCATTACCCACGCGGGATAATTATCTCTGTCCAGCTTATCAATTTGGACATGATCTGCCATGATCTTCTTGTTTGCTTTAGGTTGCCTTTGAGAGTCTTTTGGCTCTGATGCCGCTCGTGGAACTAACCTGCTCTGATACCACTTGTTGGCGATTATCTTTCGCCCTGATATCGCTGATGATGGTCGTCATGGCAAATGCTTGAACCTTGTCAGGCCTGCGGAAATTGCCGTGCTGCCAAATAGAGAGCTAAGCTAAAGTGATATAGAACACCTCTATAATCAACAGTAGTGTAGCAGGATTACTGTCGCTTAACTGTGTTAAACTGCGACTTGAATTCCACCGGAACTTCACCGGACTGTCATTGGGACATCACCGAAATTTTGCCGGAATATCACCGGAATGAACTTTGATTCTACTCGTGATTACTTCAAATGAATTATGTGAAGTAAGGAAGTGATACGTGAACTTCCTTCACTGAATGAACTTCTTCTTGAAGTTTAAGGAAAACTTCACAGTTCTGAAGTGCCACTTTCCGGTTAGACTTTGTACTGTGTGTACACATTCATTCCACCGAAAACTGTGATCAGCTTAAAGTAGAGACGTCTAGCTACAAGATGAGCTATCTCTCATACAAAGCTTCGAATTCTACTGCGAGATATACTTCGTTGTTCTACCGGAAAAACTCGCTTTCTGAAAAACTATAACTGACCGAAAATGCGTTTACTGAGATATCTTTGACCGAGACATTCGTTTACTGAGAGAATACCGAGGGACACGTTTAGTAACGAATTGTAATTGTTAATGGTTAACGAACTTTCTATTGTAACACGAAAAAACTCAGATTCTTCACATGCGAACAGAGCGCGCAAACTTCCACATGAACATGTGTTTTCTATTAGAGAAGATGTGTACAAACAAGCTTGGCCTCTTCTTGCTCAAGCTGTAGAAACTCTCCTACACTGAGTAGTTTCTTATTACCATCTCTCTCAAACGAATACCTGACATTCCATGTTTCTGTTATTCATCTATACATACGCGATCTATGGCGTCTTCTGAGAACTTCTCACTCTCTCTTCACTCATACGCGATCTCTCATAATCCTCTTCTTCTCATCCTCACATCATCATAGTCCTTCAATCCTTGGTGTATATATATACACTTTTTTTCTGCGCTCTTCCGCGCTCTCATTCTTTAATTCACGTTATGTGCGCATTATGCACCCATTATGTGCACATCGCGGTTTATTGCTCTGTTACTCGTACAATTCTTGATTCTGGTTAACAGACTGATTCCGCACGCTATACAACTGAGGCTTTTGATTTTCTGAAGATTCCGCTTCCTTTTTTTTTTCTTTTCTTTTATGTCTGTCTGTATGTCAAATTTGTGAGTGATTCCTCAACATGGGAGCTGGTAAGATCATTTCGACTACTGTTGATGGTAGTTCTTTCACTTTGTCAGATGCTTTGTTTGTGCCAAGGATCAAGAAAAATCTATTATCATTTTTTGCATTAGCCAAGATTGGCTTGGTTGTGAAATTTGTTGACGACAGATGTACATTTCATGATCTCTCATATGGTGGTGTCATTATTGCTTTTTGCATTTTATGTCATGGGCTGTATAAGCTCATAGACTATGAAAGATCTGTAAATGATTTGGCATGTGCATTACATGACTCTCAGGCTATGTCAGATGCAAAGCTTTGGCATGCATGCTTTAGTCATCTAAATTTTGCTAGTTTGCTACGCCTCCAGTAATCTGAAATGGTGTCGACACCTCTTTGCCCAAACTTGAGGCCTCGATAAACGTGTATGTGAAGGCTATATTTTGGGCAAAATGCAACATTCTTCCTTTCCAAAAGATGGTTCAATTCGGGCTACTTAGAAATTGCAGCTTGTACATAATGATGTATGTGGTTCTATGCAGACACCTTCTTTTGGGAACTAGCTTTTCTTCATGACTTGCATCAATGATTTTTCCAGGCATTCATGGGTATATCCATTGAAAGCTAAGTTTGAATGTTTGTGTGCTTCAAACAGTTTCTTGTTTTGGCTGAAAATCTGTCAGCATGTAAAACGGGCACCCTCCGTTCTAATCGGGGGGGGGGGGGGGGGGTATATATGTCTTCTGACTTTAATGCATTTTTGGTTGAACGTGGGATAAAACATCAATGTATAGTGTCATATACACCTCAACAGAATGGAGTTGCTGAATGAAAGAACATGTCACTCATGGAGATGGCGAGGCGAATGGTCAAGGGTCAAGCTTTACGACATAGTTTCTTGCTTGAGGCTGTCATGTGTGCAGCATATGTACTGAATAGGTGTCCCACTAAATCGTTGCAATTTGTCACTCCATATGAGGCTTGGCATGGTCGCAAGCCATTTGTTGCTCATCTGCGTGTTTTTTATTGTCTGGCATATGCATTAGTGCTTGAACAACATCGCAGAAAATTGGATGATAAAGGAATAAAATGTATTTTTGTTGGGTATAGTTCTGAAAGTAAAGGCTGTCGTCTCTATCATCCACATACTAAATGCATTCTGGTTAGCCCTGATGTTGTTTTTCTGGAAGATGCTATTTAGCCATTGCTTTCATGTACTAAGGAGACATTTGTTACCTCCAAAGACATGTATGATACTTTGTTTTCACTTTTTACAGGTGGACAGTCTAGTGTTGGTCCTAATCAGGCAACTTCTCAACCTTTATAGTTTTCATGTGATGATGAAGATCATTCCATCTCTGATGCAAATTTACATGATGCACTTGTTGATGAGAGAGTTGATATTGAGCAGGAAAAAACTATGTCAAAATGGTTGGTGCAGACCTTGCGTGATAGCAAATTAGATGCACCTTTGTGATATCGTACTCGGCCAGGCTCTCATAGTGCCTCTTTTTCATCGGATTTCTATGCTATGGCTGCCTCTAGTCTCTATGATGAGATTGAACCTGATTGACTTTATGAAGCACAAGATTCTGAACATTGGATGGCTGCAATGCAATTTGAATATGATGTTATTATGAAAAATGGTACTTGGTCTTTATATGACTTGCCTCCTGTTAAGAAGGCCATTGACACTAAGTGGGTATACAAGCTGAAGCGTAAACCTAATGGAACAGTTGATAGGTATAAAGCTAGGCTTATTGCAAAGGGTTATGCGCAAGAAAGAGCCATTGATTTTTATGAAATCTTTGCTCCTACTTGCTGAATGACTATTGTTCGTAGCATCTGTGCACTTGCAGCTCATCATGGTTGGAATGTACATCAGTTGGACATTAAAACACCATTTCTGAATGGTCACTTGCATGAAGAAGTGTATGTTTTTTAGCCCCGTGGCTTTGTGTAGAAAGGGCATGAAAACTAGGTGTGCAGGTTAAAGAAGGCATTATATGGTTTAAAGCAAGCACCACATGCTTGGTATGAAAAGATACATGCCTATCTCATTGCACATGGTTTTGAGAACAGTCCGACTGAAAGCACCTTATATGTTAAGCGTGCTAATGATGTGCTTTTGATCATTGTGGTGTATGTTGATGACCTACTGCTCACTGGTCCTCATGACATGCATATTGTTAATTTTAAGGCTGATTTGCATGCCTCATTTGAGATGTCTAATTTGGGGCATTTGCATCACTATTTGCGCATTCAGTTTATGCAAGTTGATGGTGAAATGACTTTGTGTCAAACGAAATATATTGACACATTATTACAATGTTTTGTCCTTGAAGACTGTAAGCCTATTGCCACTCCTATGGAGACAGGTTTATGATTGAGTCTTCCTGATGTTGGAGATGCATTTGATGCCATTCTCTATCAGCAGACTGTTGGATGCTTGATTTACTTATGCATTACTTGGCGAGATATTCAGTTTGTTGCCTCACAGATGAATAGGTTTATGCATTGCCTAGGTGTCAAGCATTGGCACACGGTTAAGCGCATCTTTCACTACTTGAGTGATACCCGGCAACATGGATTGTTTTATCCCAAGGGGGGATCACTACCTCCAGATTTGCATGCTTTTTCTGATAGTGATTGGGCTAGTTGCTATAACACTCGTGTGTCCACTAGTGGCTTTTGCTTCATGCTCGTGTCAGGCCGTCGGAATATTATTTAGAAGATTAATTGTAATTAGGAAAAGCCACGCACTGAAAGGGTGTCGCACAAACCATTGTATCATTTTCCTGGTTAATAGAAGCAATGTGTGGAAGAGACGACAGACGCGTTGCTGGACTGTCTTGTCTGGACAATCGGCTGGAGTTGATTCTGTCGCAGATTATTTAAATTGTGGTTTCATCTATGTTGTTAAAGATTCAGTATTTAATGAATAAGGTATTGCATTAATGAAGCATGATTATAACAATAATACTAAATAAACAGTAGAAGTTCTGAGCATGTGGTTACGGAGATTGTTAAGAAGTTGTTATGCACTGGAAGTAGTAGTTGAATATGTGGTAATAGTTAGAAGTTAATCAGTGACTGGGAAAATACATAAAGGGCCTCTGCATTACAGACCCCTGACCATCCCACAAACCCACGTATAGATTGGTTAATAATTTATATTAACTATAAAAGATCAACACTAGTGTCGGCCATGGGGCATGGAGAACCCAGTCGGCGCATAGACTAGGATTTGAGAAAGAATCCGATGATATATGCCTGTAACACATTTCAGAGAATCGTATCCAAAGTACAAAAGGGAGCAGCATCCTTGGAAAATTCCTAGCGCATTGGGAACACCTTCCGATAGTGGTGGTGGTGGACAATCGTTGGAAGGAAAGCGAGAAATCTGGGCTAGTGGGGTACCACCTCAGCATTTTCTTGTGCAAGGATTATAGGGTATACCAGAAGTGCAATCAACCCCATCTACGAAAAGTAAGGTTGGTGAAGTAAGCATTGGTTCTGGTGATGGTGTGGAAATTTCCGGTAGCAGTTTGTGGAATTCCGATGGAACTTCGGATAATTCCAAGGTCGGTTTGCAGAATTTTGGTGATGGTTCTACTTTGGGTTTTGATTTTGAGGAAACCAGTGTATTGTTGGATGAAAGCTTTGGTGAAAAGCTCACTTTAGAAGTCCACTATGATGAATGGCAGTTGGGTGTAGGCATGTGGGATCGACTTAACAATATCAGATTATCGGAGAATGTGCAAGACGATGGGACAACACAGCAACAATTATGTTTAACTGGTTCAAATCATTTGGAAGTAATATTTCCTCTTGATTTAAACAACATGAGTGGTTCACAACAGCAACAGCACCAACAACAACACCAACAGAAACATCATCATCAACAACAACAACAACAACAATAGTAACAACAGCAATAACATGCCATACCACCATGATTGGTATGCACTAGAGTTATGTATACAAAATTTGGAGGATTCCCCAATGATGATCCAGATGCACATGTGAGAACTTTTGAAATCAATTATGTTGTACTCAACTATCCAGTGGATCCGGCATATAAGGTGTTAAATGCTTGTTCTTCTAACTGTCAGAAGTGCGTTTAAGCGATTCTTGGGTTCTTGGGAGTGGAAGGGGTCTGTTAGACAGAGGTCCTGTACTTAGTTCCCAAACTAACCACTTATACACAGCAATATACTGATACTCAGTGCTCTATCAAGATTCTGTTGTAATTAGATATTTCCGTTCACGGCTTATCTCAGCCACATGTACCGAATATGCTAAGATACTATGTTGCATCTGCACCTAACTTACTGACAATATCAAAAACAAGAGTAATCGTCAACCTTTACCGAATGGATGCCACAATCCGACCAATGTCCGAAGACACAACGAATCCAGGTATTCAGATACACCGTACTGAAGGTTTAGTACGCAACCCAAGGAATCTTTATTGTAGCTTAATTTTAACCGTAGGAGGACAGATCTCAATACTGAAGGCAATACAGTACAGATCCGTATCCCAGACACACGACCACGACCACACAGACTTCCTCAGCACGTCACGGCATATTATCAGAAGATCAACACCACGGTACACCTACTTAGTTGCACAATACCATAGAAAATCCACAGAATAACTCGCTCAGACCACAGTCAGATAATCTTCTGAACAACTATGAAACTCACCAACAGACAGGTATCGACCGATAACAAAACAGGAACAAGAGCAATATACTCAGGAATGCTCCACAACAACACAGTAACATTCACTTAACCACCCAGACAGACAGTCTGGTGATCTTCCCGATCGTCTATAAAGTTAACAAACTGAACAGATGTCGACGACAGACAAGACAAGAGGCGAACATAAAACTCACAATACTTGAAATTATGCAAACAAACACTACAGTAACGCCCCGCTCAGTCACCCAGACAAACAGTCTGGTGATCCACCACGGAACGTCACTGGCTCGTCTTTCTTTGATTTATATAACTTTTACAAACTGTTTGTAACAACTTTTCGCTCGTGCAAACAAGATTCAGTTATACATTTCCAATCCGGCGGCCGCTAACACTCTGGCACGCACGGTGGACTCGAACCTACAGGTTTTACAAAACTACTGCTCATCTATAATGCCTTCTAAGTAAATATTTCTAGCTAATCTAAAGGTGCAGGTGATCTTTTTCTTTAAAGTTTCTAATACTTGTTTGAGGGTGTCTGGTTCTATTAGCTATGCATCTATTCTTACAGAACTTAGAGCTATGGCTTGGTGAGAAAAATTTCTGCTTGGGTCTGTAGAAAGGCTTCCTGTAAATAAAATTCGTTTGCGAGCGCCGCATCTCTGGATACCTTCATATCTGCAACTTGTTGCTCCATCTTGTTTACTCTTTCCTTCTGATTTTCTAATTGATTCTCCCTTCTTTCGATTTCTTGAATCTGAAAATTTATGGTTCTGGAGTATGACTCCTTTTCGTGTCGGAGATCTGATATTAACTTCTGTGTTTGGGCTTCCTTGGTCAAATAATTTGAGCATGTTGTTGACATCTGATAAATTTTCTTTTGTTCTTTGAAGTTCTTCTTCTGTTAGCCTAGCTTGCGTCTGTTGTTCTTGGTTTTGCTGCACCACTTCATTGAGTTGCACTCTGGTCTCTTCCAATAGATTACCTAATGCTACTTTGGCATCTTCTTTATCCTTTAGATCGATCTTCAACTGACTGATTTCGGTCTGTGCTTCATTTAGTAATTTGTCCTTTTGGTTGAGATGTGCCAGTGCGGTATCTCTTTGATCGGCAATTTCTTGTTTTTCTGCAAGCTGGGCTTGGAGATGGGTAATTTGGGCGTGCAGGTGATGGTTTTCTACTTTGACCGCATCTATTTCTTTTTGCAGAGGCGTGATATCTGCTTCTAGGATGTCCACCTTGTGTTGTAGCTCATTCCGAATATTATCTGTGACTTCTCTCATTTGGATTGGTAATTGTTGTGATAGCTTAATGAGCAATTGACCCATGTTTGCAAGTTCAGAGATTATGGGAATCGAAGGAAGTGGGAGATGTTGGCGAGGCGGAGATGAGGACGTGGTGAGGAGTTGTTGGGAGTTGGGTGGGGAGTAGTTTGGGGATGAGGAAGAGGAGTCAGCGGGTTCGTTAGGGTGAATGGGTTGGATGGGGATAATGGTTTCGATTGGCAGCTCCGGTGGGGGAGTGGGAAGAATAGAATTTGACTATGTTACCTTATCTCTGGTGTGTTGTGCAGTTTCTTCGATTGTGGAGTCAACTACCTTAAGCAGCTCTTTGAGAACTTCTTTAGCAATTTGTTCCTCATCTACTTATTGTTCCCGCTCAGATTGTTGCTGGGATGCTTCTTCTGTAGAGGTTGTGTCGGCTTCAATATGATTCTCCTGTTCTTGTTGCTCCTCTTCTGACGACGATTGCGCGAATGATTCGTGTTGCATCGATGTTGCGGTGTCGTGGAATGTTTCTTTGTCATGTTTTTCTTATTCCTTGTCGTCATCTTTGTTTCCTTCGGCTGATCCCTGTCCTTCACTCTCAGAATAACTAATTCTGATTCTCTTCCGATGGAATAGTTGGTTTAGCTCCTCTTCATCTTCTTCATCATTGTCCCATAATTGTACAGATTCTTCATGTCGCAGAATAGGCCCACGGGGTGGTGGTTGTGCTGCAAGTATTGCCGAAAAAAGGAAGGACAGGATGTGCGGCAATCTGGACCTTGGCATGCCTCCCTTGTTCACCTGTTTAATTATTGATACGCACTCTCGGTGAATGCGATGGAAGAAGAATGATGCGAAATTGACTGGTTCTCGAGCAGCTAAATCGATAGCGGAGTAGAAAGGCCTAGAGATGCCATAAGTTCGCTTCTGGAGATTAAGGATGGCTACAAGGAATTGTAGTGTAGATCTTTCAGGTTCAGGTCGACATAGGATCGCGTACTCGTTTGATGAATAACTAGGAAATAATTCTATCATTCTTGCGACTGGCAGACTCGGGCCATTTTCCCGACCTTGCCGAGGGAGTCTAAACGCTTCTGCAAAAGCTTGGAAGGTGATCAATGTACGGGATGGGAGGGAGGTGATCGGCCAACTCTGCTCGGTGGCAAGTGTGTTGGCGATGGCGGAGATGATCTGGGCAAAGAATGGGTGGGATTCCATTGAATGCCAAGGCAGTTCAGCGAAATTGGATAGCCCACGAATGCACAGGAACTCTCCTACGTCGGCAGGGATTCCATCATGCAAGGCGGCATAGTTAGCCAAAGCTTCCATGGTGCACATAGAGACAACAATCACAAGCACACAGAGCACAGGGTATGCACAATAACACAAATCACACAAACACAATAGCGATTTTCGACGAAACAGAAAAGGTTAAGTAGATGCGTTGCAAGGGAGAGCAATCAAGAATGACTAAT
Organism: Ceratopteris richardii; assembly: GCA_020310875.1. Classification (NCBI taxonomy): domain Eukaryota; kingdom Viridiplantae; phylum Streptophyta; class Polypodiopsida; order Polypodiales; family Pteridaceae; genus Ceratopteris; species Ceratopteris richardii. Next base: position 3,464,022 of record CM035439.1, on the reverse strand, counting down.
CATCGCGCGGTATTGAGATGATAATTCTTAACTTTGGTATGCATGCGTGAGTAGTTGGCAAGGGCAAGGCGGCTGTTTGATGACTTTTGGAAGAGGAATTCCGGTCAACGTAGTCAACCGAAAAGTTGCTGGGCCCACTTGTTCAGAAATCCGGTAGGGACCAAACCATCGTAACTTGAATTGCCAGCAGAGCGATTCGACTTCGCATTGTAAAAGAGTACAAGTTGTCCCACCAAAAAAATTGGAGTCTTTAGATATCGATCATGTGTTCGAGCTTGTCTTAGCTGTACTTCATGCATAGTCAAAAAACTGTGCCATCGATGCTCGTCTAATTCTCTGAGTGTATCCAACCAAAATGACAGTGATTCTTCAGGTAGCAGTTTCTGAGCGATTGCTACTCGTAAACTTGGTATAACTATTTCCATTGGTGCTATGGCTTCCAATCCATAAGCTAGTTTGAAAGGGGTTAGTCCTGTTGTTACCTTGTATGTAGTCCGATATGCCCATAATACTGCAGGTAGCAATTGATCCCATCTTTCTGTTGCTTCTAAAATGAGTTTTCGAAGCATATTCAACAAAGTTTTGTTTGTACTCTCAACCCAAACCATTTGCACGAGGATAATATGGTGAACTAAATTTATGTGTGACCTGAAACGAATGTGTGAGTACTTTCATTAAATTATTGACAAAATGAGTGCCTTGATCTGTAACAAGTTCTAGCGGTAAGTCAAAACGTGGAAAGACATCCTTCAGTAGACACTTGGCTACCGCAACAGCTGTGGCAGACCATAAAGCCCAGGCTTCTGCCCATCTGGTAGCATAATCAGTACATGTCAAAATATAACGATTATTATTGAGGATTGCTGGTGGTGTAATAGGGCCAATGAAATCTAGACCCCACTTCTGAAAAGGCTCTAATGGCAAGACAGGTTGTAGAGGAAAAAGATGACGTTGCAGGGGCTGTCCAGATCTGTGACAACTATCACATTGTTTGACAAACTGTGATACATCCCTGTACATAGTAGGCCACCAGAGACCACTTTGCAAAATTTTCCGGTGTGTTAAGTCTACAACAAAATGGCCACCGGAAGGAATTGAGTGAGCCAAATTAATGACTGAGTTATTTCATGTGGTGGAATACAATGAAGTAAAACTCTAGTGTGATCTATATAGTATAATTCCTTAGAAATCAACCGAAATCGACGACTGAAAACTGAAATTTTCCTTCGTATTGCAGGAGAAGTCTGAGTAGGAAGGCATCCATCAGTGAGGAAGGTCAAGATCTGATCATAATATGTAGATGGCATAGGTGGGTCTATAATTTCATCATTAGTCGGTTCAGAGACATAAATTGCCAGTGTTGTGTTATCTATACCGATCGGAGCTTCACCGGAATCTAAGCGAGAGAGAAAATCTGCTAAGGCATGTGAACTGCCTGGCCGATGAATAACTTCGTAGTCAAACTCTTGTAAAAGCAGAACCCATTGTGCTAATCGACCACCTAGATGTTGTTGCCGAACTAGATAGACAAGTGAAGGATGATCTACATGAAAAGTAAATCTACGGCCCAGCAAATAATGTCTGAATTTCTTGACAGAATATACTAGACATAGACATTCTCTCTCTGTTACAGAGTAATTCTTTTCAGCAGGGGCTAATCTTCGGCTTGCATAGTACACTGGTCTGAACCACTTATCGGTTTGTTGCATTAGAACGCTCCCTATTGCTTTATCTGAAGCATCAACAAATACATGAAATGGGCGATCCCAGTCAGGAGGCTGTAAGATTGGAACCTATGTTAGTAATCCCTTTAGATTATCAAAAGCAGTTTGACAGTCCGGGGTCCAGTCAAATTGTCGAGGAGTCTTGGTTATCAATCGGTTCAGTGGTATTGCCAAATGAGCAAGCCATCGTAACTGCCGACCATGCCATCTTACTTGGCCCATGAAGCGCATTACTTCCTTAGGTGTAGTGGGTACAGGTGCTTCTAACACAGCTTTGATTTTATTTGGATCCACCTGTATACCATGTGCAGATACAATGTGACCAACTAGCTTTCCACATGAAACTGCAAACACATATTTGTTTGGGTTCAAACAGAGTCTATATTCTCTGCACTTTTCAAAGCAGCACCGTAAATGGAATAGGTGTGCTATCATCTTACCGAAAATCAAAAAATCATCAAGATATACTTGCATAAAAGAGGTAAGGTAAAGAGAAAATATTTCCTGCATACACCTTTGGAACGTAGTTGGGGCATTTCTTAATCCAAACCACATAACAGTACATGAGAAAACACCCCAGTTGGTAATAAAGCCGATCTTCGGTATATCCTGTTCAACCATTCTAATTTGATTATACCCACTATACCCATCTAAGAATGAATACATTTCATGTCCTGCTACTTTATCAAGCATTGTGTCAAGAAAAGGTAGCGGAAAGGGATCAGGCACCGTAGCTGCGTTCAGTTTCCGGTAATCTACACATTATTCTTTTTAGGGACAATAACAATTGGTGAGATCCATTCAGCATGCTCTACTGGTACAATGAATCCGACTTTGAGTAGCCTATCAAGTTCTGCCTTTACCTGTGATGCATAGTTTGGATTCATCCGGTAGCTGGGTTGCTTAAGTGGTTTTGCTTCCGGCTTCAACATTGTTGGAGCAAGTCTATGACAAGCCTAAGTATTGGCTTGAGTCTCACAAAGTCATTAAAGAAGCTTCAAAATGAAGACTATGTAAAGTTCACTTGTGAACTACCTCTTGTAACTTTTGAAGAGTTTACTTAATGTAAAAGTAAGAGAATCTTAAGTGGTTGAGCCCACATGATCAAGAATGGAAAGAGGAGCCACGAATTCGTGATTTGTGGTAGGTAGAGAATCAAATCAATCATTGATTGATTGGAGAGTGATTGAGGGAAGTTAGCCTCCCAAACTCAACTATAAATAGATGGCAGTTTTAGTCGTGGTTAGAGAGACCTATGTGAAGACCTCCAAGAGCTGAGCTTTATGCCATATCAAGGTGTGATTACAAGGCACACATATGTATCAGTAAGTCATTGTATTGTACAAGCAATATAGTTTCATTTTTATGATTATTTGAGGTCATCTTTCCATGTTCTTGTGATGTGTACTACTCACTACCATTACTTCAGTTTTTCTCAGTCAGCTTGGAGAGATTGTTTCTCTGCACTTGGTTCATCATTTTCAGTGATTTAACTTGGTAAAGTTAGCTCTATAAGTCTACTATATGCTCACAAATTTTCATGTCATTTGGATGTTGGAATCTTCAGTTATGTTCATTTGAAGTCAACAGGGTATGTTCATCTTCACTTCTCTGTCAGGTACCCGACTTTTTTAGTCATCTTGTTAGAGTCATTTCTCAGTGGTTACTTATTCAAATTCAGTGATTTAAAGCTTGTTGGATTCAGCTTACTGTCTAGTATAATCATACAAATTTTCATGATCATTGGATTCTTACATCTTGAGTTATGTTAATTTTTCTACTCACTGGTCTATTTCTGTAGCAGCCCGTGAAAATCGGGATGATGTCATCACTTGTTAAAAGTCATTCTCAGTGTGTGGTTTGTTATTTTTGATGAGATTACTCTCTAAAGTTAGCTCTTTAAGCTACCTAGCCTTCCCCAAGAGGAATTAATCTAATTGCTGCTGTGCTCAGAGAATTATGTAAAACACTGGACAGGTGTATCAACCAAGAATAGCAAGTTTTCACCTCTGAGCTAACTCCAACTTATCTGTTTTGATCTATCTTTTTGAGAGTGATCTTCCAAGGTACATAGGGTGTCTAATACATCCATTGGCAAGCTAAAAGGGCCCACCATCTACTCCTGGAGTTCATTTGGCTGGTGTAGAGCAAAGATTTTGCAACACCTCTTCATCTTCAACACATACCTATCCATCTCTTCACAGTGGTATCAGAGCAAGGTTGGACAACATGGCAGATGGATTTCCTTCATCAATTGACAAATTGGACAGAGGTAACTACTCAGCTTGGTCATTAAGAATGGAAGCTTATCTCCAAGGTAGAAGTTTATATGGTTATGTGGCTGGAGATGAAGTTATGCCAAGTTTCAGGAACAAAAGTCAACCAACACAAGAAGAGCAAGAAAGATTGAGCACATGGTGCTCCAAGGATGCACTTGCAAGGTCTTATCTCCTCAACTCTATCTCAGATTTTTTGTTGCCTCACATTAGAAGTTGTAAGACATCTCAGGAAGTGTGGGATGCACTTGAAGCTTTCTTTTCTTCAAGTACTAAAGCTAGGAAGCATCAACTATGGCTGGATTTCACAACTCTCAAGAAGGCTCCCAAACAAAATGTGACTGATTTTGTCACAAAGCTCAAGGACATAGCAGATCAGTTGGGAAGCATTGGAGAGGTAATAGATGAAGAGCAAATTGTAAGGCAGGTCATCAATGGCTTGAAGGCAGATGACAAGTGGGAAGCATTCACCACAGCTATGGATTTGTACATGGACATGCATGTACCTGATTTCAACACACTCATTGGACAATTACTTACTCAAGAGGCAAAGCTTATAAAAAATGGAGAAAGCTCTAAAGGTAATCAATCTTCAGCTTTATACACGGATAAAAGCAAGTCTAAAGATAACAAAGGAAAGGCAAAGAAAGTGGATGATGAAGCAGGTACATATCAAGCTAACTATGCAGGTAGAGGAAGACATGGCAGAGGTAGAGGAAGAGGAGGTAGACAAGGCAGGGGGAGATCCCAAGACTCCAACTCATGTTCTATTTGTGGATTAACTAATCATACAACTGAAAATTGCTTTAGGAATTCCAGGAATCAAAGAGGCAGAGGATACAATAGAGGAAGTTATGGCTACTCAAGAGGAAGGTTCAACAACTACCATGGCAACTACAACAACTACAATCATTCAAACTATCAAGGAGGCTACAAAGGAAGGAGAGACTACAATAACTACACAGAAGACTCAAACAAAGAGGATTCATTATTGATCATGAACATGGCTATGCCACAAGGTAAATCTGATGAGCATGTTTTCTACATAGATTCAGGTTGTTCAAATCATGTGGCAGGAAATGTGGCACTCCTATCAGATTTAGAAGATCCAAGGAATAAGCATGAGGTACAAACAGGAGATGATACAAAACATCCTGTGGAGAAAATAGGCAATGTCAAAGCACCTGATGGAAACATCAACCTACTCAGTAAGGTACTCTATGTCCCTACCATTACAAAGAATTTGATAAGTGTTGGGCAGATAGTAGAGAAAGGGTTGCAAGTCAGGTTCACAAAAGCAGGAGCATTTGTTGAAGATCCAAGTGAGGGATTCAGAAGAATTGCAAAAGGTGAAAAGACAGGTAGATTGTTCACATTTGAATTACAGGACACTAGAAACATTGCTCTCTTTAATTATGGTAGTCAGACACTCACAGAATTGGAAGTATGGCACAAAAGGTTAGCACATATTGGTGAAAGGTCATTAAAGCAAATTTGCAGGGACCAAAGTGTACTTGGACTCCCTAACTTGTCAAAACAACATATGATTTATAAGTGTAGTGCATGTCAGTTTGGAAAGTCTCACAGGTTACCATTCATGAAGAAAGGTTATATGCATGGAGATCTCTTGGAGTTGGTTCATACAGATGTATGGGGACCTAGCAAGGAAGCTTCAATATCAGGATCAAGGTATTATGTTTCCTTTATTGATGATTGCAGCAGATGGACTATCCTATTCTTTATGAAACACAAAGATGAAGTTTTTTCATGTTTCAAAAGATATTTGGCTCTTGTGGAGAATCAAACAGGTAAATCACTAAAAAGGCTAAGGTCAGATGGAGGGGGAGAATACTTCTCCCATGAGTTTGATTCTTTTCTTCAAGAAAGAGGAATCAAAAGAGAGGTAACTACAAGGTACACTCCTGAGCAAAATGGAGTGGCAGAAAGGAGGAATAGGACAATTGTTGAAGCTGCAAGGTCTATGTTAAATGAAAAGCATTTACCTAATTACTTATGGGCTGAGGCTGTATCTACAACCACTTACTTGATTAACAGGTTGCCTTCAAAATCCCTTGATGGGATGACTCCATATGAGGCTTGGAATGGAAGAAGACCAAGCTTAGATCATTGTAAAATTTTTGGATGTATTGCTTTTGCTCATGTTCCTTCATAGGTTAGAGGCAAGATGGATCCAAAAGCAGAAAGGTGTGTATTTATTGGATACGACAACAATCAAAAGGGCTACAGGTTATACAACCCTACCAACAAAGGATTCTTGGTAAGCAGAGATGTAGTTTTTGATGAGAACAATTCATGGTATGAAGATTCATGCAGGAAGATCAATTTACCATATGATCTTGAAGAAGATTTTCCAAAGCTTGGTAGAGAACAATCAAAGATTGAAGAACAAGACACCTCAGAGGATGATGAAGAATCTCACATGGAAAAGATCAAAGCATGGAAGTCTAAAGGTAAAGCAAAATTGCAGGAACTTGGACATGAGGCAGAATCATCACATCATGGCCTAAGAAGATCTATGAGGGAAAAGAAAAAACCAGAAAGGTATGGGTTTGACACCTCATTAGTAACTAAACATTCTATCTACATAGCACAGGACATAAACCAAGAGGAGCCATCATCATTTGAAGAGGCCAAAGCAAAAACAGAATGGAAGCATGCAATGAAGGAAGAGATTGAAGCACTCGAGGAAAACAACACTTGGGATTTGGTGCCCAAGACTTCATCCATGAAGGTAATAGGCTCAAGATGGGTCTATAAACTCAAGAAGAATTCTGATGGTTCCATTAACAGGTATAAGGCAAGGCTTGTAGCAAAAGGCTTTGCACAAACTCAGGGAATTGATTATGAGGAGACATTCTCTCCTGTGGCAAAGATGCCTACTATTAGGGTTTTGCTTAGTATTGCCTCTTCCAAGAATTGGAAGATACTTCAACTAGATGTAAAGAATGCATTCTTGAATGGTTGGATAACAGAAGAGGTATATATGGCACAACCACCTGGTTTTGAGAGTCAAGTTTATCCTGATTATGTGTGTAAACTTAACAAAGCATTGTATGGTCTCAAGCAAGCTCCAAGAGCTTGGAATTTCAGGCTTGTTTCATTCTTGCAGGACAAAGGCTTTCAACCAAGCAAAGCAGATCCTTCACTCTTTATTAAAAAGAGTAATTCCGAGGTCATCTACCTATGTGTATATGTAGATGATATTATATTGACAGGAAATGATGCAGATGGTATGAAGAAGATCAAAGATCAGATGAGAGAAGAGTTCAAGATAAGTGATTTGGGTTCACTTACCTACTTCCTAGGTTTGGAAGTTGTCTACAAAGATCATGGTTTGTTTCTCACTCAAAGAAAGTACATTAAGGACATGTTGGCAAAATTCAAGATGCAAGATTGTAAGATTGCAGGTACTCCAATGGAGGTTAATCACAAATTGAGCTCACACGAAGGTGAACTCATAGAGGACATCACATCATATCAAAGTCTGGTGGGTAGTCTCAACTATGCCACATTGACAAGAGTAGATATATGTTACAGTGTGAGTGTGCTAAGCCAATTTATGCACACACCAAGGAAACCACATATGGATGCTGCCAAAAGGATACTCAAATATCTCAAAGGAACCATAAATGAAGGACTTTACTATCCTTATGTATCTGATTTAGGTTTGAAGCTATTTTCTGATGCAGATTGGGCTGGCTCCAAGGAAGATAGAAGGAGCACTTCAGGTTATCTTACCTTTGCAGGTTCAAAGCTTATTTCATGGTCATCCAAGAAGCAACCCACAGTTGCTCTCTCTTCTACTGAAGCTGAATATAGAGGTCTTGCCATAGCTACACAAGAAGCTATGTGGATGAAGACATTGTTCAAAGATCTTGGATTTGGAGTTTGGAACTCCAACTATTTTTGGTGACAATATGAGTTCTATTCATTTGGCTGCTAATCCTATTTTTCATGCAAGGACTAAACATATTGAAGTTCATTATCACTATGTACGAGAGAAGGTTCTAAGCAAAGAGATTCAAATATCATATGTGTCCACTCATCAACAATGTGCAGATATTCTAACTAAAGCATTGGATGGTACAAAGCTTTGCAAATTCAAGGCTATGATTGGTTTGCAGGCAATCTTGGAAGATTGAAGACCTCAAGCATACTTGGCTTGAGGGGGAGCTGTTGGAGCAAGTCTATGACAAGCCTAAGTATTGGCTTGAGTCTCACAAAGTCATTAAAGAAGCTTCAAAATGAAGACTATGTAAAGTTCACTTGTGAACTACCTCTTGTAACTTTTGAAGAGTTTACTTAATGTAAAAGTAAGAGAATCTTAAGTGGTTGAGCCCACATGATCAAGAATGGAAAGAGGAGCCACGAATTCGTGATTTGTGGTAGGTAGAGAATCAAATCAATCATTGATTGATTGGAGAGTGATTGAGGGAAGTTAGCCTCCCAAACTCAACTATAAATAGATGGCAGTTTTAGTCGTGGTTAGAGAGACCTATGTGAAGACCTCCAAGAGCTGAGCTTTATGCCATATCAAGGTGTGACTACAAGGCACACATATGTATCAGTAAGTCATTGTATTGTACAAGCAATATAGTTTCATTTTTATGATTATTTGAGGTCATCTTTCCATGTTCTTGTGATGTGTACTACTCACTACCATTACTTCAGTTTTTCTCAGTCAGCTTGCAGAGATTGTTTCTCTGCACTTGGTTCATCATTTTCAGTGATTTAACTTGGTAAAGTTAGCTCTATAAGTCTACTATATGCTCACAAATTTTCATGTCATTTGGATGTTGGAATCTTCAGTTATGTTCATTTGAAGTCAACAGGGTATGTTCATCTTCACTTCTCTGTCAGGTACCCGACTTTTTCAGTCATCTTGTCAGAGTCATTTCTCAGTGGTTACTTATTCAAATTCAGTGATTTAAAGCTTGTTGGATTCAGCTTACTGTCTAGTATAAGCATACAAATTTTCATGATCATTGGATTCTTACATCTTGAGTTATGTTAATTTTTCTACTCACTGTTCTATTTCTGTAGCAGCCCGTGAAAATCGGGATGATGTCATCACTTGTTAAAAGTCATTCTCAGTGTGTGGTTTGTTATTTTTGATGAGATTACTCTCTAAAGTTAGCTCTTTAAGCTACCTAGCCTTCCCCAAGAGGAATTAATCTAATTGCTGCTGTGCTCAGAGAATTATGTAAAACACTGGACAGGTGTATCAACCAAGAATAGCAAGTTTTCACCTCTGAGCTAACTCCAACTTATCTGTTTTGATCTATCTTTTTGAGAGTGATCTTCCAAGGTACATAGGGTGTCTAATACATCCATTGGCAAGCTAAAAGGGCCCACCATCTACTCCTGGAGTTCATTTGGCTGGTGTAGAGCAAAGATTTTGCAACACCTCTTCATCTTCAACACATACCTATCCATCTCTTCACAAACATGACCCTGTGTTGATAGATGCGCGGGTCCAAACCCTTCATATCTTTGTAATCCCATGCAAATACATCAAAAAATTCTCGAAGTAGTTGGATTAAATTTGCTTGAAATAACTCAGATAAGCTCTCCCTTATCTTAACAGGTTGTGGATTTTCTTCATCACCTAAATTGTAGGTGGTCAGTTGATCTTCTAGAACATGGAATTGTCGAGGCTTCTCTGTATCCTCAGCTGGCTTAAAAAGTTGTTGTAGATCAGCATCATCTATGGTAGTCTTATCTTATTTCATATCTTTTTCTGTTACAATCATCACCATACAAACTACAGGATTCCAATTATCTACAACAGATTGTAGATCAACAGTTCCTAGGGAGATCAAGTCAATGTTATTTTTCAGAAACTCTTCTTCTTCATCATCTGACAACCCATCTAGCATATGGACTGGTTCTGCAAAATACGGTTTAGCATGCAACTCGCAAGGTTGTATAGCATCTAATTTTACAACGTATTTACGATTATTATCTTTGAAGGTGAGTTCCTGTGCAGACCAATCTTGTATAACCTTAGCGTGCTTCAGCCAAGGTCGGTCGAAAAGGAGATTATAATCAAGGGTGGATTCCGATAATTCTAGTATGACAAAGGTCATTTTAAATGTTGTACCTTGTAAAGTTATTGGTACATTTCGTACAATTCCTACGGGATGGACTCTTGACTGGTCAACCATTCTGACAAAAAACTGAACTGGTTCGATTTCGGTCCACCCTAACTTTTTACATAGTGCAGCAGTAGCAATGTTGACACCAGATCCTCCATCAATTAGTACCTGTGTGATTTTATGATTTTTATACCATACCGTAATTAAAGGAACTGAATGATCGACCGTAGAATCAGGTTCCGGTTGCACTGTTGCTGTTGCTGGAATGCAAGAGGGCACAGGACTGAACTATTGTTGGAATTTTTTTCGCACTCCTGATACTAGTGCAAGTAATTGGCTCAGAGGAAGAGTGATGGATGCTTTAGATAAAATTTCCCAGGCCTTTTGTGATTGGATTGTATTTTCCACAGATTTTGAAGATGATGCACCTACTGCAGATGATGTGCCTGTTACTGAATTAGAATCCTGTTGTTGTGTTCCTTCCTCGGTTAACGGAGCCTGGGTCACCGGAATAGGATCTGGAAACACGGAAGGTTCTGCGGTGGTCCATTGACTAGCTTTATCATACATCCTTTGTTGTTCACGTATGCCTGGTTCAAATATTTCTGCCGCTAGTTGCAGTTGTTTACCAGATCGGGTCTGAATTACTACAGTGTGCGTTTCTACTAGTGTGATTTGTACCATATTAGCCATTGGGTTTTGACGTTCTTTCTTCCTCTGATCATACTCAGCTGCATCCTTACAAAATCTTCTAATGTGACCAAATTCACCACAAAAATGACAGCATGATGGTGGCAAATTGGGATTTTCTGGTGCTGGTCCGGTCTGCCATCGGTTTGCATTGTAGTTATTATTTCTTTGTCCTCTGTAATTTTGATATCCTTATTGCTGGTTGTTTCTCATTTGCGAAGGTACATAGTGATTGGCTAGCTGCCCTGGTTCCTGTATAATTGCATTGACAGTTGCTAGTCCTTGTACTTTGGTGTTGTATGCTCAGTTTTTGGTGGTGTGTCCGGTAGTGTTGCAGATAGCACAAAACAACTGATTAAGTGCACAAGTGGCACTAGTATGCCTTGAATTCTTGCATGTGGTGCAGTACATTTATCTGGTCGGGTCTTCGATGATATTTCTATTTGCTTTTAACCACTCCAGATCTTCTGTAAATCCTCCAACCTTGTTTTCCAGCTGCAAAGCCATTGCAATCACTGCATCTAGCGTCATAGCTCCTACACAACGTATGATCATAATCTATTTAAGTTGCGGAGTCAATCCATTGATAAACCATTGAGTGATAACGTCATCCGGTAGGTTGGCATGTGCTGGTGGTAACTGCCTCAAATGAGTCCTGAATAGAGTGGCGTATTCCTGTATGGTTTGATTTATCTTCCATCTATTGTTTTGCAGGTAGTCAAAAATTTCGGCTGGATTCTTCTTTAGCCTGAATCTCTGCAAAAAGGCATCCCTTACTGCTTCATAGGCGCCGAAATGGTTAATATCATATTCTGTAAGCCATATAGCTGCTTCGTTGACCAATGTCGATTGGAAAACAATAGCCTTATACACCGGATCAGGTGGATGGTTGAGCATTGCGTAACTTACCTCAAATGTGCATACATGAGCATCCGGGCCATCTCCTGGGAATCCACCAAATTTGGTGTACGTTACTCTTGTTAGAGTCGGCCTTGGTGGGCATAGTTGTTGTTGTTGTTGTTGTTGTTGTTGTTGTTGTTGTTGTTGTTGTTGTTGTTGTTGTTGTTGTTGTTGCCCGTTCATGGCTCTGATGGTTGTATTGTGACTATCTTTTGTATCCCGAGGTTGAATATCTGAACTACCGGAATCTGTATCGTCGGCCTGTGCACTTTCCGGTTCGATAATCTTGTTCAGTATGTTTCGAATCTCGGTTTCGAACAAGCTACCTTCCTTCTTGATGTCAAATGTAGGGAATCTTACTCCCAATAGCGGTGATTGGGCTGAAGATTCACCGAGAAATGGTAAGCCGTCATCGAAAAACTGCGATCTTCCAGTAACTGTTACCAAAATATCACCGGAATGTGTCGAATCTTCACCAAAACAAGGTGCTTTTTCTCCTTCACTAATTTCTTTGGCTAAGGTGTTTCTAGTTGTAAACAAATTTGAATCTTTACCCAATGTTGTTAAACTAACTTCAGGCTGCGTCTTGGTAGATTCTGGAGTTACTATATCTTCGACAGACTGTGCCGAAATCGTACCGGAATTTACCAGAGGCGTAGCACGTTCCACCAAAATATGACCGGAATCACTACTAACGTTCTTTACTTTCTTGACAACTGGGTTAGACCTATTTGTACTTCTACCTCCCAAAGTCGTCCTTAGCAAATTAAGTACCCCAGGCTGACGGTTCTTTGGATACGTTTCATCGGATCGAGTAATCGGCATGTATCATCTTTTGTACTAATCGCGTACTATTACTGTCGATAAAAAATTTACAGTCACGTTTCCGCAACTCGTTTGCAACAATCTGATCTGTTGCCACCTTCCCACAGACGGCGCCAGTGTTAAACGCTTGTCCTTCTAACTGTCAGAAGTGCGTTTAAGCGATTCTTGGGTTCTTGGGAGTGGAAGGGGTCTGTTAGACAGAGGCCCTGTACTTAGTTCCCAAACTAGCCACTTACACACAACAATATACTGATACTGAGTTCTCTATCAAGATTCTGTTGTAATTAGATATTTCCGTTCACAGCTTAGCTCAGCCACATGTACCGAATATGCTAAGATACTATGTTGCATCTGCACCTAACTTACTGACAATATCAGAAACAAGAGTAATCATCAACCTTTACCGAATGGATGCCACAATCCGACCAATGTCCGAAGACACAGCGAATCCAGGTATTCAGATACACCGTACTGAAGGTTCAGTACGCAACCCAAGGAATCTTTACTGTAGCTTAATTTTTACCGTAGGAGGACAGATCTCAATACTGAAGGCAATACAGTACAGATCTGTATCCCAGACACACGACCACGACCACACAGACTTCCTCAGCACGTCACGGCGTATTATCAGAAGATCAACACCATGGTACACCTACTTAGTTGCACAATACCATAGAAACTCCACAGAATAACTCGCTCAGACCACAGTCGGATAATCTTCTGAACAACTATGAAACTCACCAACAGACAGGTATCGACCGATAACAAAACAGGAACAAGAGCAATATACTCAGGAATGCTCCACAACAACACAGTAATGTTCACTTAACCACCCAGACAGACAGTCTGGTGATCTTCCCGATCGTCTATAAAGTTAACAAACAGAACAGATGTCGATGGCAGACAAGACAAGAGGCGAACATAAAACTCAGAATACTTGAAATTATGCAAACAAACACTACAGTAACGCCCTGCTCAGTCACCTAGACAGACAGTCTGGTGATCCACCACGGAACGTCACTAGCGCGTCTTTCTTTGATTTATATAACTTTTACAAACTGTCTGTAACAACTTTTCGCTCGCGCGAACAAGATTCAGTTATACATTTCCAATCCAGCGGCCGCTAACAAAGGCTATAGTGTTCCAATCTACGCTGGTTAATGAGGCTGCTCGGTGGTTAAATGAATATGAAATTAATCATTTCCATCAATACGACGATGTTAAGAATGCCTTCTTACAACTATTTCATTGAAGAAAAATGTGGCCGAGATACCGCGACACATTGCTTCTGCTTGTGCACTAAATCAAATGTACTGCGCTATTTGTAATACGACGAGTCACTCCACCAAAATGTGTCCATATAATGCTAAAGTACATGTCAGGCCAACTGTAAACGCTATAATACAGGAGCAGGGACAACAAGCTACCCACTATGTACCACCGCCGTTGAGGAATACTTCCTACCAAAGTTATAGAACCTACACGGGAATGCGAGCAAATAACTTCCACCAGACCCGATGGAACTCCAGTCAATCGGGTGAAGGCACATCTCTTCCGCCACCCAGATGCCATTTTTGTGGTGAGATTGGACATATCCCCACATATTGTAAAGAGGCGGCCGAGTATGATAAACAGAGAAAAGAATGACAACATCCAATGGCCAACATGGTATATATTTCAGTAGTGGATACTCAAGCGGTAGTAATTCAAACACGGTCCAACAAGAAATTACAAATAGCTGCTGAGATTTTTGAGCCTGGCATTCAAGAGAAACGGAGGGTTTTTACCAAAGCCAGTGCATGGGCCAGTCAAGAACCAACAGTTTTTCCCGATCTAGTACATGTAGTCCAACAGATAGCACCAAATCTACCATCGGAAGAACCAAGTCCGATGAACGGGTCACCGGAGAGCCCACCGAATTCGATATCGAGTACATCAAATTTTGACTCTGTGTGGAATATTCTATCGTAGACATCTATTACAATACCATTGGGGTAAATGTTAGCCTTGGCTTTTGGTGTACGACAACATTTCCAGCAACAAGTTTGTCCAGGATCTTGGTGTACATCTGCTACAGCTACTATCAATCCAGAAACTAATCCTACGATGGACCATGTTGTTCCTTTAATCACGATATGGTATAAAAACCAAAAAATTACTCAAGTATCAATTGATGGTGGCTCCGGTGTGAATATTGCTACGACCGCACTTTGTAAACGATTAGGATGGACTCAGATCGAACCTGTTCAGTTTTTAGTGAGAATGGAAGATCAATCATGGATCTATCGAGTGGGCTTGGTGCAAGATATACCCATCACTCTTCAGGGAGCGGTGTTCAAAATGACTTTTGTTGTTCTAGATCAGCTTATCACCTTCAATCTGGGAAATGAGGGTACACCACGACCGGTCAAGCTTAAGGTTGGTTTACCGAAAACTTTTCAAAATGAGCTACTAGAGTTGTTGATAGAGTTTCAACACCATGTGATGCTCAAGCCGGATGCGCATCCAATCAAGCAACCTAGTTATCGTATGAACCCCAATTATGCTGCTCAAGTGAAAGCAGAATTGGATCACTTGCTGAAAGTAGGTTTCATCGTCCCCATTGAGCATGCAGAATGGATTTCACCTATTGTTATTGTCCCAAAGAAAAATAAGCAGTTACGTATCTGTGTGGATTATCGAAAACTAAATGCAGTGATCGTGTCGGATCCCTTCCAAGTTTCCTTTTTGGATACAATGCTAGATGATGTTGTCAGACGAGAAATGTATTCCTTTTTGGATGGTTACAGTGGCTATAATCAAGTGTGCATGGCTGAAATGGAGATACCGAAGACTACATTTATTATAAATTGGGGTGTAAATGCATGTACGGTGATGTGGTTCGGTCTCCGCAATGCTCCTAGTACCTTCCAACGATGCATGCAAGAAATCTTTTCCCCCTACTTAACCACCTTTATATAGGTGTATCTAGATGATTTTTCGTTATCAGGTGACACATCGGCTCACCTCTATCACCTACAATGTTGCTTCTCTAAGTGTCGCACCTGCCCCTACTACACCAAAGGAAGTTATGAGATTCCTGGGCCAGATACGCTAGCATGGGCATCATCTACAGTGGCTCGCAAATTTTGCCATACCCCTAAATCGATTGATCACTAGCAATCCTCGACAGTTCGTGTGGAGTGAGGAGTGCCAAATTGCCTTTGATCGACAGAAAACATTCTTAACCCACACTCCTATACTGCAAGCACCAAACTGGCAGCTTCCGTTCCATCTCTTTGTGGATGCATCTGACAGTTCCATCGGTAGTGTGCTCATGCAACAACAGTATAAGTGATTATGTCTTGTCTATTATGTTAGTCGATGATTAGCTGCTGCTGGATGGAATTATTCCGCCATTGAGTGTGAATGTCTAGGCTTGGTTTATTCGGTGAAGAAATTCTGGCACTATTTGTTGGGATGCCAATTGATCCTTCATGTGGATCATGCTGCTCTAGTTTATCTTGTCCGCCAGCAACATTTAGGGGGCAGATTAGCCAAGTGGATGTTGTTACTGCAAGAATTTGATTATGTGGTTGTACATCGTCCAGGCTCAGCACATGCGCTGGCTGATTTCTTATCTTGGCTCGATTCCGGTGAACTTCTTGACAGAATTGCCGATACTAGCCCTGCTATTTACACGATTGATTCAGTCCAAAATGATCGACAGGCTCTTCCGGTGGCACCTTCGTATAATGATACTCTTCTGACCTTTCTCACAAGTGGAAATTCCCCAACTAATACTTCTACTTTGGCTCGCCATAAACTGGCAATGTATAGTCAACGGTTTCGGATCATTGTAGGACAGTTGTATTATATGGATCCATCTGGTGCAGTCTTATGTTGTATCCCTTCCCATGAAGTTTCTTCGGTTATTGACATGGCCCATTATACTCCTGGTGGTCATTTTTCGGTCGATCTCACTTACCGAAAAATTCTCACAGTGGCTTATGGTGGTCCACTATGCATCGTGATATTGCTGCTTATATCAAAACATGTGATGCTTGCCAACGATCGGGACAGCCATTACAACAGCATCATTTTCCATTGCAGCTTGTCTCTCCCCTTGAACCTTTTCAGAAGTGGGGCTTGGATTTCATTGGTCCCATTGCACCTCCTCCTACGATTACTAATCCTCGATATATACTTACTTGTACGGATTATGCTATTCGGTGAGCTGAAGCCTGGGCTTTACGGTCTGCAACTGCGTCAGTGGTGGTCAAATGTTTGATGACTGACATTTTCCCTCGGTTCGGTCTTCCCTTAGAAATTGTTTCAGATCAAGGCACACATTTTGTTAATTCCTTAATGCAAACGCTTACCCGAACCCTGAAGATTGCTCATAAATTTAGCTCCCTGTATTATCCTCGAGCCAATGGTCTTGTTGAAAGTACCAATAAAACCCTTCTCAACATGCTTAAGAAACTAGTTTTGGAATGTTCGGAGCGTTGGGATCAATTCCTTCCTTCGGTGCTGTGGGCTTACCGTACTCCTTACAAAGTGGCCACAGGCAATATGCCTTTCAAATTGGCATATGGGTTCGAGGCCATTGCACCCATGGAGGTGGTGATACCTAGCCTAAGGGTGGCATTGGATCATAAGCTCTTGTCAGAGGAATCCTTTCCTTTTCCGATTGGATGTGTTGCGGTCCTTGGACGAACAGCGCTCGGGAAGCTTTCTGATGCTGCAAGAAGTGCAACTGCATTAAGCTAAGACACATGATCGGTTTCTCCGCACTCCCATTTTTACAAAAGGGCAATTAGTTCTATTCTATAATGCTAAGTCTAATCGTTCAGTGGGCAAGTTCAAACTTCAGTGGTTTGGTCCTTACTGTATTGAAGCTCAGGTTGGACCCGCTACATTCTGGTTATCCACTTTAACTAGTAATCTTCTTCATAAATCCATAAATAGATCAAAACTTCGTCCGTATTATGCCATGCCTTCCTCATCTTGATTATTTAGTGGTATTTTATTCTCCAATCGGTTTATGTCACTGTTGTTGTCTATCTTCTCTTTCCATTATGTGTGTTCTGGTTTATCGTCTGACCGTAAAGTTCTCGTTTTATTACATAACTATGATTAGCCGTCGCACTCATTGTCGAGAATTCTGTTAATGCATGCATGTCCTCATTATGCATGCATATCCCCAATAACTGGTGATGATTATGTTTTCTTCCCGTGTTTCCATTCAATGTTTTTACTTAATCACGTTCTAAGTGTTCTATGTTCTCGTCTGCATTCGTGTTGTCTTGCTCACCATGGAAGCTTTAGCTAATATCGCTACCTTCCATGCTGGCCTTGCTCCTGAATTGCCTAGTTCTTGCAAGTCAAATGTCACACATTCTTTGCGCAGATCATTTCTGCTATAGCAGATACTCCCGCTACCCAAATTTGTTGGCCACTCGCCTGCCTTAACCTGCGTGTTGTCGTCACCCTAAACACCGTCGCTGAGGGATTCCATCTCCCTCATGAGGTTAGTGTAGACGTGCCCCTCCTTCGTATGACTACCATGAAGTAGCTCTTTCCGCGTCAATCATCCAATGAATTCACGATTCTATGTCGTCCTGAATTGGAGTGCTCAGCCCTACAGTTTCTGGTGGCTACACTCAACCTCCAAAAATGCACTTATGGTATTTCTTGACCATTTTACTCCATGATCGACACCTCTGCAAGAGAAGCGGTTAATTGGGCCCTATTCTTCTTCCAACGAATTCACCACGAATGTCAGGTAGTTTCCAGATAGCTTGCAAAGGGTGATATCCCTCGCACAAGATTACCTCACATGCTGACATTTGTTCTCCCGACGGTTCAACCAGCGCAGCCTTCTCCACGGGATGCTCTTCTCTTTCACGAAGAATCCGTGCAGGTCATAGAGGTTGAAGACAATGACAAACTCCTGTAGTTTTTTTGGGGAAATTGTCATAAATTGAGCCCCTCCCAAAGTCAAGTTCAGCCATCCTCAACCGTCCAATTGCAAGATACCACCTCTTCCGCACAGATCCTCTCTGCTCCACCATCCCCTAAGGATCAAGCCGCTCCAGATACTGTAATGGAAGACGTTCATCCCGGTGATACACTCATGTAGCCACAGCCTTCTCAAGAGCAAGCACCTTATACCATCAAGGAGGTTGTGCAACTCGTGGAGAAAGTGCAAATCGAGGAAGTGATTGTGCAACCAGATATCCAGCCTATTACGGTAACAACTCTTTCCCTGCCATCTTCACCCAAAAATCCACCTCTTCCCCTTTCTCCATCCAAAGTGCCTTTGTTGCCTAGCCCTCCTCCTTCACCCTGCCATTCAACAGCCCGTCATCTCCCTTCCTCTCCCAATTACTCGCCTCCTTCTTCTTCGCCATAGTTTCGGCTAATCCCTCTCGGCCAATCTCCACCTCCATTGTCCCTAACTCATTGGCTCAATTAGCCCAGATAAGAAATTATCTTATTCACCTTTCCAAACATCTTCCTCACCACCTACAAGACACCCATCAATCCCTATGAACGGAGTATCAATCCAAGGTTGATCTCCTCAAAGCGGACATCACACCACTCTAGGGAAGAGGTGTTAGCAGCGAAAGCAGATGCAAGCTCATTACAGGAACGGCTCCAAATTCTTCAAGGACAGTTTATCGAGAAGGATGCCATCATTGCAGCTCATGATGATGAGATCCAGCAACTGACTTAGATAGTGAGTGCTAAGGAGGATGCACTGAAGGCCTTGGGTGATCTGCTAGAAACAACATGACTTCAACTCCTTACAGTTGAACAGAAGGTCAAGAGATGGTTGAGCAAGCCTTACAAGCAGAAACAAAATTAAAGAACGTCACAGAAGAACTCTTCCAGAAAAGCGGGCCACTGGAAGAGAAAATAGGCCGAAATCTTAAGTTGAAGAAGGATGTTGAAGCCATCTAAAAAGAAAGGGAGGATTTTTTCAAAACAATGTAGTTTCAGTCACAAGAGCTTGAAAGAAGGGAGAAACAACTTGGTATCCAGCAAGAGCGCTTATTTCGCATTGATGCAAAGATGGAAAGAAATGAAATTACGTCGCGATGCTGTGCTCGCTAATGATTTTTACCTCTAAGAAGCCTTTGTGCAGAATCAAGCCAAAGTATTACTCTCTTAGGTTATCGCTTCCAGCTCTGTGCAGACTGATGCACACCTGGTCGAACCTCAAATTTTGTAGGATATGCTAGAATCCCTCAAGCAGAAAATATCCCATACTTTTAAGTTAGCTAGAACCATGTATATCCAAGGAATCATCGATGATTCTTAACTCTTGTAATTACCCTGCTAGGTTCGAGTCCATCGTGCGTGCCAGTGTTAGGCCGCCAGAATATTATTTAGAAGAATAATTGTAATTAGGAAAAATCATGCACTGAAAGGGTGTCACGCAAAACGTTGTAATGTTTTCTTAGTTAATAGAAGCAATATGTGGAAGAGATGACAGATGCGTCGCCGGACTATCTTGTCTAGGCGATCGGCTGGAGTTGATTCTGTCGCAGATTATTTAAACTGTTGGTGTCATCTGTGTTGTTCAAGATTCAGTATTGAATGAATAAGGTACTACATTAACAATTAATTGTGTGGTGAATGAAGCATGATTATAATAGTAATACTAAACAAACAGTAGAAGTTATGCACATGTGGTTACGGTGATTGTTAAGAAGTTGTTATGTTGTGGAAGTAGTAATTGAATCTGTGGTAATAGTTAGAAGTTAATCAGTGACTGGGAAAATACATAAAGGGCCTCTGTATTACAGACCTCTGACCATCCCAAGAACCCACATATAGATTGGTTAATAATTTATATTAACAATAAAAGATTAACACTTGGTAGCTCATGTATATCTTGGTTGAGGAATAAACAACCTATGGTGGCCACTTCTAGTTGTGAGGCTAAGTATAAGGCAGCTTTCATAGTTAATGTTGAGTGTGTGTGGCTCAGATGCCTTATGGCTGATTTGGGTGTTGGTCAATCTTCTGCCACCACCATCTTCACTGACAGTTAGAGCGCATTGTCAGTTGCAAGAAACCCTGTGTTCCATGCTCGCACTAAGCACATTGAGGTGCATTATCATTATGTCAGGGAGAGGTTCTCTGCTAGGGAGATTAGCTTGGCATATGCGCCCACACAAGAGAACATTGCAAACCTTTTTACGACTCTACCTAGGGAGAAGTTTGAAGCTTTTCGTAAAGCTTTGAGCTTACTTCCTTTTGTGGATTGATTCCACATAGCTTGGCACTTCCTTATACATGAGTGCAAGCTCGTTGTTCACCACATCACTAGTAAGGGGGATTTGTTGATATATTTAGGTAGAGATGTGTGTGAACACTCTAGTTTTGTACATTCTAGTGGTAATACATTCAGTATTGTGTGTTGTGCCCCAAGCTTCTTCTTCTTCTTTGTGTTGTTTGTGTGCTTCCACAGACGTCTAACTCCAACAGTATCGTGATACACACTTTAGGTTTAAGAGGTGATGTGTAAGGTAGATTCTCCTAACTTACATGCATTACTTGTCCCTTTCCTACATTAGCTATCATGTGTTAGCATGTCTTCGTACACTTGACTGGGTCAAACTCACAGATTGATAATGTAATGGGCATATCAATTCCACCACTATATGCATTTGTTTGAGGATTGAGATTTAGTTTCTTTTGTTGCAAATCCCTAAGGCATAGCGAGATTAGATACATAGTGTAAGGAATTGAACTCACAATCTCTTGGTTAGGAATGTGATGGGCTAACCACTTACCCCAAAAGCCATGGTTGAGGATTACTTCCTAATCCTCTCTCTTAGGGTGTAGTTCAACCATCTCCTATATGTCAAGGGTGTGGTTCAACCATTTCTTACCTTTCACTTTATTACATTCTTCCCCCCTAAGTTGCTCATTGCCCTCAATGATCTACTCATGTATCCCTCTAGCCTCAGTGATTAGTTCTTGAATTCCCTTGGTACCCTTGAATTGATGTCCTAAACCTTGTATAATTTCTTGAACCTTGTTTGCAACCTTGGTGTTTTGAACCCTATTCTAAACCTTAGTATCTTGAACCTTGTTCTCACCCATGTTTGATATTTTGAACACTCAAACAAGTTCCACCCAAGGTTTCCCAAGGACTTCAAAGTTCCAAGCTAGCTCATTAGATTTCAAAGTTCCTTCCGAGAACTTTCCAACAGTATATGACATGCCTCAATCCGACCTACGGATTGAGAGATACACTTGAATTTTTCTTGGGTCCAATTCTCAAAGCACCACCTCCCCAATTCCTACCCTTTCACATAGTAGAGCGCCTCCCCAATTCCTACCCTTTCACATGGTAGAGTGCCCAAGCACCTTTTTTAGAGGCCATTGGGCCAATCCACCTTTCCCAAGCCTAGTTTCTAGACTCTAATACCAATGTAAGGAATTGAACTCACAACCTTTTGGTTAGGAATGTGATGGGCTAAAAACTTGCCCCAAAAGCCATGGTTGAGGATTACTTCTTAATCCTCTCTCTTAGGTTGTAGTTCAACCATCTCTTATCTATCAAGGGTGTGGTTCAACCATTTCTTACCTATCACTTTATTACACATAGTTCTTCTTTCTTTGATAATTCTCAAACTAGTCATTTGGTTTGTTCTCATAGATATGATCTTCAACTGAAAATGAACTAGAAAAGTCTTTCTTATCCTAACTATTTATTTTTTTATTCGGATTGTCAACTAACTTTTGTGGCTTGTGGTATCTTTTATCCAAAAACACTTCATTAAAAAACTTCTTTTTACCATATAGCTTTTTGGACATTTACCATGATCATCATGCCTTCATTGTTTTCCTTTTAGCATTTTGAAACCCCCTTAAAATTTTTATCTAACTAATGTTTGTTGATTTGTTTCTTTTGGTGCTGGATAATCCACATGGTGGACTACCCTCCATGTTGGGTGTGTGAAGAAGTGCAATAGACATACAAGAAGCACACACAACAAGCACACACAAGTACACATAAGAAGCACACACAAGGATCACAAATGCAGCAAGACATATGGAGAAGACAGATGACTAGAATAGCTCTGTTTGTTGATGATGAATAGAACAAGTAAGAGTTGAATAATATCCCTAAGTAAAAATTAGCATTGTGTATGAGTATCATGTATGTGGTAGCATGGGGAAAAAAACTCTAGCTAGCACTAGAGTAAAAAGTGGCCCATATATAGGGAAAAGTTTCACATCAAAGCTACTCAAAGAACACATAAGTGTAACAAAACCCCTTGAGTGAATGATGTCAACACATATAGGGAGTGATAGATCAGCCTCCACTAGGCACTAAGCCGAAAGCTTTGCAGAAAGCTTCAACTTTTTCCCATGGAAGAGCTTTGGTGAATATGTTTGCCACATTATCATGTGTAGGCACATATACCAAGTCAATATCTCCTACATGAAGGTGCTCTCTCATATAGTGATAATGCACGTTAATATGTTTGGTTCATGCATGAGACACTGGATTTTATGCAACAACCAATGCACTCTGACTATCAGTGAGAATATGTGTAGCAACATCAATCTCCATGCAAAGATCCATTACTGGGTGTCTCAACCATATACACTCCGTTGTAGCTATGAAAAATATCATGTTCTTAGCCTTACAACTCAATGTTGCCATTGTAAGTTGCTTCTTGCTCAACCAAGATATACGTGAGTCTCCAAGGAAAAAGCAAGTACCACCAGTGGACACCTGAGTATATCATAACAACTAGCCCCATCACTATATGTAAAAGCATGCAAGCAATGTTGAATATCTCTACCATAAAAGAGACCTAAATTGAAAGTGCCTTTGAGATATCTAAACACACATTTTAACACTTTCCAATGCTCAGTGTCAGGGCTATGCATGAACCGACTCAACTGGGAAACTACCTATTGTATATCTAGCCTTGTGTTGCATGCATATGTAAGACATCCCACGGCTTGTTAATAAAGAGAAGTGTCAAATGCATTAGTGGAATCCTCAATTGAGAACCTAAATCCTATCTCCATTGGTGTGGAAAATGGCTTAGAATCCTCAAATTCAAAATGTTGAAGTAGTTTTTCAACATACTTCTCTTGATGCATAACAACTCCCCCCTCAACGGATACAAACTAGATGCTAAGATAGTAGCTCAAAAGATCAATGTAAGTGACATCGAAAGTATGTTGTAAATCAACCGTAAGGATGTCAAGATTTGGATCACATGAATCAATCAAAAGTATGTCATCAACATAAACAAAAAGCATTGTGAGATCAGCCCCATCTTTGCATACATAGGGTGTGCTTTCAATGGGACTACATGTTCAACCAAGAGCATTCAAGTGCTTACGGATTTTATCATACCATGCACGTGGAGCTTGCTTGAGACCATACAATATTTTATGTAAGCAAAAATCCATATAATGTTTCATGGAAAATCCAAGGGCTTGCTTCACATAAACCTCTTCTTGAAAATCACCATTCAAGAAAGTTGTTTTTATGTCCAACTCATGTACTTTTCAACCTTGTTGGGAAGCCAATGCAACCATGGTACAAATGGTAGTCATGCATGAAGTAGGGGCAAAAGTTTCCTCATATTCAATTCCATATTGTTGTCCATATCCTTTGGCAACCAATCTAACTTTGTAGCGATCAATTCTACCATCTGACTATCTCTTAATCTTGTAAAACCACTTTTTATCGATGGCATTTTTTCCTTTTGATTCTCATAACTCCCAAGTACCATTCCTATGTATGGAATCTATTCTTGATTGCATAGCACTCATCCAATGTGGATCATCACATGCATCTTAAAGTAAGTGGCTCTTCATTGCATGTTGTTGCAATAAGAGAATAATCCACAAAATTACTTGATGCATGGTGAGATCTTGATCTTCTTCTACCAAGTAAGGGTGCATGCAATTTGTTGTCCCACAAAGTTTGTTTCAAACACTTTGGCATAGTTTTTGCACTCTTGATAGACATGCATTCATTATGTAATACATCATCAACATGTATACCATGCATGGGATGAATTTCACTCTCATTTTTAGCTATATTTTGTGCACATTTCAACCATACGTGGTTGGAAATTCTTTACATTTCTAGCTCTCTGACTTTTTCAACCCTTTGAACGTCTTTTGGCTAGTCTATTGGCCATAGTCAAGCGCACCACTTTGGAACAAAGGCATAAGTACACATCTTGTGAGCTAACTGTTTGTTTGTTTTTTAATTTAAGTAGAGGGAAAACTGAATTTTCAGCAAATACCACATTTTGAATCACAATAACTGTGTCCATCATGTTGGAGTTAGACGTCTGCGGAAGCACGCGAATAGCACAAGCAAGAAGAAGAAGCTTGGAGCAGAACACACAATATTGAATGTATTACTAGAGAATGTACAAAGATAAGTAGCCCATTAGGGCAATAGGCATATATACAAGCCAGGGGAAAAAAACCTCCTAAAGAGGGAAAAAAGTGCCCTGGTGGTCCTAGTGTGTTCACACACATCACTACCTAAATATATCAACAAATGCCCCTTGGGAGTGATGCGGTGAATAAGGAGCTGGCACTCATGTATAAGGAAGTGCCAAGCTATGTGGAAATGACTCCACAAAAGGAAGTAAGCCCAAAGCTTTGTGAAAAGCTTCAAACTTCTCCCTAGGCAGAGCCTTCGTGAAAAGGTCTGCAATGTTCTCTTGCATGGGCACGTATGCCAAGCTGATGTCCCCAGCAGAGAACCTCTCCCTGACATAATGATAATGCACCTCAAAGTGCTTAGTGCGAGCATGGAACACAGGGTTCCTCGCAATTGCCGATGCGCTCTGACTGTTAGTGAAGATGGTGGTGGAAGAAGACTAACCAACACCCAAATCAGCCATAAGGCATCTGAGCCACACACACTCAACAATAGTTGTGAAAGCTACCCTATACTCAGCCTCACAACTGGAAGTGGCCACAGTAGGCTGCTTCTTGCTCAATCAAGATATACACGAGCTACCAAGCATGAAGCAAAAGCCACTAGTGGACACACGAGTGTCATAGCAACCATCCCAATCAGAGTTAGAAAAAGCATGCAAATTTGATGGTAGTGATCCCCCCTTGGGATAAAACAACCCAAGTAGCCAAGTACCACTCAAGTAGCGAAAGATGCGCTTAACTGCCTGCCAATGCTTGACTCCTGGGCAATGCATAAACCTGCTCATCTATGAGACAACAAACTGAATATCTGGTCGAGTAATGCATAAGTAAATCAAGCATCCAATAGCTTGCTGATAGAGAACAGCATCAAATGCATCTCCAGCATCATGAAGACTCAATGGAAAACCTGTCTCCATAGGAGTGGCAATAGGCTTACAATCTTCAAGGCCAAAATGCTTCAATAATGTGTCAATATATTTCCTCTGACACAAAGCCATTCCACCATCAACTTGCATAAACTGAATCCCAAATAGTGATGCAAATGCCCCAAATCAGACATCTCAAATGAGGCATGTAAATCAGCCTTAAAATCAGCAATATGCTTGTCAATAGGACCAGTGAGCAGCATGTTGTCAACATAGACAACAATGATTAGAAGCACATCATTAGCACGCTTAACATATAAGGTGCTTTCAGTTGCACTGTTTTCAAAACCATGTGCAATCAGATAGGCATGTATCTTCTCATACCAAGCACGTGGTGCTTGCTTTAAACCATATAATGCCTTCTTTAACCTGCACACCTGGTTTTCATGCCCTTTCTGCAAAAAGCCATGAGGCTGAAAAACATACACTTCTTCATGCAAGTCACCATTCAAAAATGTTGTTTTAATGTCCAACTGATGTACATTCCAACCATGATGAGCTGGAAGTGCATAGATGCTACGAATAGTAGTCATTCGGCAAGTAGCTGCAAAGGTCTCATCAAAATCAATGCCTCTTTCCTGTGCATAACCCTTTGCAACAAGCCTAGCCTTATACTTGTCAACTGTACCATCAGGCTTACGCTTTAGCTTGTATACCCACTTAGTCCCAATGGCCTTCTTGCCAGGAGGCAAGTCACATAAAGACCAAGTACCATTCTTCATTATAGCATCATATTCAGATTCCATAATAGCCATCCAATTTTCTGAATTTTGTGCTTCATCAAATGAAACAGGTTCATTCTCATCACAGAGACTAGATGCAGCCATAGCATAGCAATCTGATGCAAAAGAGGCACTATGAGAGCTTGAACGAGTACGATATGATAGAGGTCCATCTAATTTGCTATCACGCAAAGTCTACAATAGCCATTGTGGCATAGTTTTTGCCTGCTCAATATCAGCTCTCTCATCAACTAGTGCATCATGTAAATCTGCATCAGAAATGGAATGATCTTCATCATCACATGAAACCTGCAAAGGCTGAGAAGTTTCCTCATTGGGACCAGCACTAGACTGTCCACCTGTAAAAAGAGGCAGCAAAGTATCATACATGTCTTTGGAGCTAACAAATGTCTCCTTAGTACATGAAAGCAATGGCTGAATAGGATCTTCCACAAGAGCACCATCACGGCTAACCAGAATGCATTTAATCTCCGGATGATATAGACGATAGCCTTTACTTTCAGAACTGTATCCAACAAAAATACATTTTACTGTTTTATCATCTAATTTTATGCGATGTTGTTCAGACACTAATGCATATGCCAAACAACCAAAAACACGTAGATGAGCAACAGATGGCTTGCGATCATGCCAATCCTCATATGGAGTGATAGGCTACAGCGCTTTAGTGGGACACCTGTTCAGTACATATGTTGCACACATGACAACCTCAATCCAAAAACTATGTGGTAAAACCTGACTCTTGACCATACACCTCGCCATCTCCATGAGTGACCTGTTATTTCATTCAGCAAATCCATTATGTTGAGGTGTATACGGCACTGTACACTGGTGTTTTATCCCACATTCAGCCAAAAATGCATTAAAATCAGAAGATATATATTCCCTCCCTCGATCAGAACGGAGGGTGCCCATTTTACATGCTAATAGATTTTCAGCCAAAACCAAAAACTGTATGAAGCACATGAACACTTCGGACTTTGCCTTCAATGGATATACCCATGCATGCCTAGAAAAATCATCGATGAAAGTCATGAAGTAAAGATAATTCCCAAAAGAAGGTGTCTGCATAGGACCACAGACATCACTATGTACAAGCTGCAATTTCTGAGTAGCCCGAACTAAACCATCTTTTGGAAAGGATGAACGCTGCATTTTGCCCAAAATGAAGCCTTCACAAACATGTTTTCCGGGTGCCTCAAGTTTGGGCAAAGAGGACACCATTTCAGATTTTTGTAGGCATAGGAAACTAGCAAAATTCTGATGACCAAAGCATGCATGCCAAAACTTTGCATCTGACATAGCCTGAGAATCATTTATTGCACATGCCAAATCACTTACAGAACTTTCATAGTCTATGAGCTTATACAACCCACAACATAAAATGCCAAAAGCAATAATCACATCGCCATTTGACAGATCATGAATTGTACACCTGTCATCAACAAATTTCACAACCAAGCCAATCTTGGCTAATGCGGAAACTGATAACAGGTTCTTCTTGATCCCTAGCACAAATAAAGCATCTGACAAAGTGAAAGAACTACCATCAGCAGTAGTCAAAATGATCTTACCAACTCCCATAACATGATAAGAGGAGTTGTTGGTGCATGTAATAGTACTCCGTATAGGGGCAGGCTCGAGTGAAGAGAAGAAACTACGCTGCGAGGTAATATGTTTGGTCGCCCCACTGTCAATGTACCAAACATCTGAGTCTACTACAGACATGCACTCCTCATGAGAAGATGGGTCAAAAGTGCAAATAGTAGTAAATGCCCATTCTTCTTCCTGCATAAGATTAGCAGACTCCGTTTTTGGTGTAGAGGCTTCTACAACAACCATTCAAGCCTCTTTCTTGTTTGCCTCTTTTGTAGCCAGTTTTGGAAAGTTCTTTATGATATGATCATTCCCTTTACATTACTTACAAAACAATTTCTGGTTTTCTGATTTTTTCTCATCTGTGTCTTGGTTCTTCGAATGTGCAGCATTTGCAAATTTCTATTTACTAGTAGAAGAGCTCCATTTTCCTTTACCCTTCTGACTAGCCAGGAAAGCTTGATCTGCAACACGCATAATGGACGTGTTTTGCCTGGAATGGTCTTCCTGCAACAGAATAGAGACTAACTCCTCAAATGACAAGGCATTTGGATTGCCTTTCATCATCAACCAAAGAGAAGAAGCAAAACTCTAATATGATGCTAGAAGACCATTCAGAACGGTCTGTACAAGTGAGCTATCTGGTATAACCTCATCAATAGAAATCAATTGTTCCTTCAAGTCTTTGATCTTTGTTAGGAAATTGTCCATAGAATCACCTTCATTCATGTGCTCACTCTCCAACTGTTTTCGGAGATAAGCAACACGAGCCTCATTCCTAGCTTGGTAGAATGTGCTAAGTGTATCCCAAGCATCCTTAGTTGTTCTGCAAGAGCGAATATGAGGAATAATGGCACGTTTGACAGACAAAGCTATCAATGCATGTGCTTGGGTATCTCTGCCATCCCAACGAATCTGCTCTATAGTAGGTGCAGCAAAAGCCGCAGCACGAATAGGAATATGCAGAATATCATCATCTTTGATACCTTCTACATCAGCTTCAGTACTTGCAGTTGTAATAGTTGTAGGTGTGATAGGACGTTTTTCAACATTGTACACAATATTCCATAGTCCTTTTGCAACCAATACATGTCGCATCATATAAGCCCATAGTGGGTAGTTAGTACCATCCAACTTATCCTCAATAGCCAACATACGAAATACATCACTGCTTTCAGCCATGGCCGGTGACTAAAAAAACTTGATGCAAAAAATTGACTGTATCTCAAAAAGTTGAACAGAACTGCCCAAACGAGTTCTGCTAAACCTGGAGCAGACTTCGAAATGCTTATATTGGCAAACCGAAACAGGTATATACCTTTGGCACAAAAAGATGAAATAGCTTGCATAAGCATTATGATAGTGCGTTTGAAGGCTGAAACGAGCTCAGATCGCGATTTCGGCACCACAAAACGACGTTGTTTTGATTTCCGAAACACCCCGAGTATGCTCACCAAATTTTGTGTGAATCTGAGACTGCAAACGGAGGAGTGTCGACGGCGCCCTAGATGAAGCAATGACCTACTCTGATACCAATTGTTGGAGTTAGACATCTACGGAAGCACGCAAACAACACAAGGAAGAAGAAGAAGCTTGGAGCACAACACACAATACTAAATGTATTACTAGAGACTGTACAAAGATAAGTAGCCCATTAGGGCAATAAGCGTATATACAAGCCGAGGGAAAAAAGTGCCCCGGCGGTCCTAATGTGTTCACACACATCACTACCTAAATATATCAACACATCAATGGATTATACAAAAGATATCCCTTACTTTCAGCACTCTAACAAAAAAATATACATTTCTTTGCCTTTTCATGAATTTTGTGACATTGTTGTGAGGGGACAAGAGCATATGCCAAAAACTAAACACACACATATGACTAACCATATGTTTATGTCCATTCCAAGCCTTATAAAGAGTGACGAATCTCAATGCTTTTGTGGGGAAGTAATTCAACACATAGTTTGCACACATGACCGCTTCCATCCAAGACTTGTCATGAAGGTGTTTTCCTTTAACCATACATCGTGCCATTTCAAGGATTGTTCTATTTTTACACTCATCAATACCATTTTTTTGAGGTATATATGGCACCATACATTGGTGTGAAATTCCTCTTTCATTGAGAAAAGCATTAACTCATGTGACATGTGTTCGTTGCCATGATTTGTGTCCAGATTCTCAGCCATAACTAAAAATGCTTTGAAGAAAGAAAATACCAGATTCTTTGCTTTCATAGGATACACCCATGTAGGGTGAGTAGCGGCTTTTCTAGTTATCTATTGTTTTTTTAGCAAAACCTTTCAAAAGTAGAAAGAAAAAGGAATGATAGAACACATATATGTCAACAACCAACACATGCATAACAACACGTATGCACTAAATTCACAAAAATCAAATAAAAATAGAAAAGCCCTCTTTTTTTAAAGTCTTGGAGAAATTAGAACTTTTTTAGAGCCTTGTAACTCAAAACCTATGCGGAATTTAGAAGTGCTTGTGAGAGGCAAAAATCTTTAACCCTTCAATCTGCATAATACTTTTAGAGATCTCGCATGTCAAAATCAACCTCCAAACATCAATTTTCAGCCCTACAAGTTCAAGAATTCTAGGGAGAAAAAAAAAAGTCATTATCTAACAATGAACTCATTTTTGGGTCTCAAACGAGGTATCTAACGCATGATTCATAGGAATTTTAGAGAGAGACTTTTGTTCTACTATACATTATAGACATTTCTTTCATACAATATTTTTCCTAATTCCTTCATTTCATGTTCAAATTTCAACTAAAAACATGATGTACAAAAGGTTAAGAGAGAGAGATTATGAAAAAATGTCATTCCAAAATTTTATCTATATATAGAAAATGACCTAAGGACTCATTCTAAACATTATCTACAAAATGTATAACAAAAATTTGGCATTGGAATATTTCATTACCAATAGGATTATTATAATCCCCCCTTCAACCAAAATTTCTACTATAGAATGATTCAAAAGTAATCTTGCCCTTCTCCTACAAAACTGTTGATATATTTAGGTAGTGATGTGTGTGAAAACTCTAGGACCACCGGGGCACTTTTTCCCCTCTTTGGGAGGTTTTTTTCCCCCGGGTTGTATATACGCCTATTGCCCTAATGGGCTACTTATCTTTGTACATTCTAGTGGTAATACATTCAGTTTTGCGTGTTGTGCTCCAAGCTTCTTCTTCTTCCTTGTGTTATTCGTGTACTTCCACAAACGTCTAACTCCAACAATTGGTATCAGAGCAAGTCACTGCTTCATCTAGGGCATCATTGACACCTCTCTGATTGTAGTCTCAAGGTGTTTTTGAGATCAAAACAGCTTCTCTTTGTGGTGCCAAAATCGCAATTTGAGCTCATTTCGGCCTCCGAACGTACTATCGTTGTGCTTTTGCAAGCTATTTTGTCTTTTTGTGCCAAAGATATATACCAGTTTCAATTTGCCAGTATAAGCGTCTCAAAGTATGCTACATGTTTAGTAGAATTCGTCTAGGCAACTCTATTCAACTTTTTGAGATACAATTAATTTTCTGCATCAAGGTATTTTAGTCATCGGCCATGGATAAAAGCAGTTATGTATTTTGTATGTTGGATGTTGAGGATAAGTTGGATGGTACCAACTACCCGTTGTGGCTTTATATGATGCGACACGTATTGCTTGCAAAAGGACTATGGAACATTGTGCAGGGTATTGAAAAACATCCTATCACACCTGCAACTATTACAATTGCAGGTACTGAAGCTCATGCAGAAGATGTCGAAGATGATGATATTCTGCATATTCCTGTTCGTGCTACGGTTTCTGCTGCACCTATTGCAGAGCAAATTTGTTGAGATGGCAGAGATTCCCAGGCACATGCATTGATAGCTTTGTCTGTCAAACGTGCTATTATTCCTCACATTTGCTCTTGCAAAATAGCTAAGGATGCTTGGGATACACTTACCACATTGTACCAAGCTAGGAATGAGGATCTTGTTGCTTACCTCCGAAAACAATTGGAGAGTGAGCACATGAATGAAGGTGATTCTATGGACAGTTTTCTAACAAAGATCAAAGACTGGAAGGAACAGTTGATTTTTGTTGATGAGGTTATACCAGATAGCTCACTTGTGCAGACCGTTCTGAATGGTCTTCCTGATCCATATCAGAGTTTTGCTTCTACTCTTCGGTTGATGATGAAAGGCAATCCAAATGCCTTATCATTTGAGGAGTTAGTCTCTGTTTTGTTGCAGGAAGATTAGTCCAAGCAGAACATGTCCATTATGCGTGTTGCAGATCAGGCTTTCCTGGCTAGTCAAAAGGGCAAAGGAAAATGGAGCTCTTCAATTAGTAAGTAGAAATCTGCTAATTTTGCACAATCAAAGAGGGAAGACAAAGATGAAAAGAAATCAGAAAAGCAGAAATTTTTTTGCAAGTACTGTAAAGGAAATGATCATATCATAAAGAACTGTCCAAAACTGGCTGCTAAAGAGGCAAAGAAGAAAGAGGCTGGAATGGTTGTTGCAAAGGCCTCCACCAAAAATAGAGTCTTCTAATCTTGTGCAAGAAGAAGAATGGGCACTTACTATTGTTTGCAGTTTTGACCCATCTTCTCATGAGCAGTGCATGTCTGCAGTAGATGCTATGGCTGCATCTAGTCTCTGTGATGAGAATGATCCTGTTTCATTTGACGAAGCATAAAATTGAGAAAATTGGATGACTGCGATGCAATCTGAATATGATGATATAATGAAGAACGGTACTTGGTCTCTATGGGACTTGCCTCCTTGCAAGAAGACCATTGGCACTAAGTGGGTTTACAAGCTAAAGTGTAAGCTTGATGGAACAGTTGACGAATATAAGGCTAAGCTTGTTGCAAATGGTTATGCACGGGAAAGAGGCATTGATTTTGATGAGACCTTTGCACCTACATGCCGTATGACTATTGTTCGGAGCATATGTGGACTTCTAGCCCATCATGGTTGGAATGTACATCAGTTGTACATTAAAACTACATTTCTGAATGGTGGCTTGCATGAAGAAGTGTATGTTTTTTAGCCCCGTGGCTTTGCACAGAAAGGGCATGAAAACCAAGTGTGTAGGCTAAAGAAGGCATTATATGGTTTAAAGCAAGCACCATGTGCTTGGTATGAGAAGATACATGCCTATCTAATTGCACATGGTTTTGAGAATAGTCCAACTAAGAGCACCTTATATGTTAAGTGTGCTAATGATGTGCTACTGATCATTGTTGTCTATGTTGATGACATGCTGGTCACTATTCCTATTGAGAAGCATATTGCTGATTTTAAGGATGATTTGCATGCCTTATTTGAGATGTCTCGTTTGGGGCATTTGCATCACTATTCGGGCATTCAGTTTATGCAAGTTGATGGTGGAATGACATTGTGTTAAATGAAATATATTGACACATTATTGCAGCGTTTTGGCCTTGAAGACTATAAGCCTATTGCCACTCCTATGGAGACAGGTTTACGATTGAGTCTTCATGATGCTAGAGATGCATTTGATGCTGTCCTCTATCAACAGGATGTTGGATGCCTGATTTACTTATGCATTACTCGGCCAGATATTCAGTTTGTTGTCTCACAGATGAGCAGGTTTATGCAATGCCCAGGTGTTAAACATTGGCAGGGCATTGAGCCCATCTTTCACTACTTGAGTGGTACTTGGCTACTTGTGTTGTCTTATCTAAAGGGGGGATCACTACTGCCAGATTTACATGCTTTCTTTTTTACTCAAATTGAGTTGGTTGCTATGACACTCGTGTGTCCACTAATGGATTTTGCTTCATGCTTGGTAGCTCATGTATATCTTGGTTGAGCAAGAAGCAGCCTACTTTGGCCCCTTCCAGTTGTGAAGCTGAGTATAAGGCAACTTTCACAGTGACTATTGAGTGTGTGTGGCTCAGATGCCTTATGGCTGATTTGGGTGTTGTTTAGTCTTCTGCCACCACCATCTTCACATGATAGTCAGAGTGCATTGGCAGTTGCAAGGAACCCTGTGTTCCATGCTCACACTAAGCAAATTGAGGTGCATTATCATTATGTGAGTGAGAGGTTCTCTGTTGGGGAGATTAGTTTGGCATATGTGCCCACACAGGAGAACATTGCAGACCTTTTCACGAAGGCTCTGCCTAGGGAGAAGTTTGAAGCTTTCTGCAAAGCTTTGGGCTTACTTCATTTTGTGGAGCGATTTCCACATAGCTTGGCACTTCCTTATACATGAGTGCCAACTACTTGTTCACTGCATCACTCCCAGGGGGGATTTGTTGATAATTTAGGTAGTGATGTGTATAAACACTCTAGGATTGCCGGGGCACTTTTTTCCCTGTTTAGGAGGTTTTTTTCCCTCGGCTTCTATATACGCCTATTGCCCTAATGGACTACTTATCTTTGTACATTCTAGTGGTTTACATTCAGTATTGTGTGTTGTGCTCCAAGCTTCTTCTTCTTCCTTTTGTTGTTTGCGTGCTTTCGCAAACGTCTAACTCCAACAAAAACATGAGCAACATTAGGTTCATATTTTTTAAGTAAGCTAATATGAAATACATGATGCACATTTAAATGATCAGGTAATTCTAATAGAAAAGAAAGAGATCCCATCTTACTCAAAAAATGTAAGAGTTCCTATGTATAGTGGAGAAAGTCAATGACCCATCCCTAATATCAAGTGAGATTGTCAAGGGTTGACCTCAAGAAATACCAAAACATAGTTTTAAAATTCAAGTGGTCTTTCTTCAAATTAGAGAATTTCTTTTTTCAAATTTGATCTTCTTTTATGTGCTCATTAATTTTCCAAGTTCGTCATCCATATTCTCGA
The DNA here is from genome assembly GCA_020310875.1 of Ceratopteris richardii. Classification (NCBI taxonomy): domain Eukaryota; kingdom Viridiplantae; phylum Streptophyta; class Polypodiopsida; order Polypodiales; family Pteridaceae; genus Ceratopteris; species Ceratopteris richardii. The sequence goes on along the minus strand of CM035439.1, from coordinate 3,428,934 downwards.
TCATCTATTTATATAATTCTACTTTAATTGTAGAAAAGGAATGGGGAGTCAAGAAATTATAGCCATACATAGACTCAACTGGAGTCAATGCCCCTCCAATCACAGTCTTAGAATCGTATGAAAATTGGTGACCATACTCGGCGTGATTAGGAATTCAAAATTGCTTTGCTCTATGGTGCAAAAATTTTGATATGAGCTCGTTTTGGCTTCTGAATGAATGCAATTTTGTCCTTTTGTGCCAAACATATATATAGGTTTTGGATTGGTAGTACAAGCATCTCGAAGTCTGCTACAGGTTTACAGAGCTCGACAACATAGCTTTGATCAACTTTTTGAGATACAATCATTTTTTTGCATGAGAGTATTTTAGTCATTCGCCACGGTTGAAAGCAATGATGTTGGATATTGAGGATAGATTGGATGGTACTAATTACCATTGTGGGCATATATGATGCATCATGTATTGCTAGCAAAAGGATTGTGGAATATTGTGCAGGGTGTTGGAAAACAATCTACTACACTCGCAAATATAGTTATTGAAGTTGATGCAAATGGCATTGAAGATGACATTCTTTGAATTCCTATTCGTGCTCCGGTCCCTGCTGCACCTACTCCAGAGCAAATTCGTTGGGATGGAAATGATGCTCAGGCACATGCATTGATAGCTTCGTATGTCAAACATGCCATTATCCCTCACATTCACTCTTGCAAAACAACAAAGAATGCTTGGGATACACTTACCACCAACAAGAAGTGAGGTTTTTGTTGTAGCTTACCTCCAAAAATAGTTGGAGAGTGAGCATATGAATGAAGGAGATTCTATGGATAGTTTTTTAACAAAGATCAAAGATTTGAATGACTAGTTAATTTTTGTTGATAAAACCTTACCAGATAGCTCACTTGTGCAAACTATTCTTAATGGCCTTCTAGGTTCATATCAGAGTTTTGCTTCTACTCTTTGCTTGATGATGAAAGGCAATCCAAATGCCTTAACGTTCAAGGGAGTTAGTATCTATTTTGTTGTAGAAGATTAGTCTAGGTAGAATAGGTTGATCATGTGTATTGTAGATCAAGTTTTCTTAGGTAGTCTAAAGGGAAAGGAAAAATGGAGCTCATCTACTAGCAAGCAAAAATCAGCTAGTGTTGCACAGTCAAAGAAGGAAGATGGAGATGAGAAGGAACAAAAAAAGCAATATTTTTTTTTGTAAATATTGTAAAAGAAATGATCATGTCATAAAGAGGCCTCCAAAACTGGCTATAAAAGAGGCAAAGAAAAAAGAGGCTAGAATGGCTGTTATAAAGGCCTCTATACCAAAAACTGAGTCTGCTAATCTTGTGTAGAATGAAGAATGGGTGTTTACTATTGTATGTAGTTATGGCCCATCTTCTCATGACCATTGTATGTTTGTAGTATAATCACAAGTTTGGTACTTTATTAGTGGGGCAACCAAACAATTAACCTCACAATGTAGTTTCTTTAGTTCACTTGAGCCTGCACTTATAGGGAATAATATCACATGTGCTAACAACTCCTCTTATCCTATAATGAGAGTTAGTAAGATCATTCTAACTACTACTGATGGTAGTTCTTTCACATTCTCAAATGCTTTGTATGTTCCAAGGATCAATAAAAATATGCTGTTAGTTTTAGCATTAGCCAAGATTGGCTTGGTTGTCAAATTTGTTCATGACAAATGTATTGTTCATGATCTTTCAAATGGCGATGTGATTACTTCTTCTCACATTTTATGCCATGGGATGTATAAGCTCGTAGATTATGCAAAATCTATGAATGATTCAACATGTGCAATTCAAGATTCTCATGCTATGTCAGATGCAAAGCTTGGGCATGCATGCTTTGGTTCTCTGAATTATGCTAGTTTGATACACCTGCAAAAATATGAAATGGTGTCCTCTGTGTCCAAACTTGAGGCACCTTGTAAACATGTGTCTGAAGTTTGTATTTTGGGCAAAATGCAGCATTCCTCCTTCCCAAAAGATGGTTTAGTTTCAACTACTCAAAAATTACAGCTTGTTCATAGTGATGTATGTGGTTCTATGCAGAAACCTTATTTTGGGAACTAAACTTCATGAATTTCATTGATGAGTTTTCCAAGCATGCATGGGTGTATCCATTGGAAGCAATGTCAGAAGTGTTTATGTGCTTCAAATAGTTTCTCGTTTTAGCTGAAAATCTTTCAGCATGTAAAATGGGCACCCTCCATTTTGATCGAGGGGATGAATATATGTTTTTTTATTTTAATGCATTTTGGGTTGAACATGGGACAAACCATCAGCGTACAATGTTGTATACACCTCAAAGGAATGGAGTTGCTAAAAGAAATAATAGTTCACTCATGGAGATGGAGAGGTGTATGGTCAAAAGTTAGGCTTTACCACATAACTTCTGGCTTGAGGCTGTTATGTGTGCAACAAACGTACTTAACAGGTGTCCCACTAAAGTACTCCAATTGATAATTCCATAGGAGGCTTGGCATGGTTGCAAGCCATCTGGTGCTCATTTGTGTATCTTTGGTTTTCTAGCATATGCATTAGTGCTTGAACAACAACACAAGAAATTGGATGATAAAGCAATGAAATGTATTTTTTTCGGATAGAGTTCTGAAAGCAAAGGCTATCATGTGTATTATCCACATACTAAACACATTTTGGTTAGCTATGATGTTGTTCTTTTTGAAGATGCAATTTATTCATTACTTTCATGTACAAAGGAGACATCAGTTATCTCTAGAGATATGTATGATACTTTGCTTCTTCTTTTTATAGGTGGAGAGCCTAGTGCTAGTCCAAATGAGGCAATTTCTCAGCCTTTACAGGTTCCACATGATGATGCATATCATTCCATTACATGATGCACTTTCTAATGAGAGGGCTGATATAGAGGAAGCAAAAACTATGCCTAAATGGCTAGTGCAAACTTTGCAAGATAGCAAATTAGATGTACCTCTATCATATCGTACTCGTTCAAGCTCTCATACAACTTCTTTTGCATCAGATTTCTATGTGATGGTTGCCTCTAGTCTTTGTGATGAAAATGAGCATGTTGCTTTTGATGAAGCACAAAATTTAGAAAATTGGATGGACGTTATGCAATTAGAATATGATGCTATTATGAAGAATGGTACCTAGTCTTTATGTCATTTGGCCCAAGGAAAAAGGGCCATTGGCACTAAATGGGTATACAAGTCGAAACATAAAATTGATGGAACAATTGACATGTATAAGTTGAGGTTTGTTGCAAAAGGCTATGCTCAAGAAAGAGACATTGATTTTGATGAGACCTTTGCTCCCACATGTCAAATGATTACTGTTTGTAGCATCTGTGTACTTGGGTCTCATCATGGTTGGAATGTACATCAGTTGAATATTAAAACGAGAAGCATATTTCTGATTTTAAGGCTGATTTCCATGCCTCTTTTGAGATGTCAAATTTGGGACATTTCCATCATTATTCCACCATTCACTTTATGCAAGTTGATAGGGGAATAACCTTGTGTCAAAGAAAATATATTGACACATTATTGTAATGTTTTGGCCTTGAAGATTGCAAACCTATTGCCATTCCTATGGAAATGGGTTTATGGTTGAGTCAACATGATGTTGGAGATGCATTTGATGTTGTTCTCTATTAGCAGATTGTTAGATGCTTGATTTACTTATGTATAACTCGCCCTGATATTCAGATTTCTATCTCTCAGATGAATAGGTTTATGCATTGCCCAGGTGTAAGGCATTGATAGGCAGTTAAGCGCATCTTTTGCTACTTGACTGGTACCTGGCTATGGATTGTTTATTCCAAGGAGGGATCAATACCGCTAGATTTACATGCTTTTTGTGACTCAAACTAAGCTAGTTGCTATGACACTCGTGTGTCCACTAGTGGTTTTCGCTTCATGCTTAGTGGCTCGTGCATATCTTGGTTGAGCAAGAGGCAGCCTATTGTGGCCACTTCTAGTTGTGAGATTGAGTATAGGATAGGTTTCATGGCAATTGTTGAGTGTGTGTGGCTCATACATCTTTTGGATGGTTTGGGTGTTGGTCAATCTTCTACCACTAGCATCTTCACTAACAGTCAGAGCACATTGACAGTTGTGAGGAACCCTGTGCTCCATGCTCACACTAAGCACACTGAGGTGCACTATCATTATGTCAAGGAGAGGTTCTCTACTGGAGATATTAGTTTGGCATGTATGCCCACACAGGAGAATGTTGCAAACCTTTTCACAAAGACTCTATCTAAGGGAAGTTTGAAGCTTTTCACAAAGTTTTGGGTGTACTCCTTTTGTGGACTGATCTCTTGGGGCACTTCCTTAGACATTAGTGTCAACTCTTGTTAAACGCGCATTTTTCGTCAGAGACGCGTTTAAGCTCTTTTCGGGTTCTTGGGAGTGGAAGGGGTCTGAATAAACAGAGGCCCTATACTTGATTTTCCCAATTTAACACTCACGTCATAGTACTTTAATATTTAAATCTCTGTTAATACAAATTACTCTCCAGACTATAGTTCGTTCTCTCACAGTTTCACTATCTGTACTCAGACTATTACTAACTCTTCCACAACCTTACCGATTCGCTTTGATTGTTACGTCCTCAACACACAGCACTGAAACTATTCATTACCGTAATACAGACTCATAAGTCGTACTTAATGGAACAACGTTAACACAAATGAAGGTAATCAGCAAAAGCAAAATAATACCGTACTACTCAGAATTCTCAAAACACAACACAACGGAACTACAAAGACGTATCGCCCAGACAGACAGTCTGACGATCCTTCTGGTTGTCACCAAAGCGTCCTTTCATTGATTTAAAAGAGATTATAGTTCTTTGCAACGACCTTTCGGTTCGTGCGGCATATGAAAAAGAGACAAGTTTACAATTGCCAATCCGGTGGCTTACACTGGCACGCACGGTGGACTTGAACCCGCAAGTATACAAAATCTTATGGCTAATCTATTATACCCTGTAGATACATTGTTCTAGCTAATTTAAACGTTCGAGAAATTTTCTTTTTTAACGAATCCAGCATCTGTTTCAGTATCTCGGGTTCTACTAACTGAGCATCAGTTCTAACTGAACTAGTGGCAATAACTTGGCTTATCAAAATTTGTGCCTGTGTTTGCAGAAAGGCTTCCTAGAGATAAAAGTCATTCGATAGAGCTGCATCACGGTTTACTTTCATATTGGCAATCTGTTGATCTATTCGTGATAAGCGTTCGGCTTGAGCTCCAAGTTGCCTTTCTCTTCTCTCCAATTCTTGATTCTGAAATTGAATGGTCCGGTAATATGCATCTCTTTCTCTTCGAATTGCTGGAATCTCTTTTTGGAGCTGAGCAACCAATGTCATCTGGTCTTTAAGAGCAGCATTTGATTCAAACAGGTTTGCATTTGCAAACTCTAGCTCTGTATTGGTTTGTTTTAGTAAAGTTGACATTTCTTGTCCTTTCTGCACGGTTTCATCCAATTGTTCTCTAGTTTCCTTTAACAAATTTCCGAGTGCTATGCGGGCATCCTCTTTATCTTTAACTAACTGTCGTAACTGAAGAATTTCTGCATCAGCAGCGCATAATAAATCATCTTTGGCTGTTACTTTAGCCAATGCAGCATCTCTTTGACTAATCACTGTTTCCTGTTCAACAAGGCGAGCCTGTAATTGTTTAATCTGGAAGTGCAGATTATGATTATCTGCCTTCACTGCATCTACCTCTTCCTGCAACGGAATGATATCTGCTTCTAAAACATCAACTTTATGTTGTAATTCATGTTTGAGATTATCAGTAATCTCCTTCATCTGTTGTGGTAGTTGTTGCGACAGGTGGATCAACATATGACCCATGGATGCTAGCTCATTAATCATAGGAATCGAAGGAGTGGTAAGAGGAGGACGTGGTTGAGATGAAGAAGTGGTCAGGAGTTGATGGGAATTAGGCGGAGAATAATTCGGTGAAGAGGATGATGAATCCGATGCGTCAGGTACAATCGGTGGAATGGGAACAATGGGTTTAACTGGAGGTTCGGGTGGAGGAGTGGGTTGCAAAGTGTTAGCCACCAATATTTTTTCAGTGGGTTGCTGCATAGACACTTGAGATTTGTCAACTGCATAATCCACTGGCGTAATTAATTCTGCCAAAATCTCTGCAACAATAAGCTTCGCATCTTCTTGCATATCTTGTTTGTACTGCTGCTGAGATTCTTCCTTAGAAGATCTATCTCAGAATCAGCAGTAACACTCTGATCTTGTTGCTTGGTTGGAGATGACTGAGCGGATAAATCATGATGAATCGAGGTGGTTGTGTCGTGGAAAATCTCTTCTTCATTTTTGTCTGCGTTATCTCCAACGGTAGACCCTTGCACTTGACTGTCAGAAGAACTACTCTGGATTCGTTTTCGGCGGAGGAGCTCGAAGATTTCTTCATCATCTTCTTCATCGTCTTCCAGAATCTGAGCAGATTCCTCATGATATAAAATTGGACCTTTGGGTGGTGGTTGCGCTGCTTGGAGGGCCGGAAACAAAAAAGTGAGTATGTGCGAAAGACGGGAACGCGGCAGATCACCTTTGTTAACCTGCTTAATGATCGCAACGCATTCACGATGAATGCGCCGGAAATAATAGGAGGCAAAATTGATAGGATCTCTAGCAGCCATATCAATCACCAAGTAGAATGGGCGAGAAATCCCATCAGTGCGTTTTTGTAAGTTTAATATGGCTACTAAAAATTGTAAAGCTGTTCTTTCAGGCTCAGGACGACAGAGTATGGCATACTCATTCAAAGAGTGCCTGGGAAACAATTGATTCATCGTAGCGATTGGAAGGTTAGGGCCATTCTCTCGTCCTTCCGGAGAGAGTCGGAAAGCAGTAGCAAATGACTGCATGGTGATTACGACAGGAGAGGGGATACACGTAATAGGCCAACTCTGCTCGGTAGCAGGTGTGGCAGCAATAGCAGCAATTATCTGAGCATAGAATGGATGGCACTCCACTGAATGCCAGGGCAATTCAGCGAAGTTGGACAAACCTCGAACCCGCAAGCATTCACTTACGTCTTGAGGAAGTCCGTCACGGAAGGTAGCAAATTTTGTCAGGGCTTCCATGATGCGCACGCAAAGTAGCACGAATACACAGGGTTTATAGAGAGCACAAAGCACACAAAACACACAGACACAATAGCGATTAACAGCGAAAAGAAGAAGATTAAGTAGAAACTTGGTAACGGGAGGCGAACAAAAATGCTAATCATCGTGTGGTGTTGAGATGATAACCTTCATAACTCTGGCATGCATGCATGTGTAGAATCGATAATGCAGGGTGGTTGTGGATCATAATTAGATATCAAAACGAGGATATTTACAAGCTTATTTAATTAACCCGCAAAAATAAAAAGAAAGTAAATAATACACGAAAAATCGGAGAACATGTCAGCGAGACTCAGGTGCTTGATGATACGGTCACAACTTTGAACCATTGATCACTTTAGGAAGAGGAATTCCGGTCAAGGTAGTCAACCAAAAAGTAGCTGGGCCCACTTGTTCACTAATCCGGTAAGGACCAAACCACCGTAATTTGAATTTTCCAGCCGCACGATTTGATTTAGCATTATAAAATAACACAAGCTGTCCCACCGAAAAAACTGGAGTTTTTAGATATCTATCATGAGTACGAGCTTGCCGCAACTGAATTTCTTGAAGGATCAGAAAACTTTCCCAGCAATGCTAATCTAAGTCTCTAAGTGTATCCAACCGAAATGATAAAGAGTCTTCAGGTAGCAATTTCTGAGTGATAGCCACGCGTAAACTGGGTACTACAAGTTCCATTGGTGCAATTGCCTCCAGCCCATATGCAAGTTTGAAAGGAGTCAGTCCGGTTGCTACTTTGTAGGTAGTTCGGTATGCCCATAATACTGCAGGTAGAAACTGATCCCATCTTTCTGGTGATTCCACAATCAATTTTCGAAGCATAGTCAACAATGTTTTGTTTGTACTCTCAGCTAAGCCATTAGCACGAGGATAATACGGTGAACTGAATTTATGCAGAATCTGAAAAGTGTGTGTGAGCAATCGCATTAAATTGTTGATAAAGTGCGTTCCTTGATCTGTTACAAGTTCCAAAGGTAATCCATATCGTGGGAATACGTCCTTCATTAGACATTTTGCCACCGAAACAGCTGTGGCAGACCGTAAAGCCCAAGCTTCTGCCCATCTGGTAGCATAATCTGTGCATGTCAGAATGTATCGGTTGTTGCTAAGGATTACTGGAGGTGTGATTGGTCCAATAAAGTCAAGTCCCCATTTCTGAAAAGGTTCCAAAGGTAAGACAGGCTGCAAAGGAAAGAAATGGCGTTGTAAAGGCTGTCCAGATCGCTGATAATTGTCACATTGTTGTACAAACTGAGATACATCTTTGTACATAGTAGGCCACCAAAGCCCACTTTGCAGAATTTTTCGATGCGTTAAATTTGCTACAAAATGTCCACCAGAAGGTATTGAATGTGCCAGAGCGATAACCGAGTTTACTTCATGTGGAGGAATACAACGAAGTAAAACCGCAGTGTGATCCATATAATACAACGGTCCGGCAATCAACCGAAATCTGCGACTGTAAACTGTAATTTTTCGGCTCATTGCAGGGGAAGTTTGAGGAGGAAGACATCCATCAGTAAGAAAGGTTAATAATTGATCATAGAAGGTAGGTGTCACAGGATGTTCTACAGATTCATCATTATTTGTTTCAGTAACATAAATTGCTGGTGTGGTGTCATCAACACCGACCGGAGCTTCACCGGAATCTAATCGAGAGAGAAAATCTGCTAATGCATGTGTAGTGCCGGGTTGATGAATCACTTCATAATCGAATTCTTGTAACAATAGAACCCAACGTGCCAAGCGACCACCTAAATGTTGCTGCCGAACCAGATACACCAGCGCAGCAGGATCTACATGAAAGATGAATTTTCGGCTTAGCAAATAATGTCGGAATTTCTTTACAGAATACACCAAACCAAGACATTCTCTTTCAGTGACTGAATAATTCTTTTCAGCCGGAGCAAGCCGTCGACTTGCATAATAGACAGGCTGAAACCACTTATCAGTTTGTTGCATAAAAACACTTCCAATGGCTATATCTGATGTGTCTACAAAAACATGAAATGGGCGTTCCCAATCAAGAGGTTGTAGAATTGGAACCTGCGTTAATAATCCTTTTAGACGATCAAATGCAGTTTGACATTCTGGAGTCCAATCAAACTGTCGAGGAGTACTAGTTATTAGACGAATTAAGGGTATTGCCAAATGGGCAAGCCACCGTAAATGTCGACCATGCCACCTGACTTGACCCATGAAGCGCATCACTTCTTTCAGCGTAGTAGGCACAAGTGCTTCTAACACAGCTGCAACTTTATCTGGATCAACTTGTATGCCCTGTGCAGATACAATGTGGCCAAGGAGTTTACCACAAGAAACCGCAAAGACAGATTTGGTGGGGTTCAGGCAGAGTCGGTATTCACGACATTTCTCAAAGCAACACCGTAAATGATACATGTGTGCTACCATCTTACCGAATAAAGAGAAGTCATCTAGATATACTTGCCTAAAAGAAGTAAGGTAGGGTGAGAAGATTTCCTGCATACAACATTGAAAGGTACTATGAGCATTTCTTAATCCAAACCACATGACTGTACAAGCAAAAACACCCCAATTCGTAATAAACGCTGTTTTCGGTATATCTTGCTCAGCCATTCGAACTTGGTTATAACCACTGTAACCATCAAGAAATGAATACATTTCATGCTCAGCCACTCTGTCCAGCATTGTATCAAGGAATGGAAGAGGAAATGGATCAGGTACGGCGGCTGCATTCAATTTCCGGTAATCGACACATATTCGGAGCTGCTTGTTTTTCTTTGGTACGATTACAATCGGGGAGATCCATTCAGCGTGCTCAATGGGTACAATGAATCCTACCTTTAATAGGCGATCAAGTTTTGCTTTGACCTGTGCTGCATAGTTAGGGTTTATATGGTAGCTGGGTTGTTTAATCGGCTTTGCTTCTGGTTTGAGCACGACCCGATGCTGATAGATGCGAGGATCCAGACCTTTCATATCACGATAATCCCATGCAAAAACATCAGAGAACTCATGAAGAAGCTGGATCAAATCTGCTTGAAACGCCTCAGACAATCCTTCCTTTATCTTAACAGGTCGCGGATTTACTTCATCTCCCAAATTATAGGTGATTAACTGATCTTCAGGAACATAGAATTGGCGAGGTTTCCCTGGATCGTCAGCTGACTGTAAAAGTTGTTGTAGAGCGGCATCATCCATAGCAACAGTATCTTCTGTCTCCACTTCTTCGATCACAGGCACCACCGTACAGGCTGCCAGACTCCAGTTGTCTACAACAGATTACAGATCTACAGTACCTAAGGAAATCAGATCTTCATTGTTCTTCAGAAATGCTTCTTCTTCATCGTCAGATAAGCCATCCAACATGTGGACCGGCTTTGCTACATATGGCCTGGCATGAAGTTCACAAGGCTGAATGGCATCCAATTTGATAATATATTTATGATGATTATCTTTAAATGTTAGTTCTTGTGCTTACCAATCCTGTATAACCTTAGCCTGTTTTAACCAGGGTCGACCGAAAAGAAGATTATAGTCTAGACTAGACTCCGGTAGTTCTAAGACTACAAAAGTCATCTTAAACGTTGTACCCTGCAAAGTTATCGGAACATTCCTTACAAGTCCTACCGGATGGACTCGAGATTGATCTGCGATTCTAACGAAACATTGAACATGCTCGATTTGTGTCCATCCTAACTTCTTACAAAGCGCTGCAGTGGCGATGTTTACACCAGACCCACCATCAATTAGTACTTGAGTAATTTTGTGATTTTTGTACCATACCGTAATTAAGGGGACCGAATGATCCATCGTAGAATCAGCTTCTGGTTGTACCGTTGCTGTCGCTGGAATGCAGGAAGACCTAGGACTGAGCTATTGTTGGAATTGTTGCCGAAATCCCGGCACTAGTGCAAATAACTGTCCAAGAGGGAGAGTAATGGATGCCTTAGATAAAATTTCCCATGCCTGATCTGCTTGAATTATACTTTCACCGATTCTGAAGTTGATGCGCCTGTTACAGAGGTAGAATCTTGTTCCTGCGATCCTTTCTTTGGCAGCGGAACTTGGGTCACCGGAATTGGATCTGGGAACACTGTAGGTTCTTTGGTGGTCCATTGACTAGCTTTGTCATACATTCTCTGTTGTTCATGGATGCCAGGTTCAAACACTTCTGCTGTTGGTTGTAACTGCTTACCAGATCTTGTTTGAATCACTGCTGCTTGAGTTTCCACTGGTGAAATATAGACCATATTGGTCATTGGGTTCTGACGCTCTTTCTTCCTCTGATCATATTCAGCTGCATCTTTACAGAATCTTCGGATATGACCTAACTCACCACAAAAATGACAGCGAGGGGGTGGCAGAGAATTACCTTCCTGTGATGTTCCTATCTGCCAACGATTTGTATTATACTTTGTATTCCGCTGTCCTCGATAATTCCTGTATCCTTGCTGCTGATTATTTCTCATCTGAGGTGGAATATAATGAGTAGCCGACTACCCTGGTTCTTGTATAATGGCATTGACAGTTTCTGGTCCCTGCACTTTGGCATTATAAACACAGTTTTCGGTGGAATGTCCGGTTGTATTGCAGATAGTGCAATACATCTGATTAAGGGCACATGTGGCACTGGTATGCCCTGGATTCTTGCACTTAGTGCAGTACATTTGTCTAGCCGGATCCTCTGCAATATTTTTACTGGCTTTCAACCACTCCAGGTCTTCGGTAAAGCCTCCAACCTTATGCTCGAGCTCCAAAGCCATTGCAATAACCGCATCTAGTGTCATAGCTCCCACACAATGGATTATCATAATCTGTCGGAGCTGCGGAGTCAAACCATTAATAAACCACTGAGAGATGACATCATCCGATAAATTAGCATGTGCCGGAGGTAGTTGTCTCAAATGAGTTCTAAACAGGGTGGCATATTCCTGCACAGTTTGATTAAGCTTCTGTCTATTGTTCTGTAAGTAATCAAAAATTTCGGCAGGGTTCTTCTTCAGCCGGAATCTCTGTAAAAATGCATCCCTTACCGCTTCATAGGTGCCGAAATGGTTGATATCATATTCTGTAAGCCACCTCGCTGCTTCATTAACTAATGTTGACTGGAATACTATGGCCTTGTATGCCAGATCAGGTGGATGGTTTAGTACTGCATAACTTATTTCAAAGGTGCGTACATGAGCATCAGGATCATCACCTGGAAATCCACCGAATTTGGTGTAAGTTACTCGTGTTGGAACCGGCCGGAGTGGAAGTGGCGGTTGTTGTTGTTGTTGTTGTTGTTGTTGTTCTCCACTCATGGTGCTAGTGGCAATACTGTTACTATTTCCTGAGTTCTGAGGATGTGTTTCCGGTTCTTCAGAGTCTGTATGATTAGACTGCTCACCTTCCGGTTCAAAAATAGAGCTCAACATTTTACGAATTTCTAATTCGAATAGCCTATCCTCTTCTGTGATATCAAACGTAGGCAAGCTTGCCCTGAACAGTGGTGTCCGGAATGAAGATTCACCGGGAAGTATCACACTGTCACCGAAAACTTATAAATTTTCTGCAACTGGGACCGAACTGCCACCAGAAGTAGTGGAACTTTCCCCAATCTAGGGTGTTCTTTCACCTTCAATGACCTCTCTGGGCAAGACACCTCTATTCTCAGACGGGTTCGAATCTTGACCAGACGGCGTCGGGTCAACTACACACTGCGTCCTTGTAGACTCCGAAGTTACTATATCTTCTGCAGACTCTACCGAAATTACACCGGAATCAGCCAGAATTGCAGTATGTTCTACCGGAATGCTACCGGAATCACTGCTAATGTGCTTTGTTTCTTCCACTACTGGGTTTAACCAATCTGTGCTTCTGCTTCCTAGGAATGTCCTTAACAAATTTGATCCCACCCAAGGCTGTCGATCTCTCCTATACTTCAGATACGACTCGCCGGACCTAGTAACTGGCATATATCACTTTTGCAACACTTACGTACTATTTCACCTTACTATCGATTCACAATCTATGTTCACATTCCCACAATCACTTTGCAACAATCTGTTGCCACCTTCCCACAGACGGCGCCAGTGTTAAACGCGCGTTTGCCGTCAGAGACGCGTTTAAGCTCTTTTCAGGTTCTTGGGAGTGGAAGGGGTCTGAATAAACAGAGGTCCTATACTTGATTTTCCCAATTTAACACTCACACCACAGTACTTTAATATTTAAATCTCTGTTAATACAAATTACTCTCCAGACTATAGTTCATTCTCTCACAGTTTCACTATCTGTACTCAGACTATTACTAACTCTTCCACAACCTTACCGATTCGCTTTGATTGTTACGTCCTCAACACACAGCGCTGAAACTATTCATTACCGTAATACAGACTCATAAGTCGTACTTAATGGAACATCGTTAACACAAGTGAAGGTAATCAACAAAAGCAAAATAATACGGTACTACTCAGAATTCTCAAAACACAACACAATAGAACTACACAGACGTATCGCCCAGACAGACAGTCTGGCGATCCTTCTGGTTGTCACCGAAGCGTCCTTTCATTGATTTAAAAGAGATTACAGTTCTTCGCAACGACCTTTCCGTTCGTGTGGCATATGAAAAAGAGACAAGTTTACAATTGCCAATCCGGCAGCTTACACTCCTTGTTCACCACTGTTGATGTATGAAACACCACAAGAAATGAATTAATGTGACACTAGAACACCTCTATGGTCACCATTAACTCATTGCCACTCCAAACTTTGAGAAATGATAGTCTAAAATGAGAACTTTGCTTTTACAGAAATTCCTAGTCACCGAAATGACATACCTTCAGTATTTTGCTAATTTCTCCTAGCTCAAGTATTATTTCTCCATGAAACTTTATAGGCTGAAACTAGAAAAGTAGAGCTTTCCAACAAGCTATCATATGCATCAAACGGATCTCTAGAACTCAAGTTATGGCTCTCACAAGATGACCCTGTATAACCTTCCAAAACTAGAAATCTTTCCTGTTATAGTAAGAGCGCCTGTTTAAAATTAGAATTCGATGTTTAGCATCGACTTGCAACAAGAATTCGATGCCGGGCATCGATTTGGGATGTTTTTGGCCACTTTTCAGCAGGGATTCGATGCCGGGCATCGACTTCCCGCATAAAATCTTGATCTTTTGAACACCAAAACTATAGGTGATTTCATGCACACTTAGAATATGACTTATCAACTGGAATTCGATGCCAGGCATCGAGTTGCTCCAACAACATCATGTTTTTCAAACACTTCAGTACTGAATGAAAAATATAAATGAAAATATGACTTATCAGCAGAGATTCGATGGAAAGAGACTCATACACAGAACTTTACTCAGTTCTTTCTCATAGCTATGAAAACTTAGAAGTTTACAGATGCTTTCTCACTCAGAGAAGCCCGACTATATTCAGTCGTATAAAAGGAACTCCTTCTTCTACTTCTTCTCTCTCACTCTCTCTCCGCTTCAGTTGATACAAACTAACTTATATAGATTTTCGTATTCTCGTGATTTTAAAAAACTTCTAGAACTAAAGTGAACTAACTTTACAAATATGATACACTTGTGAATTTGTCCCTTCACATAGGCATGGTGTTTTCTTCCTAAGATTTGACATTCAAATATATGTCCAATTAGTGAGTGTTTCTCCAACAACCACATCACTCTCGGGAAGGATTTTTTCATATATTTTGGTAGTCATGTATGGGAACACACTTAGGACCACTGGGGCACTTTTTTTCCTCTTTAGGAGGTTTTCCCCCCCGCTTGTATATATGCCTATAACCCTAACAAGTTACTTATCTTTGTACATTCACCTCGTAATACATTCAATATTGGGTGTTGTGCTCCAAGCTTCTTCCTCTTCCTTGTGTTGTTTGAGTGCTTCTAAAGACCTCAAACTCCAACAAGATTCTCTATAAAAAATTATGTTTTCAAGTATCCCAAACAATATGAAATTTTCTTTTACAAACAATCACATTTAGCATTGAGGGTAGTAACACTCTCTTTCATAGGGAATAAGTGTGCCATTTTGGTAAGTCTCGTCTCACCACAACTACTCTCCCAAAGTTTCTAGGCTCACAATTTATCTCTTTATCTCTCAAATATTTGTTTGTTTGTTTCTTTTTTTTCAGCATATTAGATCATGACATAAACAATATTGATCATTGTCAAGATTGTTGGCATCACAATTGATCATCACTTAAGTGAGCGCATCACATATGTGACTATACATCCTTTGCTTATGCGTGTATGCTTTAGAAAAAGGGATTCTTGGCATGAGAGAGGAATTCCTCATTTATGTGATGGATTCTCCATTGCTTATGTCACACTTTTTCTTAATAATAAAGGTGCCCATTATTGATTGGATCTTGCAGATGCACATACACAAAGATAATACAATAAAGAAATCTCACAAAAGTACAAAACACAATAGAGAGAGACAAGAGACTAAACACAAGATTGGGTACAATCTCCACCCACATACTCTGATGGGCGACTCTATCAGAGTATGTATATTTATAGGTATTTTTCATTACATCCTGAATAGAAGATACATGAGGGTGGTGTTTCGAAAAGCGCGAGTTTACAAAAAATCTACTTTATTTATAAATTATCGCTTTCTAAGCGATCTACTATTTTTACAAAAATATTTCTTTCTAAGTGATCTACTACTTAAAAAAAAACTATTTTCTAAATATCTTCAAAAATATGTGAATAAATCCATGCACATTCACACCATCATGATTCTTCACCTCCCAAATCAAAAGACAATCACATTAAAAACCTCAAGATATTAAAATTCATTTAACATTCCATTATAAGTATAACATGCCTCATAGTTGACGAGCAGCTAACCTTAATTGATAAGAATAAATAGACATGGATAGCCAATCACATGTCTCATCACTAAACAATCATAAGCATTCTCCATGTAAAAACACATGCATAGAAATGGAAAAAGGGAAGTTAATATGACCATGAATGATATGCAAAGCTAAGGTCTATTTTGGAACCTAAATTTTGAAATAATGCAAACCAAAAGTGATTACAAAAATGAACACCTCAATGTGATATAATAACTTTTGGAAAATGATGATGCAAAAAAATTCATTTAATTAATAACTTACCATGATGAGGAAAACTATATTTAATAAATAACATTTAATAAATAACTTATCAAGATCCTCTGTAGTATAGGTAGGGTCCATGGCCTTATATAGAACCAAAACCTATTACTAAATATGTGAAAATAATTTTAACAATATGGGAATTGAAATATAAAAGAAAAGGTTTTATCTTGGAATATAAATAAATAAATAAATAAATAAATAAATATATATATATATATATATATATATAAAAGAGAGAGAGAGAGAGAGAGGGAGAGAGAGAGAGAGAGTTAGATAAATAAATAAATTAACTAATAGGAAAAAGAGAGTATTAGAAGTTATGTTAAATATTTATTAAAAGGAATGGGATGTCAATATGTGAAAATAGGTTAGTGGATAAAGCATATCTCTTATAAGTGAGAGGTAGTGAGTTCAAATCCCCTACATCCTAACTAGAGAAATAAGTAAGCTAACTAGGAAAATAAGTGAGGTAAGTAAGGAAATAAGTGAGCTCTTATTGCCACTCATTAGTTAGAGAAGTTTCACGCATAGCCAATGGAACCAAAGGGAACCAAAGTGAACCAATAGAACTAGGAGTGCTAGAGATGCCAAAGTTATGCCATAGTTCTATGCCTTAGTTGACACCTATAATTGAATTTGATAACCGAACCGAAACAGGAACAATGCACAATGCACAGTGAGCATAGCGAGTACAGTGAGTACAATGAGCACAATGAGTATAGAAAGCACAATGAGCATAGTGAGTACAGTGGGTACAATGAGCACAATGAGTAACTTGCAAGAGTAACCACATGGAGAACTGAATTGATAATCGAATTGATAAAAAAACTTGATAAATGAATTTGATAACCGAACCGAAACAGGAATAATGCATAGTGAGCATAGTGAGTACAGTGAGCACAATGAGCATAATGAGTAGAATGAGTATAGGAAGCATAATGAGCACAGTGAGCATAGTGAGTATATTGAGTATAGTGAGAATAGTGAGCATAGTGAGTATAATGAGTCTAGTGATCGAAGTATCACAGGGAGATAGGAGCACAGTAACAGATTCGAAAAAAATTCAAAAAAGACATCGCTAACAAAAAAAAAAAATGAATTGACAAATGCAAACCTAGATCGGACAACAATTAATGAACCGAAACGGATGCCGAATAGTGAACGGACGCTGTGAATCACGAACGGATGCGGAGAGATATACCTTCGTAGATGCGTGCAAGCTCTGGTACCGCACTTGATCAGATCTTGCAAACACACATACACAAAGATAGTACAATAATGAAATCTCATAAAAGTACAAACAAAATAGAGAGAGATAAGAGAATGAACACAAGATTGGGTACAATATCCTCCTACATACTCTGATGGATGAGTCTATCAGAGTATGTGTATTTATAGATATTTTTCATTACGTCCTGAATAAAAGATACATGAGAACGATGCTTCGAAAAATGTGCATTTATGAAAAATATGCATTATTTACAAATCTTTGTTTTGTAAGCGATCTACTATTTTTACAAAAAACATTGCTTTTTAAGTGATCTACTATTTTTACAAAAAATATATAAACTATTATCTTTTAAATATCTTAAAGAAATATCTGAATAAATCCATGCACGTTCATGCCCTCATGATTCTTCATCTGATAAATCAAAAGACAATCACATTAAAAACCTCAAGACATTAAAATCCATTTAACATTCCATTATTTCATAAAGTATAACACTTATTGCATAAGTACTTGATGCCATTAGTGTTAGTCAGTCAGAAAACATTCTAAGGAGTATCCTCTTTATTGTTAGACTAAGGGCATTGTCCTTGGACCTCCATCGAAGGGAGTTACAAGCCCCCTTGACACCCCGCATCTCAATTACTTACTATTATGCTTGATCCTAAAATAAATAACTTTCGTAACTCTCTTTCCTTACGATAAATCTCAACCATCTACTAGCTTGATTAATGAATTTAACCAAAGGTTAGGCCCACAAATGGTCACCTTTTTAACATCTAGTGATGTAAACCTCATATGAGAATTTAATTCGAACCCATCTATATTGTTGGGCTCACAAGTTGACTTCTCTTCGGAATGGGAGCCTTAAAGATTGGGTTAATGACTGCGTTGTTCAAATTTCTGTTTAAATTAAAAAAGAACTTCTTGTCCCCAAAATCTTTGAGCGCATGTAAGGCTGGGTTCACACGAACTGGCGGCACATTTTTCTTATCCACGTGCAGATGTTTTATTGGGCTGAAAAAGTGTCCTTTGTTCTGGGTCCACCAAATCCGAGGGTGACCTTCACCCCTCGGAACAAAACTGTGCCGCAGTAAAAATGTATTTTGATTGGTCAGCTTGTTTTTTTAACCAATAAAAATGCATAATTTTTTGTAGTTTTAAACTTTGTACCGCTCTGTGTGAATGCCTCGAGGGCGGCATGAAAAAAACACATCCATTTTGTGTCGCCCTATCTGAACTGAGCCTAATTTTCCTTGTCTTTGAGTTATGCGTGTCTTTCGCATTTCAAAAAAGAAAA
>CM035439.1:3327615-3405115 GCA_020310875.1 Ceratopteris richardii | reverse complement strand
CAGTAAGTTATTTGACTTCACTAAAAGAAATTTCATAAAGACTTTGTGATTTCTTATGTGGATAAATGTCCTAATAATTTTGTTTTTACCTATAAAAAGTTTTATGTAGAGTGTCTTATGAAAGAAACTCTCTTCTACATATCAGTTTTGCAATGTTTCTTCTGGAGAAATTATTTCAAGTCATCATGATTTTTGTAAATCTTATGGTTTCAAATTGTATCAAAATTTACCATTTTTATATACAATTTGGAAATTCCATAAGAACCCTATCAAATCGAGATTTATAGCTGCATCGTGTAATACTTCTCTCTCACGGATGTTTCCAAATGGTTAAGCAATTTAAAGCCATTTTAATTACTATTCATGATATTTGGAAGGAATTACTCAAAGATGCATATGTGTCAGCTTCCCGTAGTTGGATCTTAGATAATTCACTAGGTGTTATTCTTGTAATAAAGTCTCTCAAACTCTTCAAGAACTCTAGAAGAAAAATTTATCCCTTTGGGGCTTCAAACTTTTGACTTCACCACTTTGTATACAAAGTTAGATTTAATTTTAAAACTTAGGATTTCTTCTTTAGTTAGGAAAGTTTTCTCTTTTAAATTCACCAAAGATAGATCTAAGGTTCTTTTGGTAAAAAAGTTTGCATTGCATTTTAATTATTTATGGTTGAAATCCAAGCCCATAGATATAGATAGTAGAAAGAAACTTCACTAGATAAGTAGATGAAACTAACATTCTTCTTTGGTTAGATTTTCTTCCAGAAAACTTGTATATTTCACTTGGTGATATTTTATTCAAACAATGTATTGAAATTCCTATGGGTACAAATTATGCTTTCTTTCTTGTTAATTTTCTCTTTTTACTTATGAATTTGAATTTATGGAAAGGCTTGTTTTAGCTAATACTTGTCCTATAATTATACACAAACTTTCTAATATTAGACGCATTGTAGATGATCTATTTGTTCATGTTTTTAGTACTTTTCAAGATTTTTTGTATTTAAATAATGATGCTTTTGGTGGTGGTATTTATCCCAAAGATTTTTGTGAGCTGAATTGTGATTCACATGGTGATTCTTGTGCTTTCTTAGATCTAAAAATATTTCAATCTCTTTTTGGTTTGGAAGTAGACATTTATGATAAAAGATTAGAACCGGAATTTGCTAGCATTAACATGATACGAATGCCTCATATTGATTCAAATATTTCTCATTTAGCAAAGTATGGCATTGTTTGCTCTCTATTGTGTAGATTTTATCGTCTTTATTCAAGCTTATCTTCATTTGTAGCTCAATGTTGTCAACTAATCTCTTTGCTTGTTCAAAAAGGGTATTCATTCAACAAAGTTTCAAACAAGGTAAGGACTTTCTTACTTTGTAACAAGTTCATTTATGGTTCTTCTTTTCATGCATTCAAATTAATAATTAGTAAATTCAATAGAAAAGGGAACCTTTATAATGGTTAATGATAAGGTATTTTGTGGGGGTTCTTTCACTCTTTATTTATAGTTTTATTTTAGTCTTTTGTTCTTTTATTTTTATTATTTTTATTATTATTTTACCTATTTCTTTATGTTTAAAAAAATGTATTTTTAATATTTAATATTAATATATATATATATGTATATATATATATATAATTATTTATTTATTTATTTGTATAGTTATATATTTATTAATTTTTAATTTTTATACTTCTTATTTTAATTTCTTTCTTCTTATTTACTTTTATGTCTTTATATACACTAGGATTTTTAAAATTCTTATATTATTAATAATATTATTATTAATTTTTCCTCTTTAATTTCTTTATTTGATAGTAATATTATTTATTTATCTATTGTTATTTTTTCTTTTTTGTTATTTGCTTTTTATTTTTATTATTATTTGTTTGTTCTTTGTGCAAGACTTTATCGTGGCTGAGTTTGCCTTTCATTTGCGGAAGTGATAGAAACTCAGTTCGTTGACTTTGCGAGAGATCTTTATTTAGAAAGACTCTTTATTAAAATATGCACCTACACTAGGGCACGGATGACGTGAGTAGGGATGTCATAGCTATTTGTCAAGCTATGCATGATAAAGTTTAATTCTGATACTTCTTGTTTTGGACAGACATAGAAGTTCACAATGCACTTTTTGTTTTGTTTTTGTTTTTGTTTAATTTGTATTTATATATATTTATGTAATTATTATTATTTTTATTTATTTTTCTTTTATATTTATATTTTTAAAAGGTATTATTATTATTATTATTTTTGAACTAATTTATTTTTCTTTTATATTTTTAAAATTTTTAAAAGGTATTATTATTATTATTATTTTTGAACTAATTAAAAAAAGAAGGAAAAAAAATAAATAAATATATATATATATATATATATATATATATGTGTGTGTGTGTGTGTGCGTGTATATATATATTATTATTATTTTTTAGTGTGGTTCATTTTGTATTGTTTTTCTTTCTTGTTTGTATTTTTCATGTCTTATATTGATCTTATTTTTTGTGTAGTCTCTTGCTTTTGTTTCTTGTTTTTTCTTATGTGTATGTGTTTGTGTTCTCTGTCTTGGGTTTGTAAGTTTGGATAACTCTGAATTTATGAAGGTATATACCTTGACTATGGTTTGAGTCACAAAAGAGCGTGATAGCAAGAGATAAAGGGGCTTGAAAACTGAGACTTGAGCATGAAGTTTGAGCTTGGCATGAAGCCTATTCAAGAGAGCAAGGCAGGGCTGCAAAGATGGTAGTTCAACACCAAGAGGGCAGGAAATGTGAAGGAGTAGAAGATGGTAAGACAATGCCAAGGTGCAAGAGAGGGAAGGCGGAAGCACTTGCTATGAATGAAGATGCGAATTGGCAAAACATTAGATGTGCAAACTTAAAGTTTCAAGGAAATATGATTGAATGCTTGGATCTCTTTTGGATGGATCAAATGGGTCTACACTATCGGATAGGTTGGATGGGTCCACTTATCTTCTGCTAACTTCATGGAGGTGATGATGGATATCAGGCGAGATAGGCATGACCTAATTTATAGGCTGAGAAGAGGCTCAACTACCCTATCTTTAGAGCAACTGGTGTGGCTCCAAGAATGTAGCTGATATTTTTGTTGTTGGGAAGGTGGTAAATTTTTTGCCACACCTCATCTTGGAGGCTTATGGTGATGGTTGAGAAGAAAGAAATTTTTTCCAGTCTCTTATATGACTATTTTTATCATGGAAATAAAAATGATTGCGTCTCCTATATCTGACTGTCCTGTCATTGTCATTTGTCTATTTATAATCATTGGATTAACTATACACAACTTACTATCTGAAATCTGGATCCTGTGCATAATTTTCGAATCCTTTTGTTGTGTACAGGACTATGTTGATGGGCCTTTGTATGGTAATAAAGCCAAGCAAAAGACTTTTGCAGCTCGTTTTGCCTCTCCTGACAGGTTCCTAGAATATTGGCAAGCTTTTTAATGTGGTTATAATCCAAGATACTGGAAGTGTTCACAAGACGATGGTTTCAGGTCAGAGGTGATGAGTGTTGTTGTACGGGAGTCTGCACAGCTGAAGCTCTCATTTCTTGCAGTTAGTATGAGTACTCCTTTATGTCTTTATATATTTATTTTTAACTTTATATAAAGCTTTGGACTTTTACTTCCCTGCATAGAGGAAGTATGCAGAGAATCTGGGATGCTTATGGAGGTTTCCAATTGATGATTTACAATATTTGATCCTCTTCTTTGTGCTGCAGGTAAAGGACGTGACTGACCTTGGATCGTTAAAAGAAGCTGCAAAAATTTTTGTTCCAGGTAATTCTTAACGAAGGTACTCAAGAATCAATGTAGAAACAAACTCTTACTGGTTAATTCCATAGATTAAAGACATTGAACTTGCTTTTTGTGGAAGTCTTAGAAACCAATAAGCCACTCTTAATGTGGAGAACTTGAAATGGTTTAACTTCAGTGGTATGCCAAAAATATCCCGCTTCTTCTTGGAAACACTTCAACACTCTAGTAATGATAAATTCCTCTTCAATAGTTAGGGCTCACACATCGGCTCTTTGTCCTAACTGTCATGGTTTGCAGGTATGGTCTATGACATCACATACATTATAATTGCCATTTCATTCGCAGGTATGCATTTCTTGTGGTCTAGTGACTGGGAAACACACAACATGAATTGTCAGATTTTTAGAGGCTTACAAAAATGACCATTTCAAAATAGGAAGTTGAAGAGACATCAAGCAAAGCAGTGTTGCAATGCAAGGAGGCTCATTATTGAGAAAAAAAGTTCATGAGAGGATAAAGTCTTTGGAAGCAACAATCTAGAGAATTGAAGCTGAGAGGACTTGGCGTTGGAAGGACATAAGCCACATTTTCTTTCTCAA
This sequence comes from Ceratopteris richardii, assembly GCA_020310875.1. Classification (NCBI taxonomy): domain Eukaryota; kingdom Viridiplantae; phylum Streptophyta; class Polypodiopsida; order Polypodiales; family Pteridaceae; genus Ceratopteris; species Ceratopteris richardii. Next base: position 3,400,733 of record CM035439.1, on the reverse strand, counting down.
AGAGGAAGTTAAATTTGTTGAGATGAAAGGCTCAAAAGAAGAAATACTGAGGTGAAACAAGAGTTAAACGAAGAGATGAAGGCAAGAAAGTGTGTGCTTACAATTCATTGAGATGAGCGATTCAAAGGAAGAAGTACTTTGAATAAAACAAGAGGTCAAGAAAGAGATGATGGCAAGAAAGCATGCGTGCACATGCTTGTGCATCAACACACACACATTGTTGGAATTTGGGGAGTAGGAACATCCATTGACAAGTCGACAAAGGACCTTAGAATCACAACACACAATGATATTTCTGAGTGTGGATTGTGCAAAGACAATTAGCTTTTGCTTGTACACAAGCCTATGGTAAAAATCTTCTAAAGAGGGAAAAAGGTGAGTGGACAGACTTTAGTGCGTTCAAACACATCACCACCAAAATATACTAACCGATTCTGTTTGGAAATGATGCTATGAACAAGCATTTGTATGCCTCGTCCGAGTTGTGACTAGTTGATAGGTGTGCATACCCTATCAATTGTGCATTTTCTGTAATTTTTCCTATCTTTTGTTTGCATTTTGTGTTAGGCCTCATTATGGCTGAGTTTGCCCATCTCTTCCAGAAATGATAGAAACTCAGTTTGTAGAGCTTCTTGTGAGTTCATGTTCGTGGTGTATGTGCGTTGTGGGGTGTGTCTGTGTGAGCATGTATTCATTCGTAGTTCCATACCCACTATTAGGCACTGATGACATTAGTGAAGATGTCATAGTATGGAGACTATGTAGTAGATCTTATATGCTATATAGTCGTGTGGTTGACTACCATGAGCTTATAGTTGCACTTATGTTTGAGGGTGAATTTGGCATTTACCTGGATTCATCTTGGTATACATGATTATCGTATTAGCAGATATGCATTTTCCACCTATGGATTCTTGGTATACATGATAGGTGTGTATACCTTATCAACTGCGCATTCTCTAAAATTTTTCTCATGTTTTTTTTGCATTTTGTTCTAGGCTTCATTATGACTGAGTTTGCCCATCAATTTTGGAAGTGATGGAAACTGAGTTTGTAGAGCATCTTGTGAGTTCATGCTTGTGAAGTGTGTGCGTTGTGGGGTGTGTGTATGAGCATGTATTCATTCGTAGTTCTATACCCACTATTGGGCACCGATGACGTTAGTGGGGATGTCAAAATATTGAGTCGATACTATGCAAGTGGAGCTTATATGCTATATAGTCTTGTGGTTGACTAGGAGCTTATAGTTGCACTTACATGTGAGGGTGAATTCGGGGTTTACCTGGATTCATTATGCTATATATATACTTGTAGGGAACTTCCAATCTATGTGGATTGAGAATAGTTCACATGAGTACACAACATGAAGAGAATGAAATCGACCAAAAGAGTAGTTAGATGTTACATACAAATAGTGGTTGTAGTAGGCATGCCTAGGGAGTCTGGATCATCTATATGGGAGGGTAGTTTAAGTGGGCTTGTCTTGAGTCTTTGAAGGATTAGAGTGGAAGGGTGAGTGGGGCTTCCATAGGAAGTAGTCATGGATTTGCAAATAGTGTTCTCCACAAAAGTCATGCTTGCACCGAATGCTCTCCAAGGCAAAAGAGTCCTAGGATTGCAAGAAGTCATTGTGGGTCACACATTCAAATATACAAGTTGACTCCAAAACTGAGTAGTATACTTTATCGGTGTCCTTTAGGATGGTGTGGATGATTTAATGTTGAGAGGCAAGCTTATGGCATATGAGCGAATGAGCCTATCGAATGGTGCCAATGAGTTAATGATGAGGGATTCTAGAGGTGATGGTGTTGGAGGTTGAGTTGGTGGACTCCAGACTCCAGTATATCTTTCGTAGAATGCTTGGCATCATCAGTAATGGTTTGGACTTTGGAGGATGAAGTCTGGGGACTTGGTTTGGGCAGTGGAATCAGGTGGTAAAAGAGTGAGAAGGGGTTACTTGGAGGGAGACAATGGAAGTACATGGAGGAAAATGTGCCCCAAGATGGTGTTGGATTTGTCAATATTTTTTGACTTGACTATGAGTAACGAGCCTTCCATAGGGTGGAGGTAATTGCAATTTTGGGGCTTTTTTATGTTGATGTCCTTATTTGAGAGCTCTCTCTTTGTACACCATGGTCCATCACAGATATGCTATTTTTTTTTTTTGTCTGATAGTTGATTTGGGAGAAACATTTTTTTGTACACCATGGTCCATCACAGATATGCTATTTTTTTTTTTTGTCTGATAGTCATTTTTTTTCTTATGTTTACAAAAGAACCTAAAGGAGTACAAAACCTTAAAAAGGGTGCATGTATTCTTTACTAAAAATATTTTAACTTTAAAATCTCGTAACTCACTTCGCTCTACATTTTAGGGGAAGCATAAGTTACTTTTTGAAGCTTTTCTATTAGTAGAAATTGCCTTCCTATTATTATTTACTTTAAACCCATGTTTTTCATCTATATAAACCTTAATATAGCCACAATTTGGTCTCTTTGAAGCTTGCAAATTCATACGAGCTATGCTTAGTGCTTATTCTCTTCTAACACATGAAGAGCTGCACAATTCATTTTTTTCTCCATTTTCTCTACCGATTTTTTTCTCTACAGCTATGCATGAACATTTTGTGACATCTCTACCTGATCTTGAGCTTTATCTCAACTTTGATTGCTGATTACATAATACAAAGTCTTATACCCTCTTAGAGCTGGTTTCTTTGTTAGTTCACGTGTAACATCACCTATGTGCTGATCTGCGACATGGGATTTCATACACGGAAGATTAAAATACACGATCTCTTGATGAATCAAACTTGATTCCTATGGACTGCCCAGAAAGATATGAAAGTGGAGAAGATATGCCTTCTAGCATCAATACCACTTGACTAGGAGGGGCTTGAACGTCTCAATAACAAGCTCTTACTTTGGAAAAAAATGAAAGAGCTTAATTTATTGTTTGCTTAAACTTAAATGATGAATACCGTCATCATATAGTTGGAGTCAAATCTACCGCCGAAGCTTGGATTAAGCTTGAAAGAATTTTTGGAGCTAGATCTATGAGGTCTGACATGTTTGTGCATATCAAATTTTATGAATTAAAGATGCTTGAAGGTTCAATTATTGGTGAGCATTGTTATGTTTACAAACTTGTAAACATCAAAGTACACAATGAAAGTGATGAGACCTCCCAAGATCTTCAAAAGATCAAACAAATATTTCCAAACTTTAGAAATCAAACTTTCCTCCAAACTTTCAAGAAAACAGAAATAGGTGACTGTAGCAAAATAACCACCAAAAACTTTGGGCATAATTTCTCAAAACTAGTCATATATTCTGAAAATAGACTCTGAGTAGCATGCTTTAGAAACAAAAAACGTCAAAAAAGGTGGAGTATAGCTCCCAAACAAATGCTTGAAGTCAAGGTATGTGGAGGCCTTCAACAGCAAGGTATGACTAACTGTCCGAATTGAAAACTGATGTACATCAACAAGGAAACTCAAAGATCTATGCAAAATTTTGGTATAGATAGAAAGTATGAGAGCTAAGGAAACTCCTCCAAGTGAAATCACTCAAAAAGACCTCATAACAATTGAGATATGAAAGTTTGAAGAGAGGTATGTCTCTGATGAGACACCGGATAGACACAAGAAAGAAGATCTCCAAAAACGCCTACTTGCGCGGGGTTATCTCATTCCAGATTATACAAAAACTGATCTACTTATATAATACAAGTTGTAAGCTTCACAACGCAACAAGAATCACTCAATTTGGCCACCTAGACTAAGAGAACCACTCTTTTTATTGAGAGGTTGTCAACAGAAGCGCCATCCTTGTCTAAAAATAGACACCTCTCCTTTCCTTCTTACTTTTATCTACTTTTATCTACTTTTACTCTAAATTAGGAGATGTGAGCGCCTCCACATGTTATTTATCATAAATAATAAACTCCATAAGCCTAAAAAAATAACACTTTAGAGCTTGTTCTTATGTAACATTCCCCCCTCAAGCTCTAAATCCAAAGCTTTGACGCCAAGTAGAACTTTGATTCGCTTGAGCTTTTGAGCATCCACTGCTTTTGTAAGTATGTCTGATAATTGATCTTTAGTTGCAACATGTTGAATATCAATATCTTCATTCACCACCTTCTTTCGGATATAGTGATAGTGCACTTCAATGTGTTTTTTCTTGCATGGTACACTGGATTAGATGCGAGCTGTAATGAACTTATATTATCTCCAAAGAATAGTGGACATGCTCTAGATAGATTCATATCTTCATAAAGCTTCAAATACCACATAATCTCACATGTTGCATTTGTAAGGCTTCTATATTCAGCTTCTGTGCTTGAAAGTGCTATTGTAAGCTGTTTTTTAGGACTCCATGAAACTAAATTATTACCTGCAAATATCAGATATCCACCTCTACTCCTTCTGTCATCCTTATTTCCAGCCCAATCTGCATCATTGTATGCTTTCAAATCCATACCTTCATGATATTTATAGCCCAAACCTTCATTTAATGTACCCTTCAAATATCTTAAGACCCTTTTAGCTGCTTGCATATGTACATCAGTGGGTTTGTTCATGAATTGAGACAATGTACTTATGCTAAATGTAATATTCGGCCTTGTTAAAGTTGCATATATAAGAGAACCAATCAAAGACATGTAGATAAGTGGATCTTCTAAAGGTTCACCATCTTCAACATTGTGCTTCACATTGGGTTCTATCGGATTACTGATACTCTTGCAATGCTCCATGCCATATTTCTTTAACAAATCTGAAATATACTTCCTTTGTAGAAGATATACACCATCCTTCTTCTTCATAACTTCGATTCCAAGAACGTACTTCAGTTCTTCTAAATCTGAAATTTTAAATTCAGATCCAAGCTCTGCTTTGATCTTGGCTATCTCACCTTCATTGTTTCCTGTTATTATCAAGTCATCCACATAAATTGGGATATAAACAATCAATGATCCTTCATCCTTAACATACAAAGAAGTATCTGCATTTGAACACCTGTATCCCTGCTTTTCAAGAAACTTTACCAATCTAAAATTCCAAGCCCTTGGAGCTTGCTTAAGACCATACAATGCTTTCAAAAGTTTACATACATGTGTAGGCTTCTTGGGGTCTTCATATCTTGCGGGTTGCTCCATGTACACATCTTCTTTTAAATCACCATTGAGACATGCATTTTTTATATCTAATTGATAAAGATTCCATACCTTGCTTCCAGCAACACTTATTAATGTCCTTATTGTTGATATCTTGACAACATGAGAAAATGTCTCCTCATAATCGATGCCATAACTCTGTGAATAACCTTTACAAACAAGCCTTGCTTTATATCTACTTATTGAACCATCACTGTTTCTCTTTATCCTGTACACCCATTTGTTACCGATTACCTTCATGTTAGGTTGCCTTGGAACTAAACTCCATGTATTGTTCTCATACAAAGCTGTCATTTCTTCATCCATTGCTTGAACCCATTTCTTTACCTTTGATGCTTCTTTAAAAGAAGTTGGTTCGTGCTCCTCAAGAACTTTTGCCATATAAGCTTCATGAGAAAATCTTTGCGGTTTCTTTCTTTCTCTTATTGGATACCTTGATTGACTTCTTGTCTTACCATGCTTTTCTTGCCTTCGAGTTTGAGTTCTTCTTGATGTAGAACCTTCACTTTTTTCTTCCTGTGACTCAATTTCCTTTGAAATCAAATCGAGAATTTTCTTCAACTTTTGATTGGGGGGAGTCATCTCTTCATGTGTAATCTGACTTTCTGGTGAGCTTGGAGAACTTGGCTCTTCTTCATGACTTCTTGTAGTTTCCTCTTCATCTACCTGCACTTCATGTTTATACCAAGATCTATCTTCATGAAAAATAACATCTCTCGAAATAATTACCTCTCCCATATCTGGGTTCACAGATCTATATCCTGGTTGCTCTTATGCCGTACCAATAAAAACCATTTTTTGTGACCTTGGATCCAACTTTGACCTTAACTATTGTGGAACATGAACAAAACATATGCTTTTCTATAATTAGAAATATCTTGTTTTGATCCATAAAACAATTCATAAGGTGCTTTTTGTACATGACTTTGAGTAGGTGATAACCTGTTCATCACATAAACTTCCATATTGCATGCTTTAGCCCAAAAAGTAAGTGGTAAGTCCTTTTCATTTAACATACACCTATCCATCTCCAAGATAGACCTGATTCTTCTTTCAGCCACACCATTTTGTTTAGGTGTGAATCTGTTTGTAGTCTCCTTTTTAATTCCTTCTTCCTCCAAAAATGTAAGAAACTGATTAGAAAAGTACTCACCTCCTCCATCTGATCTCAATCTTCTTATGCTTCGACCTGTTTGCTTTTCAACCAATGATTTAAACTTCTTGAACATATCAAACACTTCGGATTTGTATTTCATAAAATAAATGAATGTAAACTTTGAGAAGTCATCAGTAAATGTTACAAAGTACTTGCTACCTGCCATGGACTCTTCTTGAGATGGACCCATACATCAGTATGAATCAAGTCCAAAATACCTCTGCTTTGCAATCTTGCTTTTGAAAAAAGACTTCGTACCTGTTTCCAAACTAACATGCCTCACAAACAAAATCCAAATCTTGCTTAGGTAGTTGTGATAAACCTTCAACCGATGATTTCTTTGCAATATCCTTTAACCTGCAAACACTGATGTGTCCTAATCTTTTATGCCATAAGTCCAATTGACTTACTTGAGTCCCATTAACCATTATATAACCTGCATAATCTGGAACTTCAACTTCATAAGTATATAGTCTGTTTACCTTTTGTCCTTTTATAACAAAATTCCCATCCTTCTTCTGATAAGCCTTCCACTGATTATTGTCAAAATCGACCTTCACTCCATTGTGTTCCATTTGTCCAACTGAAATCAAATTTCTTGTAATAGTAGGAACAAACAAAACGTCTCTAAGAGTTACATGTTCATTAAGTGGACAATCATCAATGTAAACTACTTCATGCTCAGTACTATCTCCTCTAGCAACTGTGACTCTTGAATCTGGCTTGTGTAAGTTCACAAATATATTCATATTATGCCTCGTGTGGTTTCAGCAACCACTATATACATACCAAGTTTTGTTGTTTACCTTCCTCTTATGTGTCTCTGTATGCATAGCCATAAGAATGTTTTCATTCTGTGTCTGAGCCTCCTCTTGCACTATGTTGTTGTTTTGATGCATGTGATCTTGGCCTCTTCCTCTTTGCCGTCCTCTCAAACCACCTCTTCTATTTGGGTTGGAGAAGCAATCCCTGACATAATGACCAACTTTACTACAATAATGGCAAGTAAAGTTACCTTTCTGATTTGGTTGAGTCTGTTGACTTTGTTGTGTTGTTATTCCTCCTCTAGTAGCATTAAAGCTTCCTCTTCCTCTTGCATTGTTGTTGAATCTTCCTCCTCCTCTCCAATTTCCTCTACCTCTTGATCTTTTTGATGAAGTATAAAGAGCTTGTCCTTGACTATCTCTTTGTGAATGATAAGAGTTTCCACCTTCTATGTATATTTCCAAATTTCAGAAATCAAACTTTCCTCCAAACTTTCAAGAAATCAGAAATAGGTGACTGTAGCAAAGTAGCCACCAAAAACTCTGAGCATAATTTCTCAAAACTAGTCATATATTCTGAAAGTAGACTCTGAGTAGCATGCTTTAGAAACAAAAAACATAAAAAAAGGTGGAGTATAGCTCCTAAACGAATAGCTTGAAGTCAATGCATGTGGAGGCTTGCAATAGCAAGGTATGACTAACTGTCCGAATTGAAAACTGATGTACAGCAGCAAGAAAACTCAAAGATCTATGCAAAATTTTGGTATAGATAGAAAGTATGAGAGCTAAGGAAACTCCTCCAAGTGAAGTCACTCAAAAAGACCTCATAACGACTTAAATATGAAAGTTTGAAGAGAGGTATGTCTCTGATGAGACACCGGATAGAGACAAGAAAGAAGATTTGCAAAAACGCCTACTTGCGCGGGGTTATCTCATTACAAATTATACAAAAACTGAATACAAGTTGTAAGCTTCACAACGTAACAAGAATCACTCAATTTGGCCACCTACATTAAAAAAACCAGTCTTTTTATCGAGAGTCTGTCAACAAAAGCGCCTTCCTTGTCTAGAAATAGACACCTCTCTTTTCCTTCTTATTTTTATCTACTTTTGTCTACTTTTACTCTAAATCAAGAGATGTGAGCGCCTCGCGCCGCCTCCATATGTTATTTATCATAAATAATAAACTCCATAAGCTTAAAAAAATAATACTTTAGAGTTTGTTCTTATGTAAAAAGCATTTGAATGTATTTAATAGCCGCATATCATATTTAGCTTCTCTTGGTGCTCCTATTCTTGAAAAAACTTGAGGGTTCATCTATTTGTGAGCATTTAAATGTATTTAATAGCCACACATCATAATTAACTTCTGTTGGTGCTCTTATTCTTGAAGAAACTACTATGACTATTCTTTTACAAAGTCTTACTTCTACATATGATCCCTTGGTCACTATTTCGCAAAAGCTTCTTGAGATTACTCTTGAAAGAATTGTGGCTTTAATTAAACAAGAAGAGGAGAAAAGGATACCAAGGAACCACTCTTAAGTTGTCTTGGTGGTAAAGAAAAAGCCAGACAAAAGATGTAGGTATTGTGAGAGGACAAACAATATCTTTTTTTGGCCAAGGAGGGGCTTCAACCTCTCAACAACAAGCTCCTACTTTCAAGCAAAATGTAAGAGCTTTATCTATCATTGGGTCAAGGTTGAGTGATGAATACATTTATCATATAGTTGGAGTCAAATTTGTAGCTGAAGCTTGGATTAAGCTTGAAAGAATTTTTGGAGTTAGAACCACAAGGTCTTAAATATCCTTGTTTATCAAATCTTGTGAGTTGAAGATGCTTGAAGGTTCATCTATTGATGAGCATTTGGATGTATTTAATAGCCATCACAATTAGCTTTTGTGGGTGCTTCTATTCTTGAAGAAACTACAATGGTTGTTCTTCTAAAAAGTCTTGTTTCTACATATGATCCCTTGGTAACTATTTTGCAAAAGCTTCTTGAGATTGCTCTTGAAAGATTTGTGGTTTCAATTTAACAATAGTAGAAGAAATGGATATTAAAATACCACTCTGAAGTCACCTTGGTGGTAAAGAAGAAGAAGATATGCAAAAAGTGTAATCATTGTGAGAGGGAAAACTACGATAATTTTGAGTGTTTCAAGTTGCATCCATGCAAGATGTGGAGTTACAAATCACAATGAAAAAGTTTGCTTCAAGGAGTCCAAGAGTGACGTTCGCACAAAGCAAGAAACGAATCTTGCTATTGAAGCCAATGATGTTGACTATGCTTTTTAAAAACTTTTAAGCAAGGGCTTTTTTATTTTGATGTCCTTATTTGAGAGCTCTCTCTTTGAGACATCACAAATATGAGATTTTTTTTGTATTGGACACTTAATTTGAGTTCAAGCTGTTTTGTTCTGTTTTTAAAAGAACAAACATGTGTGAGCAGTATTCATTCTTAGTTCTGTACCCACTATTGAGCACTGATGATGTTAGTGGGGATGTCATAGTATTGAGTCGATACTGTGCATAATGGAGCTGATACGCTTTATAGGATTGTGGTTGACTACCATGAGCTTATAGGTGCACTTTCGTTTGAGGCTGAACCTGGGGTTTAATAGTACAACTCAAGAGCTATCCAATGATATATAACATCTCTGAGTTTGAAGAATCTAGCTACATCAAAAGTGAATCCTTAATTTTTAAAATTAGTATGAAAAGCATGTTTTAATTGTGAAAAAGCATTTGACAATTATCAAAATTATGTAATTTTTGATCCATTGTTATTATCTTTCCACATGGCAACTAAAAATTCTAAAATAAAGCTAATTATGACAATCCCGTGTATCACGGGGGAAATCCCATTGGGATTCACATAAGTGCTTTTTTTGTTGAGTTTTTTGGATGGCTTGTTGTGAGCCCAAAAACAAAGCTAAAAATAACTTATGAATGATGTGTGTGCAACTCTCCTCCCATCCATTTATACCCTCTTGTATTCTAAAAATAACAATGATCTGGAATGGTCTAGTGTCGCCATGTGGTCATCATGCAATACTTATCCCCATTGCTATTGAATACCTTAGGATATCCCTCGAGCTTGGGACCTTGGCTATGGCTCGCCCTTGTCCCACACACACATGGAATGATCCCTGTGGATCAATGTCTGACACTTTCTCCCCCTTCTAAAGATCATTGTCCTCGATGATCAATGAGGGAAAGTACTTGCGACCTTGAGCTTCTAATTCCCAAGTAGAGTCAGTAAGCGATAATCCTCTCCAGGCTACTAGATACTCTTGGATGACACGGTTCCTCAACCGTTTCTATCTCCGATCTAATATCCTATCTGGAGAATGATATGTGCTATCTCTTTCTTGCAAAGAAACAATACCCTCTATTAGATTATCCTCCCTGAAAAGATATTTTATAAGTTTATTGACATGAAACATTGGATGGACTCTGCAATATGGAGGAAGTTCTAATCGGTATGCAACCATACTAAAAATTGCATGTTTTCTCATTTTCTTTTAAGCAAAGGCTTGTGACTTGTTTATTTTCCGTTGCCACTCATTTACTTTAGGCATTCATACAGACTTTGAAAAAAAAATACAAACAAAAAATAAAAAAGTGATTGAAATCATATCCTACCATGGAACCAAGACCATCGTCACCTACTAGGAAAGATACACTCATGGAAGAGCATCCCGCAGATCCCATTTAGACCATGAGTGCTAGGATTATCTATCTAGAGAGAGCACTTCACGATATCTTGGACCACGTGCGTGGTTCCAAGAAAGAGGTAGTGACGTCCTAGCCTGACTTGCTAGGGATGGAGGTAGATGCTCCAGATGAGAATCCCGCTCTAGAAGTCCCAAGAGATATCATCCTAGTCAGAGAGGCCAAATGGAAGCTTAAGGATCTTGAGCCACCTAGATACCATGGCTAGACTAGTACTAGGATTGAAGATGCTGTTGAGGAGTGGCTTGGCTTGGCAAGCGAGAGTAGTGCTTCCGTTTGTGTGGAGATTTGGCTTTCCACGGATCAGTAGTTGCCTATGCTCAAATTGATACACATGCGAAGCAAAGTCAATGATTGGTCTCTTTCTCAGATGCTACTTCTTACTAAGGACTACATCGAAACTTGCTAGTCTCACTATCTCGAAATCCAATCTGTCCTCATAGGACAGGATGTGAATAGGCAAATCAACAACTCATCGATCCTATGTCTTAATTCCCTTCCCATCGGCTAACTCTATTGTGTAGGCATACTCTGACTGCACAATCTTTAGATGTAACCTCTTGACTAGTCGAGAACTAATGACATTATGTGTCGACCCAATGTTAGAGTACCTTGACAGGCTATCCTGCCATGACTCCCCTCATGACAATGAGTTGAGTATCTGGAAATTGAGATCCTTTCTGTGCCGCGGGTGAAAGCATAGCGCCTGGCACAATAGGGACCTTCTTCGTGACCGTCATGGCCACTATGGGAGATGAGATCTGAGATGGGGAATCTTCAAAGTCCTCATTTCCATCACTCCTTGCTTGAGCGGGATTAATAACTATGGTGGCTGCAATTTTCTTTTTCTTAGGACAATCCTTGAACAGGTGCTACCCTAGACATCCATAGCATAACCCCTCTTTCATTGCCTTCGCTTTCTACTGAGGGGTAAGAATAGACTTATTATAAGCTCTCTTAGTCAAAGAAGACACTTTCCTTTTACCTCGTGCAACTGTCTTGATCATGTGCACCTGCTTAGCCTCTCTAGAAGACTGTGCACTGATCGACCTAGGAGTAGGTGTGTGGAAGGATCGACTTACTTTAGGCCATGAGGACCTCTTACCCTAGGAGCCTATGCCCCTATGGCCATCCTCATAGACTAAAGCCATCTTCGTGGCCTGTGCGAAAGATTGACATCTCTCCTTCCTTACCAAAGGTCTAATGGTTTCTCTCTGTCCCAAGATGAACTTGTTGACTTGAAAAAACTCAGGGATAGTATCAGAGACTTTAAGAAGCACCTCTCTATACGTATCCGAGTACTGCTGAACTATTATATTCTTCTGACTCATGAAGAACCACGTGTCTAGGGCTCTAGACCTCTGATCAGGCGGTACAAAATTGTTATAGAGCAAGACTTTGAACTGATCCCAAATCGTGGGCTCTTTCTTATCTTGTTCTATTTTGTGCCATCACCTATGGGCGACGTCCATAAGGTTATACGTGGCCTGGTGAATTTTGTGCCTATCGTCTACGATATGACACAAACAGAAGCAGTGGTCCTAGTTGCTTAACCTCTGCTCAACAACATCAGAAGTCCTAGCACTAGTCGAGCCATGGTATCTATGCGGCTCATAGTGGAAAGCAACGTTTTAGCAACAGCAACGGCAACGGGTTAGCAACGGGTTAGAAACGAGGGCAACGTTTGGAGCTAGGAGTTGCGATAAAGTGATTTATTTTTCAAAATTTACATATATGTTTTTTCTAATATTTTGAATATTCTGGCATATGTAAGGTGGGATATGACTAGATATATCATAAATTGTAGTATAAGACATACATAACATAGATTATTGAATCTAGACTAGTCATTACATGATTTATCATTTACACTTATGTCAATAGTCAGATCAATCATTATAGAAGAGTACCCTTGGCTTTGAAAACCAAAGATGAAACTTTTGTCCAAGATGTGAAAGTGCATTACAAGAAGAACATGGGAAATCCAAAGTATCAATCTATTGGAAGATGAAAAGACCCAAAAAGAAAATTGTACATAAATGAATCTCTACTCTTCTAAAGCTTTCTATATCTGCCTCATTCTCCACATTTTTTGGATTGCATGTATTGAAGATTTTGGATAAGATTCTAGATATTTTCTTATCCCTCCTAAGAGAAATATCTATTTTGGTATTTTTTGGGTAGAAAAAAAAATGAAGGATAAGCAACGCGTTGCCAACGTCGCAACGTTGCGAAGTTGCGGTGGCGAAGTTGCGGACCGTTCGCAATGCGTTGCGATGCAACTATGATGCGGCTTAAGATCCTTAAGCTTCAATTTGGCCTCTCTGACTAGGATGCTATCTCTAGGCAATCTAGAGCTGAATGCTCATTTGGAGCATCTACTTTCATCCCTGGCAAGTCAGGCTCAGGCATCACTTCCTCTTTCTTGGAACCACACACGTGTTCCAAGATATCGTGAAGTGCGCTCTCTAGATTGGTAATCCTAGTGCTCATGGTCTGAATGGGATCTATGGGGTGCTCTTCCATGAGTGTATCTCTCGTAGAAGGTGACGATGGTCCTAGTTCCATGCTAGGATATGCTTTCGATCACTTTTTTTTTTTTGATTTTTTGTTTTATATATATATATATATATATATATATATATATATATATATATATATATATATATATATATATATATATATATATATATATATATATATATATATATATATATATATATATATATATGCTCTATATATACCTAAAGTAAATAAGTGGCACTTGAAAAATAAACAAGTCACAGGCCTTTGCTTAAAAGAAATTGAGAAAATAAGAAACTTTTAGTATGATTGCTATTCTTTAATACATATGCATAATAAATCCTAAAAATTTCGGGAGCATAACGTCGTCAATATGAAAATTTGGAAAAATATACTAAGTACACGTCATGCACTTTCTGCGAGAAAAACGGTAGAGGCAGGCACAATCTAACTATAAATCAACTGAAGGGGATTACACACCCTTACGTATTTCTTTGTGCTTGCGGCACGGTATTTTTATAAGAACACACCAAGCTCTTGTTCTTTCATCGTTGAACCTCCAAGAAAAATACTTACCTTCACCTGCAAACAAGAATTCATGCACCGTACAAGACTATACAACATCATAACTACGCATATACTAAAGATGCTATGCAAAAATGCATGTTCTATATGCGGCATGAATAAAAAAGAAAGCAGTAATGCATAATAATTGACCAAAACGCTTATCTGAAGGTCCTAAAGTTGATGCGCAGGTAGGTGCAGGTGCTGAAGATGGTCCACACTCCTTCCTTTTGGCTTTCCAAGACTCTCTCGATGGTAATTGCGTCAAGAAAGTGCTCAAACGGGGGTTGATGATTACGAATGGCCACAATCAAAGCTCTTCACAAGGTTGTGACTGAGTCCAAAAGATGGCTTATGACCACTCTTTGGAAAGAGCTTGTTGGAAAACAATGTCACATCAGTCCAAAATCCTATTAGGGTAGAAACCCTAATTTTGGTACTTAGTCATTTTTGGCACAAAAAATTAGGTAAAATTTTTATGAGCCTATCATGTAGAGCTTGAAGAGAGCTTTCTAATGGTATATGACATTCAGTCATCAGAGATCAGATTTGGGAGAAAACCTTAACCTTAATTTTCAGCTGATTTAGGGTTTTTACCTCATTTGATAGCTATCAGCTTACAGGTCATAAAAATGTCATCAAATCATTCATCAGGTGGTCAAAGGTTTCTTGCAAAGAAACAATACCCTCTATTAGATTATCCTCCCTGGAAATATACTTTCTAAATTTACTGACATGAAACACTAGATGGACTCTCCAATATGGAGGAAGTTCTAATCGGTATGCAACCATACTAAAAATTTCATGTTTTCTCATTTTCTTTTAAGCAAAGGCTTGTGAGTTGCCACTTATTTACTTTAGGCATACATAGAGACCAGGGTTGGATTGGTTCGTTTTCCAAACCCCCCTTAGGGCTTGGAACGTTCCGTTCGGAACGCACGTTCCAAACAGCGTTCGGAACGCTTACAGAGCAAATTTTTTTGGAACTTCAAATTCGAGTTCATACTTTGACTTTCCAGCTTTATTGACACAAAATATGATATAATCTTATGATATACACATGTGCAAATGTTTAATGCATATGTAGTGTAGAATGCAATGTGCACATATCTAATTTATATTACATAATAATAAATATATTTAATTTGATATGAGTCATCACACATGGCAGATGTGCATAATAATACTAAGTAAATACATATATAGATAATACTAATTAGGCATACATAGTGCACACTTGATATAATGCACATATGTCATATGACACATGCATAAATGATAAATACTAAATGATAATACATATAACATATATAATCACTAGTGGCAAGTAAGTATGCACACAAATACATATGATGGTGCATACATTCAACATTGCATTCATATATATATATATATATATATATATATATATATATATATATATATATATATATATATATATATATATATATATATATATATATATATATATATATATATATTATGATAACGTACCATACCGTTCCATATCATGGCGTTTGGTACGGCACCACGTTCCGTACGCGTACCGTACATGCCGTACCAAAAACGTTCAGTACCACCTTGATATAGACTTAAAAAAAAAAAATACAAACAGAAAATAAAAAAGTGACCGAAACCATATCCTAGCATGGAACCAGGACTATCGTCATCTACTAGGAAAGATACACTCATGGAAGAGCACCCCGCAGATCCCATTTAGACCATTAGTACTAGGATTACCAATCTAGAGAGCGCACTTCACGATATCTTGGACCACGTGCGTGGTTCCAAGAAAGAGGAAGTGATGTTTGAGCCTGACTTGCAAGGGATGGAGGTAGATGCTCTAGATGAGCATCCAGCTCTAGAAGTCCCTAGAGATAACATACTAGTCAGAGAGGCTAGATGGAAGCTTAAGGATCTTAAGCCGCCTAGATACCATGGCTAGACTAGTACTAGGACTACAGATGCTGTTGAGCAATGGCTCGACAAGCGGGAGTAGTGCTTCCGTTTGTGTGGAGATCTTGCTTACCACGGATCAGTAGTCACCTATTCTCAAATTCATACACATGCGAAGCAAAGTCAATGATTGGTCTCTTCCTCACATGCCACTTCTTACTAAGGACTACATCGAAACTTGCTAGTCTCGCTATCTCCAAATCCAATATGTCCTTGTAGGACAGGATCTGAATAGGCAAATCAAGAACTCATCGATCCCATGTCTCAATTCCCTTCCCGTCTGCTAACTCTATTGTGTAGGCATACTCTGAATGCATTGTCTCTAGATGTAACCTCTTGACTAGTCGAGAACTAATGACATTATGTGTCAACCCGTGTCAGAGTACCTTGACAGGCTATCCTGCCATGACTACCCTCATGACAATGAGTTGAGTATCTGGAAATTGATATCCTTTCTGTGCCGCTTTCTTCTGACTCATGAAGAACCATGTGTCTAGTGCTCTAGACCTCTGATCAGGCGGTACGAAATTGTTATAGAACAAGACCTTGAACTGGTCCCAAATCATGGGCTGTTTCTTATCTTGTTCTATTTTACGCCATCATCTATGGGCGACATCCATAAGGTTAAACGTGGCCTTCTGAATTTTGTGCCTATCGTCCATGATATGACACAAACAGAAGGAGTGCTCCCACTTGCTCCCACTTGTCGAGCCTCTGCTCAACAACATCAGAAGTCCAAGCACTAGTCGAACCATGGTATCTAGGCGGCTTAAGGTCCTTAAGCTTCCATCTAGCCTCTCTGACTAGGATGCTATCTCTAGGCTCTTCTAGAGCTGGATGCTCATCTGGAGCATCTACCTCCATCCTTGACAAGTCAGGCTGAGGCATCACTTCCTCTTTCTTGGAACCACGCACGTGTTCCAAGATATCGTGAAGTGTGCTCTCTAGATTGGTAGTAGGTGACGATGGTCCTAGTTGGTTTCGGTCACTTTTTATTTTTTATTTTTTTGTATATATATATATATATATATAGACACACACACACACATTTAAAAAAAAAAGGTATGCTCTATGTATACCTAAAATAAATAAGTGGCACTAGAAAAATAAACAAGTCACAAGCCTTTGCTTAAAAGAAAACGAGAAAGCAAGAAACGCGTGCTCAGCTGAGGATTAATCCCACATATGCTGTGAAGAAGCGTTGAAGGTGTGCATATATAGAGCTTGCTCTCGTTGACGTCTTCAACTCTTGGGAGAGAGTGTATAGAGAGCCCTCTCTCTCTCTCTCTCTCTCTCTCTCTCTCTCTCTCCCCCCCCCCCCCCCCCCCCCCCCCCCCCCCCCCCCCCCTTTTCTTCTACGTGTCCTCTGAGCGTGCGGGCAGCTCCACGACAATTGCAGGCAAGAACTCTGATCGCGAGCAGCTGAGTGCCTGGGCGCATGGAGATCTTAGGGAAAAGCTGAGGGGGGAGTCCTGTGGGCTCCTCTCACAACTCCTTTTGCTCTCCTGCATCCACAAAACTTCAAGGACTTCGGCTACATGCAAGAGCTTATGAAGATGATGATGAAGATCATGCAAAACAACTCCAAAAGAAAAAGGTACACAAAAAATCTCAAAAAATGCTTCTAAGTTTAACTCTGTGGTTCTAATTCCAAGTGTGAGCCCAAAAACAAAGCTAAAAATAACTTATGAATGATGTGTGTGCAACTCTCCTCCCATCCATTTATACCCTCTTGTATTCTAAAAATAACAATTGATCTGGAATGGTCTAGTGCCGCCATGTGGCCATCATGCAACACTCATCCCCATTACTATTGAATACCTTAGGATATCCCCTGAGCTTGGGACCTTGGCTATGGCTGGCCCTTGTCCCGACTCCCACACACACATGGAATGATTCCTATGGATCAATGTCTGACACTTGTGATGCAAGAAAGCATACTCTATATAAAAACAAGGTATTGGCTTATGAATTAACATTTTGAGAGAGCTTTTTTATGAGCTAGGCTTGGAGGGCGGGGCTCCTTCAACTTTGAGGAGGTGGAGATACTTTTCTTTATCATCTACAAGGTGTGGAGCAGTTTGGAGCTTATCAATTTGGAGGAGATCATTTTCAGCTTTGAAGATTGTGCAGATTTGGAGGTTGTGGAGTTATGGGCAGCTTATACTCGATGAATATACTCTATGCTATCTTGTAATTTCATGTACTCCATTATGGAATATAGTGAATATATTTGGGGCTTTGCTCCTTTCATCTCTCTCCTGTGTTGTCTATTCTCCATCTTGTCTCTATTTTCTCTATGTCTCT
Organism: Ceratopteris richardii; assembly: GCA_020310875.1. Classification (NCBI taxonomy): domain Eukaryota; kingdom Viridiplantae; phylum Streptophyta; class Polypodiopsida; order Polypodiales; family Pteridaceae; genus Ceratopteris; species Ceratopteris richardii. The sequence goes on along the minus strand of CM035439.1, from coordinate 3,382,548 downwards.
ATATTGATTATGGGCTTAAAAACCAACATAATTAAAAAATAATTCAATATAGATGTATGTTTTGTTTTCCCACTACATTTGTACTGTATCTTACGTATCTTTCCACCTAAGATCAGAGCAGCAATTATGGGGTATTTGAAGCTTGGTGGTGAATGCAAATTCTAGAGATGATGGCCCCTCCATACATTCAACTCCATGATTTCACAAAATGGAGGTAGGCCTTACATATTCTAAATGTTTGTAGTCCCCATATATATTTTTAGGTATTCACTCTTCCATCTTGGGATTGCCATACCCATGGGCCATATTACAGATGTGGCGATCGCTGACACAGTATCGGACACACTCTCTTCCTACCTTTTACTCTTCCAGTTATTTTTCTATTTTTGTGATGATGATGGGTGCACATGGATGACTTTATGGTGTGTGATAGCTAGAGTTTAACGCTAAATTGTTGATGTGATCTTTATCTCCTCTCCTTCTCTCCATTGCTTTACTATCTTGCACCCTTTGTTTTCCCCTTACCCACTAACTGACAGTTCGTGATTTCTATTTTTCTCAATTCAAAGCATGTACATTAAAGTCATTTTTTATTAACGTATTTTTGTAGGTGGTGCCAAGTTGTATGCAGCACGGGTTGTGAAGGTCCCTGATGAAATATCAAACAGGTAAATCTTCATATGAAGTGCCAAACATCAATACAATGTTATAGTACTTGATTTGTTCAAGCATTGCATGCGTTTATGCCATGTACACCTTACAATTTTTTAGTGATTGAAGTGTGATATGGTGCCTCAGGACTTATTACTATTATGAGTTTGCAACAGGGGACAATTACATTGCACTGGAAGCTGGTGCTTCTGGTGGCCAGGTTACTTTCTCTCTCTCTCTCTCTCTCTCTCTCTCTCTCTCTCTCTCTCCTCCTCGTGCGCGCGTGTATACACACACACACTCACACACACACATACACACACACTCTCTCTCTCTCTCTCTCTCTTACTCTTGCTGGCCCTCTTCTGTGTCTGTCTTCTCTGGGAATGTGGTGGTATTTGGAAAATGTATCAAGGGTATGCTAATCTTAACTTTGTCCATTTTGAGTTCAGAGCATAGTCACCAGGGGACGGTGACGTGTCTCGGGGACAGTGATGTCCCGGGGTCGAGGACGGGACCTGTACCGTCTCGGGGATGCCAATCCGGGACGGCACTCAAAATATGCTGATTTAAATGTTAATTTGAAATGGAAACCATTCATAAGAGTTTTGTTAGCTTATAAGAGCACAAATAAACAAGAAAATAGTAAAAAGAAGCTTTCCAAAGTGAAATATATGAAAACATGTGATGTGTTGCAGCGTCGCTGCTGCATTGTAGATATACACTGAATAAAAAAGAGTACGTTGTAGATATCATCATATCATATATCAAAAAGAGTACATCTCATGAATAAAACCAAAAAGATACAACCATGGCCCATATGGCATAGATGAATCATGATATATCTAAGATAACTCAAGACTAAAGTCTAAAGTGTCAAGGAGAATGCAAGTGGGGAGTTTGTGCTACATCAGTAGAGGTGGTAGTCCATGGTGCAATCTGAATCTCCACTTGCTCAAAGTATTCTGAATCATGTGCCTCTTCACCTTGCACCTTGTCTTCCATCTCCCATTGTGTAAAAGGATCTGAAGCCATGCTTAGATCCATCTTCATGTTCTTCACCTTGCACCTTGTCTTCCGTCTCCCATTGTGTAAAAGGATCTGAAGCCATGCTTTGGGTCTTGCGAAGCATCCTTAAATTTGCACTGACAAAGACAAGATCACTGGCACGTTGCACACCAAGTCTGTTCCTCTTCTTAGAGGCTACATGTGCATAAACACTCCATAGTTGCTCAAGGCAACTTGTAGTGCAAGCTTGGTTAAGTATCCTTATAGCCAATTGTTGCAACTCTTGACCATCAAATCCAAAATCTTCCCACCATAGAGCAGTGCCGACACGAAACCTCGACACGAAACCTTTCTTCTTGTGCATCTGCACATGAAAATGAAGCATCTTTCATAGTTCTGTATTTGGATAATTGATCTCTAATAAGCCTCCTCAATGCATTATCTGGGACAAGTCTCTCCAATATTGTCCTCCATCCACTTGCTACCTCCGGATCAGCATATTGTTTCTTATCTTGGAATTCAGGGTCCACCATGAATGCCGCTGCATGGAGTGGGGAGTAATAGGCATTCCATCGTCGAACACATTGATGAAATTTCTTCATACTTCTCATCCTCTTGCACTAGCTTCTTAAGTGACTCTATGGTTCGATCCATAGCTTCATATACTTTGCCAATGCATGGGTCCATCCACCACTCTTAGCAAGTGCACAAGTGGTCGCACGATATCCACTATGCAGCTAATATTCTCCCACCATGCTGCATTATCTGCCAGTTTTTTGAATTCCTTTCCTGCTGTAGTGGAAGCCTCTGGCATTGCTGCAAATTCATCACTCATTAGTAGGCCTCTTAAAACACCACTACACTTCACAACATGGTGTAACATGATGAAATTATATGCAAATCGTGTTTCAGCATATTTCAGCAAAACAAGAATAGATCTTTTGCTGAACTCATTCTTCACACGTGTATGATTGTTGATGAAGCTCACTAATGCATTTGCCTCATTGATTGAAGGCAAAATCCAATCCAAGGTGCCAATGTCTTTGAGAATATTATTTAGGCAATGAGCCATGCAAAAACAAACACTGATATGCAAAAACAAACACGGATTTGGGAAGCTGCTCTGTTTGCGGCTTCTCCATCTGCTACAATGGCTACAACATTTGTTGGATCCACCATTTCTATGGCACTTGCCCACTCAGAAGCAAGCACATAGGCTGATTTTCCTGTCTCAGATGCATCATGGGATGATACATCTCACCTCCGGAGTAAGCGACAACTCCATGGATAGATCGTCGTTGAGTGTCACTCCATCCATCCACGAGCAAGGACACTCCATTTCTTTCCCATGACTTTCGGATGTTCTCACATGCGGCTTCCACAAGTTTCTTCTCCTTGTCTAATAGAGTCGTACGCAAACTCTCTGAAGTGGGAGGAACATATTGTGGTCCATATTCCCCTACTTTTTTCATCATCTCCTTGAAGTACGGTGATCTATGAACAAAAAGAGAATTTACATTATACAAATGGCAAACAATTAGGTAAATTGAAAATTCAGTTATGCCATATGAATTATGATTACTTACCGAGCTGCATTGAAAGGAATGTGGTCATGATAGAAAAACCTCGCCACTGCCATGTCAACCTCTTCCTTCAATTTGGGATTCCATTTATCATCAAGGGTTTGTTGACGATGAATACGTCCCACTCCATATGGTGTGGAGCTTACAAATGGCATATCTTTTGGTGTGGAAAGAGGATGAGGTCGAGCCGTCGTTGCCGGTGAAGATGCCTCCTTGGAAATAGAGGTAGAAGTTCTCACAAATGATGCGGGATTGACGGGAGCTTGTGAAGCACGACGGGCATGCACATGGGCATCACTCACAGCAAGCTTGTTGAGAAGTTCTTGTTTTTTCTCCGAAGTGATGGCATTACAAAACTTTACTTCATTGCCACTGAGCACTCTCATGAAGAAGATGGGCACGCACCTTGTTCGCTCCTCCGGTCCTTTTGTATCCACATAATTTGCATGTCCATGGTTTTGAACCACCTCCTTCTCCGGCGGACATGGGAGAATCCACCTCTTCCCACCATGTCCATTTTGCGACGGCCTTCCTTCTCTTGTATGCATAGTTCAACGAGAGTTTTAAAAACGAGTTTTAAAAACGGGTTTTAAAACGTTTAGTACGTAGAGTACTAAAAAAAAGGAAATAAAAAACTAGTATTATATTTCTTCGCAACATTTTCTAATTTTTGTTTTTAATAATCCATGAGTAATGCACATCTAACATTCCTTGACCTATGTAATGCTAAAAACACACAAAAAAAATGATTTAAAGACTACTACCTTATAAAAGATAATACATGTTGCGGCCTATGGGTGTCGACCCGTAGGTATGCAATGTCATGGTTATAAGGTCTATAGACTTAGAAGACATGAGATTCAAAGCTAAAAACTTAAGATTGAATGATGAATTCCAATTTCAATATGTACCATGATTCATATGGGATAGTGATCACATACATGTGATTACATTAAAGGGGAAAAATAGATAAATGATTATCCTGACATGTAAGTTGTTGCTCATTCAATAAGCTATAACATTGAAGTTCAAATATAATTTATTAATCCATGGACCATGAAACATCAATTAAATGAACCATAAAACATTGATATCAATGGTCCAAAGTGAAAAAAAAGTATTTTTATGGCCCCAAAGTAGTAAAAAACGTTTTTATCATGCAAACTGTGATAAAAAACGTAAAAAAACGTTTAGTACGTTTTTAAGTACTAAACGTTTTTTATTTTTGATAAAAAACACGTTTTTTTCAACTATGCTTGTATGTGCTTGATGAAGAGGCCATAATGGCTGGTCCTACACTCCAAATGAAAGAGAGGAGGAAGGTTTAGAACTCCAAAGGGTAAGTTCTTGAGCCTTGAGGAGAGGACTCAAGAGAGGGGCTGCTGAAATCACTCTCCTAGAAAGGCCCAAAGGTTAAGAGGATGGAGAGGGCTGCTGAATATGCAAGGGTGCACACCAAGGTAGCTCAAGAGAAAGCTGAAGGTAAATTGTGTGTTTTGAGGGCAGCAAACAGCCCCTTTTATGCTTGCTATGGGGCCCCAAAAGAAGCCTCTAGAGAGAAAAGTTGGGCGCAAAATTTTAAAGTTCAAAAATTCAAATTTTTTTCGGCGAAATTTTTTCCCTCCAAATCCAGGCGTCCCCGTTTGGCGTCGTCACAAGAAAACGTCCCGAGACGGCGTCCCGGGGACGGAAGCATGTTATGACGGGCTTTTCGGGACGGGATGCGTTCCGGCTGGGCGTCCCATGAAAAATGGAAGGGGGGACGGCGTCCCGGCATCCCTTGGGCTCGGGGATGCGTCCCCCTGTGACTATGGTTCAGAGCTGTGTAGGTTAATATTCCTTCAATAAAAATATCAAGGTGTGGAAAGGAAAGTATGGAGGATAAACTGAAGCAAAGGCATGCATATCAAGATTCAACTACAACTTTCTTTTGGGGTTGTTGGAAGACTCGATATAGGAAGCTTCCTCTCTATTCTGCATCCGACAAAGAACTATAGGAACTTTCTTTAGGGTTTCTTAAAGTAATCTGATCTCTACTCAGATATGTGGGAAGGAGTGTGCACCTATGAATGAATCAGAGACTAAAGCATCTGCATATATGCGTTGCTTTATCTATAATACCATAATGTTGGAAGGATGAGTTTGTCTCGAAGGTGGTGTCGTAAAAGAGGCTATTCCTAGCATGCTCAAATGCTTCTTATAGAGCAGAGATTCTGAGCAGACATGGATGATCATATTGATTCTCCTCATATGTGAGATCTTAGCATCAGCATTGTCCAAGATATATATCACTTTATATATCTGAAAATCCGATTATGCTGATTCTCCTAGATGCAAAGATTCTACAAGCTTGGAATATAAGGAATTCAGATGAACTCCATGCTTTAAAAATCAACTGTGGGGATTTTGTTCTAACTCTCATTCAACATATGTCTAGGGCAAGTGAGGCATTGAGTACATTGAGCAGTAAGTATTAGATGCAGACTCGGACATGCATCCAAAATCTGGAGAATCAAATGGAAGTAGAGAAGTTTGTCGAAGGAGAGAAGGAAAAGGCATCTATCTCTCAGACCAAGAAGCCAAATGATCGAATGTCTTGTGCAGGAATACAAAAAACTAGCAATGATTTAGCTCGAAGGTGCCTACTCATAATACTCAGGTGAGACCTTAAGCTTTGCTGCATGAGGATTTTTGTTCACTATCAACAGAAGAGGAGTTGCAGCTCAAAGCCCAAGCAGGAAGTAGCAATGGAGATGCTACATTCTCCACCAATGCATGTGGTTCCTCAACCAAAGGTGATAGTGACAAGAAGAGTGGTAGTAAGAAGAAGTTCCAATGATAGTGCTTTCATTGATACACAATTGTAGATTGTCGTGTCAAGAAGCCAAATGAAGAGTGTAAGGAAGAGACAAGTGCAGCTGAGGTAGAGTTGGTATGCTCCTCAACATAAGAAGTATTAATTGTAGATTCATGGGTACTGCATGATGGTGCATCCTGTCATATGGGCAATGGTATAAAGGCTTACCTAGTTCTATTCAGGGATATATATTATTTCCTTTGTGACTGCGAATTTTGTGTGGTCTAAAAACCAAAAGAAAAAGAAGGAACAATCTATATGAGCTAATTGCTTGTATATGTGAGAAGTGGAGAATGACATGCCTGAGACTCACCTCCTAGCCTATTTATAGCCCTTGCATAGTCACCATCTAGAGTTCTCTCGAAGGTCTTTCTACTCATCTGGCCATCATGAGTAGGTACCTCGTATGAACTCTCTGGCTTTTGGCCTTGGCTATCCCTCGAGCAAGGAACTTCTCGTTCCTCCAAGCATGTGCATCTCTAGAATATAACACACTCTCCCCCTTCTAAAGATCATTTTCCGGAATGATATAGAAGGAGCTATAAACCTGGGAATCAGAATCTATGGTTCCAAATAATAAGAGTAGAGTGTGCTAGATGTCTGAAATACTAGATAATCAAAAAGTGGACAACTCATCTCTCTTCTTCTTATCTAGCATTTCCATCCATAAATAGTAGCCCTTGCTTTGGTCATATATAGGAATCCTCTAATGCCCAATGAGTCCATATGTGTGCAGCATAAGTACTCGGAATACCTTCGGACTCCCTATGCCTAGACCTTGACCACTAACTTATGACGGCTTGTCACCTATAGAGACCTTGGCAGCTTTCCTTTGTCTCCCTTGAATACCCACTGAAAGCTTGTCATATGGTATAATCATGCAAAATCACTTACTCCACTAGAGTAATGAAAAAAAAAACTATGCTCATCCAAAACAATCTAACTATGTCCCCAATCTCTGTGAGAAAATACTAAAAATAAATGGAAATCTTTTCCAAATAGTGCTTAATCTTTAAGCTCAAGTAAATCTGCTTGATTTACTCACTGTAATGAAATGAAACTCAAGAAAGTATGATCATGATTCAAACTATGAATCCAAGATGACAATTTGTCAATGATCTAGACTATGGACCAAAATGTCAATCTGTCAATGATCCAAACTATGGATCACAATCTCGATCTATCATATATAATAATCCAAACTGTGGATCAAAATGTCTCCCATATAAATTAAGTCCCAATCCACTCTGTGAAACTAAGTCCATCATGCCAAGTGAAGACGTGCTAAGAAAGTATAGCAACTGGTGGAACTACGACTTCCTTTTCAATAATAACATGCACAATGTTGCATGTGGATGAAACTTGCTTTATCTCTGACGACCATTTGATCATCACTATGATCAAATCATTCCCAACTAGGAATGAGGTGTCTCTAGTAAACTATTGTAATAATCTGATACTCATAGATATACTGAGGACCATAATGTGAGTCCACTAAATACATTTAAAAATAGTAAGTAGATGTGTGCACACTCATAGCCCACTAGGCTAAGCATCTAGCTCACCTCATACACACTATGTATGAACCATGGCCTATCCTTAGGCATATCAAATAAAGTAGTACGCATCTATGAATTTCTTCTCAATGCAATTGCCTATTCACAGTTCTTATGTGCAAACCTTGCTACTCCGCTTCTAGGCTACTAGCCTACAGACTTGCCTTGTTTGCGATCACATACAGAGCGACTGTCTCAACTGCCCCTCTGCTGTCCAATAATAAGAAGATCATATGAATGAACTCCAAATCATATCAAAAATAAAATCTCAGAGACTTCTCTCCTATACCATCTGTCCTATACCTAGGTAGAATACACAAAGTTTGATGTCCCATACCACCAAACTTTATACCCTACATAAATGCGTGTACAAGATTAAAGTCGAACACTTCTCTCAAAACAATAAGAATAAATCGGTGAATACTCACAACCATAAACAATAATAACGAAATCATGAAGTGTTCCTGATCTTGAAGTATTTCCTTCCCTCTATGGAAAGAACAGTCATTCCTATGACTATCACTCATAGCTATATGTAACATCAACTCATCTTGAGTTGAGAAATGAAGAAATATAGGGTACATTAACTCAACTAGAGTTTTGAAGGATGCGGCTTGCATCAAATATCAACTCATGCGACTTGAATCAAACATTAACTGACAAGAAATTTAAATTTATACAACTTGTATCAATCCAAAATAGATGAAATTAGAACAGCTACTAAAGTTCTCCTATTCCATGCTCTCATGGCACTATATATATTATTGAAAATTTCGACAGAGTCTTCTCTGTCCTACTGAGAATGATCACCATAAACCAATGATCAATGAACAAGCATACAGGGCATGTCTAGACCATGGTGATCATACAATATCAAAAAATATCATTAAAACTACCTGTGGAAAATCTTTTCCTTTCAGCAATATCTCCTACATAAACAATTTTCAATAGAAAGAGATTAAAATTTAACTTTAATTAGCTTTTACTTATGCAAAATCTATTAAATTTTCCAACCTTATATAGCTTTTTGCAAGCTTTCATTATGCTAAAAAATCACTTGATGTAGCCCTTAGACCGATCAAACAAACTCCAAATTTCATTTTCTTTGTGCCCAAATCTAAATGAACTTATCTAGTTTGGTTTCATCAAATTCCAATTAAAAATTCAATCAAACATCATTCAAATCTATCATTCTATCTCTGATACACTTGTGCTTAGGTGAGCCTAAAAACAGTGCTTCTGCACCTTTAGAATATGTTCTAACTATGAAGATAAATTCCAAAATCTTTGAATTTCGGGTATATCATAGAGTCTATAGTGGAGTAGTAGCTTCTCCAAGAAAATCTTTTAAAATTGGAGCTTCAAATATGAAAATATCATGTGTTCATCAGACACAAGTACCACTGTTTGGAAAATCCTCGCCAGAGATTGTTTTAAGAAAATTAGGTCATTTGACCTAGCAAATGATATCCGATTTCTTTCAAATTTTAATGGAATATAGCTTCTAATATCTACCTATATGGATATAAATGTCATAGTATTTGGACATTGGAGTCTTTCACAATGACCAAAATACTAAGCCTCTATACCTGTAATATTTTAAAAATTTGCAGAGGCTAACTTTTACTCTTTTCTTTATATCTCTTAAATAGAGATACATTTCATCTTGATGTTTTGTGAGCATCATCTGAAGGTGTCTAGCTAAGTTTAGAAACAAAAATCATCCAAATTGAGTAAATGAGCTAAGAGAACCAATCACCTCTAGGTGACATGGTCTCTAGTCATTTCATAAATTCGAGAGGATGCACGTTGATGTGCAAAGGTTCTTTGATCTATCAAATGATCTCTAAAAATGATGAAAATTTGTATACACATAGTGCTTGTATCAAGCTATCATTTCCAACAAAAATCATTTAATTTGGATCTACCAATGAAGAGGAATGCCCTTTGTAACAGGCCTATGTCACTTGTTTCAAGCCTTTACCTCTATTAGTAGCACTTCTAGTGCAAAGGTCATTTGACCTTTGTAAAAGTATCCAAATTAGTCGAAAATTGGTCAGCTTAAAGAAAAGCCTATGAGAGCTTAAAGAAAAGCCTATGAGCTACTTGCCCTCCAAATTTCAATAAATTTGGGCATTCCCTTAAAGAGTAGCATCCAAATTTCTATGAGGCTGTTACCTCACTAACTATTTGCTCAATCATTTTTTTAAAATCTAAAAATGACAAGACATGTATAATCCTTATGATTATACATACTAATTCATTTTCTTGGATGGATTATGATATGGAGACATATCCATGCATATAATGATTGTCTAGATCAATGCAAACCAATTAACTATCCAAATCGTATAGTGGAAAAATCAACTCTTTACATAGTATCCACCTTTCAGTGAAAGTGTATATCTATGGATGTCATTCTATTCATTGTGCTTCTTGCACATTCATTAACCTCATAAAAAAAAACAATCACATACAAGCATTTAATACTTGTATTGATGATCATAACCATAACACAAACTTGTGCCGACTAAAGATAAAATTCTATATCAAGTACATAGATTCCCATGCAGAACAATCCATGTGCTCATGAGTTACTAAACGATGACACATCTTAGTTGTTCTTGATGGATATACTTTTCCGTTTACTTTCTAAAGGCAAAATTAGCCTACACATGGTACGTGTATCACATATCTCATGCTCACCCTAACTCATCGTGGTGATATATAAAAGTGATCTTCTATAGACAGAAAATGCATCATGCACTTCAACTTTTTAGAAATCATATCGTCTATGTATGCATGCATTCACTCATGCATCTTCTTCTCTACTTTAATCAATTTATATGCGTTTAGTTATGCACACATAAGACTTCCTCTCTTTCACAACACATTATCACTCTAGTTCTTGTGGAGAATGAGTTCTCCTATGCGCAACGGAAGTGGGTAGTGAACCCTTGTATGTCCAGCACTTGGACAAACATCTGCACCTTAGATAGCTTGCTGCTCTCGATACAAAACTCAAATGGACTTGAGACTTTAGTCAATCAAAGTAGACAAAGAGAGCTTTCTAACAACCTATAAATGACTTAATTTGAACAAGTTTTGATTAGGAAACACAACTGTCAAAGATGACCTACCTGTCCACACAGATATGCTAAAGAACTGAGCTTCACTCTCGGACTGATAACTCTATGAATATATATCCTTTGAGAAAGATATTTGATATAGAGAAAGTAGACACAAATAGCTTTCCAACAAGATAAAAATCAAGTAATTTGGATGAGTTTCGATCAGGAAACTCAACTCACCAAGATAGACCACTTGCACACATAAGTACACTGTAAAACTGGACTTTACTCTATGACAGATATCTCACAGAATATGAATGATCTGAATGAGATATTTGAGACAGTGAAAGTAGATGCCAAGAGCTTTCCAAGAAGACAAAAACCACGCAATTTGGATATGTTTTGGTTGGGAAATTGAACCGACCAAAATAGACTACCTATCTACACAGGTATATTGAAAAACTGGAGTTCACTCTTTCACTGATATCTTACAAACTACATAAGCTTTCTAAGAGATATTTGATATGCAGAAAGTACACGAGATAAGCTTTCCAATTTCTTAATTTTTTCCTTTTTTCCTCTACTTTTCCTTTATCTTTATATTTGGTAAATTTATCCAAGCATGGCTCATATGAAAATGAGCTTGTACATTTATCTTCAACACTCCCCCTCAAGCTCATTTGGGAGTTATCTTCAACCATGTCCTGTAAATTTATCACATCCTTGAAGCCTTTGAGTTTAGAAGCATCCAAGAACTTTGTAAACATATCTGCAACCTGCTCTTTGGTTCTAATGAACTTTATCTCCACTTCTTTGCTCTTTGCTGAGCACCTTCTCTCTTACATAATGGTAGTGGACCTCTATGTGCTTGCTCCTTGCATGAAACATAGGATTGCTCGCCAAGTAGATACTTGACATGTTATCACCATATATAGGGATGGTTCCAACTTGCACTCCAAGATCAGCCAAAAGCTTTTTAATCCACATTGGTTCACATGTGGCAAAAGCTAATTCTCTATATTCAGCCTCCATAGAGGAAAGTGCAACAGTAGGTTGTTTCTTTGAGCTCCATGTGATAGGTTTGCTTCCTATCATGAACACATAACTTGAGGTTGATCTTCTATCTTCCTTTGAACCTGCCCAATCAGCATCACTAAAGCCTTTGACCTGCAGTTCTTCATCAAACTTGTAAAACAAAGCATGATTAACCATATGCTTTATGTATCTCAACACTCTCTTGGCTGAATTTAAGTGTTCACTTGTCGGGGCTTGCATAAACTGAGAAAGTACACCAACAACATAAGACAAATCAGGTCTTGTAATGTTTGCATAGATCAATGATCCTACAATGCTTCTGTATGTCATTACATCTTCCAATGGTTCTCCATCATTCGAACAAATCTTTGTATTTGTGTCCATGGGTTGAGTGAGTGGTTTGCATTCACTCATTCCAAATCTGAAAAGAACATCCAACAAGTACTTCCTTTGCATCAAGCAGATGCCACTCTTTCCATAAACAACTTCAATTCCTAAAAAATATTTCAGCTCTCCAAGATCTGAAATTTTAAACTCCTTACCAAGCTTCCTTTTGATATCTTTAATCCTTGTAACATCATTTCCTGTTATGATGAGGTCATCGACGTATATGCAAATATATACCTCTCTATTTTCTTGCTTCTTCATGTACGACGAAGGATCTGCACTACTTGGGTTGTATCCACACTTAGTTAGATACTCTACCAATCTCTGATTCCATGCTCTTGGTGCTTGCTTCAAGCCATAAAGTGCCTTCTTCAACCTGCAAACAAAATCTGGATGGTTTTCATCTTCAAATCCAATCGGTTGACTCATGTATACCTCTTCTTGTAGTTCTCCATTAAGAAAAGCATTTTTTATGTCGAGTTGATATAATGGCCATCTCCTTGAAGCACCAATTGCTATTAGGCTTCTGATAGTTCCCATCTTTGCAACAGAGCTGAAAACTTCATCATAATCTATGCCTTGTGTTTGTTTAAATCCTCTGGCAACTAATCTAGCTTTATATCTAGCTAGTGAACCATCAGCATTCCTCTTTACTTTAAACACCCATTTGTTTGGAACAATCTTCATACCTTCTTTCTTTGGCACTAGCTCCCATGTGTGATTATCTTTGAGAGCTTTGATCTCCTCTTTCATAGCTTGCTTCCATTCCTTTTGTGTGCAAGCTTCTTCATATGTCTGAGGCTCTTTGTCTTTGATAACCTGCATCATGTATGCAAAATGTGTCGCCATAAAACTATCATAACTCAACCTTTGAGTTGGATACCTTGTCCTTGAAGATCTTCTTTCATTGCCTTTAGAAAGTTTCTTCTTTAACCTATTCAACTTTACCATCGGAGTGATTACCTCTTCATATTTTTCTTCACTTGCATCTACCTCACTGTTTGGAGTACTACTTGCTTCTTCGGCTCTACTATGAGCTGAATTTGGAGACAAAGAATGGCTCCCCCTCCATGTTGAACATTCTTCATTTGATATAGATGCCTCTGGACCTGAAGCCTTTGTGCTTGATTGTTGAACTTCTCTTTGATTTGTTCTTGCATAATCATCACAATCTTCTTCAAGAATCTTTTCCTTTCCTTTATCTTCATACCATTGTCTTAGTTCATCAAAGACCACATCTCGCGAGACTCTTAATTCCTTTGTTCTAGGGTTGTAACACTTGTATCCTTTTTGCTCCGTCGAGTAGCTGATGAAGATGCATTTTTCTGATCTTGGTTCCATCTTTGTTCTAACTTCTTGTGGAATGTGAACAAAGCAAACACATCCAAACACTTTGAGGTGTGTAAGATCAGGTTTCTTACCGGAATATACCTCTTCTGGAGTCAAGTGATGTATTCCCGATGTTGTGCACCTATTCATCAAGTAAATGGCGGTTGTGGTAGCTTCAACCCAGTAGTACAATGGTACCTTCATCTCGTTGAGCATGCATCTTGCAATTTCAGCAATTTGCCTATTTTTCCTCTCAGCTACTCCATTTTGTTGTGGTGTATACCTACAAGTGAATTGCCTTTTGATCCCATTCTCTTGTAGAAAATCTGAAAATTCTTTGGAGAAGTATTCTCCTCCACCATCGGACCTTAAGGTTTTGATAGACCTTCCTGTTTCCTTTTCAACTTCAGCTTTGAATCTTTTGAATATAGAAAACACCTCTGATTTTTGCTTTATACAAAACAGCCATACCTTTCTTGAGTGATCATCAATGAAGGTGACAAAAAATCTATTACCAGCCATTGATGCCTTTTGGGTTGGTCCCCATACATCCGTGTGTATCAAGTCCAAGACATTTGGAGCCACATAATTGCTCCTCTTGAATGGTTGCCTCGTTTGCTTTCCTAGTTGACAAGCTTCACATAACTCATGTAGTCCAATGCTATTAAATTTTGGAAGACCTCTTACCACTTCATGTTTGCTCATGTCCTTCAGCTTTGGAATGTTGATGTGTCCTATTCTTTTGTGCCATTAGTCCAGCTCTGAAATCTTCTTGTTCCCACATTGAATGTACATGACCTTTCCATGTGGATGTTGGACGTCCAAAGTGAACATCCTTCCTTCTCTTCTACCTCGAGCAATGACCTTGAAGCCTTCCTTTGGATTCTTTATGAAGCACCCATTCTCATTGAATATGACATGATAACCCTTCTCTACCATTTGTCCTATTGAAATCAAGTTCTTTGAAATTGTAGGAACATGAAGAACATTAGATAGTACCTTTGCTTTGCTTGTATCTCCAAGCGTTATATCTCCAATGTGTTCAATCATGTGTTGAGTATCATCACCTGTTTCAACACATCTTTTTCCACTTGGTACCTGTAGATTAGTGAACAAACTTCCTTGGCATGACATATGGTTACTACAACCTGAATCAATGTACCATTTTTTGTCATCTTCACAAGAGCTTCTATACTCATGTCTCATTGCAAGTAGTGTGTCCTTGCTTCCTTCACTTGAGGTGCTTGCATAGTTGCTTTGGTTCCTTTGATTGCCTCCATTTGGTCTTTCATTCTTCAGCCAACAATCACTAGCATAGTGTCCTACTTTACCACAATGATAGCATGTTATACCTTTATGAGAATTGTAGGAGCTTCGGCCTCTTCCTCTACTTCTACCTCGATCTCTTCCTTGTGTGTTGGCATTTGATGCATCCTTGTTGTCTTCCGAATTGTTTTGATTGTAGTTGGAGTGGTTGTGACCTCTTCCTTTTCCTCTTGAGCCTCCTCTTGAGTTTCTTCCTTTGCCTCGACCTGCATATAACATTTGGTTGTGGCTGTCCTTTCCTTTGGGACCACCGAAGCTAAGCTCTTCTGTGACAAGATGAGGGATTAGTTGTTCAAAACCTGGATATACATCTTTCAAGTTAATGGAAGTTATAAAAGGCTTCCATCTTTCATCTTCTCTCAACCCATTGAGAGTATAACACACAAGATCTTCGTCTTCAACCGTTGTGCCAATAGAAGCTAAAGCATCGCTTAGCTCCTTAATCTTCAACGTATATTCAGCTATGGATTGACTCGAACTTTTCTTGATTGTGTTCAACTCATTCTTGAGTTGAAGTTTCCTAGCTTTGGTATTTGTTGAATGCATCCTTTCAAGAGCTTCCCAAGCATCCTTAGCTTTCTCTAGATGTTGAATATGACCTACCATTGCATTAGTAATGACTTGCGAAATGAGGAACATGACTCTCCTATTTCTCTCTTCCCATTCTTTTGCTTGCCTCCTTTGGACTTCGGTGGCCATAGCTTGATTGATTTGAGGTTGAGCATCATCGCCGCTCACAATACCCCATAAGCCTTTGCCCATTAGGTAGCTGGTCATTCTAAACTTCCACACGGGATAGTTATCCTTGTCCAACTTCTCTACTTGTTGCCCCAAGTGAGCCATTGAAGAGTATCAAAGACTTTGAGAGTTACCTCGAATAGTTATAGTCCTTTGCTCTTGCGTTTGTGAAGCTTCCTCTTGTTTTGTAGCTCCTCTTTTGCTTTGCTTCAACTCCAGCTCTAATGATGAAGCTTCAGCACCAAGTTCGCTCTGATACCAACTGTGGAGAATGAGTTCTCCTATGCGTAACGGAAGTGTGTAGTGAACCCTTGTATGTCCAACACTTGGACAAACATTTGCACCTTAGATAGCTTGCTGCTCTCAATACAAAACTCAAATGGACTTGAGACTTTAGTCAATCAAAGTAGACAAAGAGAGCTTTCTATCAACCTATAAATGACTTAATTTGGACAAGTTTTGATTAGGAAACACAACTGTCAAAGATGACCTACCTGTCCACACAGATATGCTAAAGAACTGAGCTTCACTCTCGGACTGATAACTCTATGAATATATATCCTTTGAGAAAGATATTTGATATAGAGAAAGTAGACACAAATAGCTTTCCAACAAGATAAAAATCAAGTAATTTGGATGAGTTTTGATCAGGAAACTCAACTCACCAAGATAGACCACCTTCACACATAAGTACACTGTAAAACTGGACTTTACTCTATGACAGATATCTCATAGAATATGAATGATCTGAATGAGATATTTGAGACAGTGAAAGTAGATGCCAAGAGCTTTCCAATAAGACAAAAACCACGCAATTTGGATATGTTTTGGTTGGGAAACTGAACCGACCAAAATAGACTACCTATCTACACAGGTATACTGAAAAACTGGAGTTCACTCTTTCACTGATATCTCACAAACTACATAAGCTTTCAAAGAGATATTTGATATGCAGAAAGTACACGAGATAAGCTTTCCAATGAATGTTTAAACGCACAAAATGGTTACATATGCACGGAGATATGAGCTCTGCAACAGAGCTGTGTACAAACTGACGTGCGGCTGGAAGAAGTCTAAGGGACGCCAAAATGACAAAATGGCCAGATCCGATTACTGGGAGCTCTTGCCTCTTTCTCTCCTTGTTTTGAATGTGCTCCCACTTCACTTTTATAACCAATGAGCATGTGAAGAAGTTTGTGCCTCCTTCTTAACTAAGCACTTTCTCCACTACATGCTACTAACTACAAGGCAAGATATTATATCTCTTACTCATCGTGAAGTTTTGACTAGACTTTTTCTTTTATTATTTTTTCCTTTTTTCCTCTACTTTTCCTTTATCTTTATATTTGGTAAATTTATCCAAGCATGGCTCATATGAAAATGAGCTTGTACATTTATCTTCAACAGTTCTCACATTGCATATAATGCCATATGGCTACAAAAATTTTGGCAGCACTTCCCGCGTGAACAAATAATAGCCATGATACAATGCTACGTATCAGCTTAGTGGTTGGCAAACCACTTTCTTTACTCCAGAAACCTGCAAATAAGAAACTTTTTCAAAATGTGTTGTTGGGCACTACACTTCCTCATAACAAGGTCTTTTCTTGCTCCAATACTTGCACCGAGATCTTGAAACACACAACAACAACAACCTGTGCATGCTTTTATGAATCAGCATAAGGTAGTGTAACTTCATGTGCATAGATGCACATTCCCATGTTAGTTTCATAACATTGGAAGAGAATAAATGCGATGCAAAAAGTATCTAAATGAATATATTTGAGAGCAAAAACATGGTGAAAAGGTATGCAAATCAATTCATTCCTATCCAAACTGGTTCAAAATATGATTAGGAACTCCTAATTATCATAATTGGACACTCAAGTAATTCAAAAAGAGTTTTTCGCCAGTCAACAACTATTAAAAAGCTTGTGCAGAGATGACTTGAAATGGTCAAAATATGGATTATAACAATCAAAAGAAAGCGCTTGAAGTCTAGAATCCATATGAATTTGAATTTCTTGATTTGGATATCCTATGAGGATGTTATGGCCAAGACAATGGAGCTAGGTGAGTGGGCAACATCTTTCCTTGAAGAGATATGCAGAGAACTAAATACTCTCTATAGATGCTTTTTAATTATCCAATGATAGCTTCGAAGCACTCGTTGGAAAGCCCTTGGAGTCTACTTTCTATATCAAGTGGAATCATCCAATTTGGGTTTGATATGCGAGAGTTATGTCCATTGCTCTTCCTCTTACTTCCTATCTTTTTTTTTTCTCTTTCTTTACTCCTCTCTCTTTCTAATCTTTTCATTCTCTCTCTATTCTTCACTTTATCTCACTTCGGATCTCATTCTTTTGTCTTTCTCTTCTTTCATCCTTTCTCTTTCTCCTTCACTTTCTTTCTCTCTTTCTTTAATCCTTTCTCTTTTTTTTTTTTTTCCCTTCTTTGATGAATCTCTCTTTCTTCTTCCATCTTTTCTTCTTTTCTTCTCTCTCTATTTCTTTCTCTCTTTCTCTCTCTCTCTCTCTTGACATGTCTCTCTTCCATTATCTCCTTCTCTTCCTCTTTTCTTCATTCTCTTTTTATGTTTCTTTCTCCTTCTCTTTCTTTCTCTCTCTCTCTCTCTCTCTCTCGTTCTTTTCTTTCTCTTTCTTTCTCATTCTTTCTATCTCCAATTTTTCTCTTTCTTGCTTCTCTTTCTTTTCTTTCTCCTTTCTCCTTCTGTCTTTCCTTCCTCCCTTTCTCCTTCTCTCTTTCTTTCTCTCTATCCCTTTTTCCTTCTTTTCCTTCTTGTATTAAATGTGTACCGGAAATGCACAGTACAAAATAGTGCAAGCTGTTGGTCACCAAGCTATGTTGGCTTAATGGTCAAGTCATTGGTGGCTGTTGTCGGAGGTCGTGGGTTTGATTCCTGACCTCTGCAAGGCACCTAATCGGTTCTCTTATACAAATTAGAAAAGAATTACCTGTTGATGAATGCATGCACATGTATACTACTACGTTTTCTAGCCGCCTTCGAACCCCCTCTATGTATAATCGAAAACTTCCTTTCTTTTGTTGCAGTTGGAGGTTGGCCAGCTATCCGCGACGCATTCTTTCGACCTCCACGCGAACTCCCACGAAGATGATGAATTCCGAGAATAGCATGGAAACTTTCCATTTTTTTCATGCAAGAGAAGAGACTCCATCTTCATCCTACCTTGCCCTCCGTGGATCTCTCCATCATGCTCTGATACCAAATGTGAGAAGTGGAGAATGACATGCCTGGGACCGCCAAGCCTATTTATAGCCCTTGCTAGTCACCATTTAGAGTTCTAACAAGAGGGACTACTCTCTTCCATCCTCTCCATCTCTTGGGTTTAAGAAGTGAAGAAGAGGCCTTGCATATATAGGCACCCAAGATCATAGTTGTCAGCACATATGGGATAAAAACAGGAGAGTGAGCTTTGTGGGGGGGGGGGGGGGGGAGGGGGGAGAAAGATCTTTGAAGGGGTCCATTAGAGCTTCTTTTTGAGGTCTCACAAAGATGAGTGTTTCTTTTTTTTCGGAAGCATTCTTGGAGCTCTTTGGTCATAGGATTTGAGAATATATTGTGCAGATATGCTCGCTTGAGCACCCACTTTCAAAATCTATCAAGCAAAATTCATGCATGAACCATTTCATGAGATTTTGAGAGCTCCAAAGTTGTCCCTTTAGCAAGACTGATCTCTATACCTTCCACTCCAACCCACACCTACACCCCCAACTTCAACAAGGCGTTCCTCTTTGCTTAAATATCAGATTGCCATCATTTTTGTTGACCTTGAAGGTTATCTTACAAGCTTTCTGAAGATACCAAGAATACAAGATTTGGACAATAACACTTCTTTGTAGATTTTAGGTACCACTTCCGAAGCTTCGTGTGGGCAATATAGAAGTCTCAATTCACTTTTTTCACTTGGGAATACATCATCAAGACAAAGTCTATGTATTGTACATCATTCCTTTGACTGTCTAAGCTTCTACAAGTCAATGGGAGATTCCCAAACCAATTTTGGGACTAGCAAGGATAAGGTCAAAGGCTTAAAGTTTCAAATATCAAGTCAACTTCGTAATTAAAGCTTTGCATTAGAGAAGTGGTATTGAGTCATTTCTTTCTTTTTGATTACTTTATTTGCTTCCTTTAGTTTCAATTTCATTAAGTATTGTACAAAATGGAAACTCAAGTTAAGGAAACTATTGCGAAACCATCGGAAAATCCTCAACATTCAGATCAACAAAAAAACTCTATGAGAAAATGAGAAAACCCAAGAATTAGAAATGCAAGATGTTGAGGAAGAGGTTGGTCTGTATGATGAATTTATTACTCATACTCAACATCGACAATTAAACTAGAATTAGTCTTAGGGAGGATGAGATCGGCTTTTGAGCAATTAAAAATTCTACTCATCACTCTTGAAACTCATACTATAGCTCTTTGGTCACAAATAGAAAACATGATAAAGAAGTTTCTCATGAAACTTCTGATATGGTTAGGAGAGAACCTATGCCTCTTAGCGGTGTAAAGGAGAAATACACCTTTGCGGAAGGACCTAAAGGCACCCATATCATAGGGGGATGATCGAGACAGGAATAAGGATGCAATCTACACTTTTTTACAAAAGTGGACAAACTTGCATGAACTAAAGAAAACCACATGAGTAGAGAGTGCTCGAAGCGAGTCTTTCGCTTGGACCATACTCATACAAATGGTGGATGAGCCTTAAGTAAGCTAAGGGTATTCGTAAGGATTGGGATCAGTCTGGAACTCCCTTTTTTAAAAGAGTTTCTACCTGAGAATGAAGAAGAGTGATCTACGACATTGTGTCGAGAGAGTTATGTGTATCAATATCCCATGTTAATAGCTATGTTTATATTTATATATATAGTTTTGTATTTTTCTATCAAGCATGTTCCATGCACTAAGCAATGAGCACTTGCAAGTTTCCACTAATTTCTTTCCATTGCACTTATAGGAAGGACCATATATTGGGGTCAGTGGATTAAAGGTGGACCTATTTGTCTAGGCCCATACATGGGTTTGTGGCACTCTTATATCCATATTTCAAGAGTCCGTCTTTATGGATAGAAGATACAGATGAAGGATGAGTATAAGCAATGTGTTATGCCCCCGGACAAGAAGTTACGTTTTGATTGTGAGTTTATACGCTATATGGGGAAATCGACATTGCATATGTGCGTAACACGTCCATGCGTAAAGAAGTGATATCCCAACCATTGGTGTGGCAGCAACACTGGTTATGGCCATCCATGTATGGATCCGTTTACATGGTGAGTTTTATCTCGAGTATGTTTTCAATTTTGTCTTTGAGATCCCATGTCCACTATCCATTTGGCATTGACATCAAAGTTTTAAACATTGTGCCATTAGCCATGAATATTAATTGATTGATTACTTTATTTTTTTTCTATAATATATAGGATGCATCTTCTAGTGCTAGTGAACACAATTGGAGTGCCCATTCCCTTATTCACATGAAACTAAGGAATAGGATGAGTTTACAATAGTTAGGGAGATTGTTCTTCTGCAAGGCCAATTCGAAACTTGCTCATGAATTGAAAAGTAAAATAGATGGTCCCAAATAAGTATAAAAGCTTTCAAATTTCAATGTATCTCTCATTTTCATACATTGTACAATATATACCATATATTGTTTTGTGGATATGCTAGACAAATATCACCTTCTATATTCAAGAGTGCCATGGAGAAAGAGGAAGAGATTACGATTATTAGAGATTAGCATGATGATATATATCATATGCTCCATACAAAGCCAGAGAGCATTGATCGGTGGGTGATACATGCTTGTGCACGTTGGTTGAAGCTTCAGCCTCAACCTCATGTTCATGTTCCATCCATGGGTGCGGCACTAGTATATACTAGGATGTGTAAAACACACCCTTGACTTCGAGGAGATCCACTTGAGGTAGATATGATGTGACTACATTACCAAAGAGTCTCGATTCTATCCCTATTGTAGAGTTAGAGTATGATGATGATGGAAATATCATTGCTAGAGAAGATATTCCATCATCTTCTTCATCAGAGGGGATGGATTTTGATGATTAGTCCTTACTACTTAGTTCATAGTATATGGACTATGACTGTCCTCATATGTGCCATGTCCATTGTGATTATTTAGAGCTCCGACTATTTCATAGTTTGAAATTATGCTTTTTCATAATTTCATGGATCATTAGACATGTATTTATGTGATTATAGTGTGTATTAATTTTTGTCTTTCATATTCATATTTAATTTTTGGTGGAATTTCAATTTTCAAAGCTAAAACTTTAATTTGTGATATTTGAATTAAAGATCTTGAAGTTTGAGTCTAAACAATGTTTGATGTGGATATTTACATAGCTATTAGGCATTAGCACGACTGCGCATCCATAGACGGATAGGCAAACAGAGAGGGTTAACCGAATCCTAGAAGATATGCTTTGAGCATACGTAAGTGAAAGGCAAACTAATTGGGAAGAGTACTTACCTATAGTAGAGTTTGCATATAATAATGTGAAGCACTCTTTCACTGGGCATAGTTCATTTATGCTTATGTACGGGTTTCAACCAAGATCTTCTTTGCAGTAGGATTGCAACATGAGAAAGTCCAAGCTGTGAAGAACTTCTTGGAAGAGATGAATGATATGCTTAAGCTTGCGAAGGACATCATTAGAAGAGCTCAGGATAGGGCTAGAGCTTATTCTGACCGTCAAGGGAGTGAAATCAACTTTGAGGTTGGAGAGAAAGTCTATCTTAGAGTTCCCTCTAGATCCGAAGCCATGAAGACAGGACCTTGTCCAAAATTATTTTCTAGGTATTGTGGATCATTCCCAATACTAAAGAGAATAGGAAAGATGGCTTACTAGCTCCAACTTTCAGAGAATAGCTAGATCCATCTAGTATTTCATGTCAGCCCTGAGCCAGCTTAAGAAAAGATTGGGTGAATTTGACAACCTCATTCTAAATAGTGAGGTAGCAGAGCATATTTTTGCTCAATCTATTCCACATGAGCCTGAGAGGATACTACGCACTCAAGAAAAAAAAAAAAAAAAAAACGGATGAGGAGTCACCCATATCAAGAGTGCCTAGTAAAGTGGGAAGATAGTTCATATGATAATGCTACATGGGAGTTGGTTAGCACCCTTCAGAGATGGTTTCCCACTTTCATTTTACCTACCAAAGGGTCTTCTTAAGGGGAAGGAAACGGGGAACACCACGGAGATATGACCATGTAGATCAGATACATGGGTTTAGTGGTGATGGAGAGTGTTAATCTCCAAAAGAACAAGTTATTCTTGAAGTTAGAGCACCTCTATATCAAGAATAACTTAAAACCTTCACCAATTTGGAGGATCAATACTCAATTTCCAAAATCTTGAACAAACTGTGAAGAACGTGACTACACAGAAAGTCTGCCGCACATAACTCACTCATTGACTTATCAAATGTGTAAAGTTTTTGATAAAACTTTGCACAAGGTGTTGTCTATAGTTTGCGCACCTCCTCCAAGTTAAATCATTCCAAAAGACTCTGTAGATCTTGAGAAATGATCTTAACAAGTCACCTATGTCTAAAACTGTAGTTCTTTACAGTCGACTTTGACACCTTCCAACTTAAAAAATGAGTGCTTGCTTGCTCAAAACTTTACACTGTGGAAGGAGAACTGACCAAAACATTAGCATCGAATTTTGCGCCTCTTGTAACTTCACTTCTTACATTTACACATGTAAATGTTCCTACTTAGAAAACTTGTACAGAGGTCAATCAACTATAGACTTAGACTTGTACAAAAACATTTCACAAAAGATTCAACACAGAAGGAGAACTCTCAGAAATATCGGGCGTAACTTTTCTTCATTTCTGAAAAACTTTACATCTGAGTGATGAGAGAGATCTTACTCACTTCTAAAGTGTCTAAATGACTCATACAATTTCTAATTTCTCTATTCACATACTCTCTCATATTTGCCCCGACATTTTCCCTTGTATATATAGGCAAATATTTACAAGCTCATAACCATACAAAAGTATAAGTCAGCTAACTCTAAATTAATGTACATATGTATACACATCTTCATTCTCCGAACATGTACTTTCTTCATGCTTCATATCTTGATCTTTTCTTCAGTTCTTGACTTCAAACCTTCATCAAAACTTCAATTGTTGATTGCCTTGCACCAACAGCTCCCCCTCAATCATCAATTGAGGTTTTCTCTAACTTCTTTATACCTTCCATGTCTTTGAATCTATGTAGCTTTGGTCCATCCAAGCTTTTGGTTAGCATATCAGCTATCTGGTCATTTGTTGACGTATGTATAACTTCAATCTCCTTATCCATCACCTTCTCTCTTAGAAAATGATACTGAATCTCAATGTGTTTAGTCCTGGCATGAAACACAGGATTAGCAACTAAATACAATGAACTCATGTTATCTCCATGAATAGTGGGTGTACTCTAAATGATGTCAAAGCTCTTCATAAGAGTTTTAAGCCATATCACTTCCTTTGCAGCTTCAACCATACCTTTGTACTCGGCCTCTGTGGATGATAAAGCAACTGTGTGTTGCTTCTTTGAACACCATGAAATTAACTTATCTCCCACATAACACAAGTATCCATATGTTGATCTCCTATCATCAGGATTACCTGCCCAATCTGTATCACTATATATCTTGATGTTTGTATCTGATGTAAAACCATAATACAAACCTTCTTTGAGTGTACCCTTAATGTACCTCAAGACTCTTTGTCCTGCAATCCAATGTTCTTTCGTAGGACAATGCATGAATTGAGACAATACTCCAACTTCATATGACAAATCAGGCCCAGTTAATGTAGCATAGATCAGACTACCAACCAAACTTTGATATAGCTTCATGTCCTTGAACTCTTCTCCTCCATATCTGCTCAATTTGTGATTCACCTCCATTGGAGTAGGTGCTACCCTTCAATCATTCATTTTAAACTTGATCAACAAGTTTTTCAAATACCTTTCTTGAGTTACATATACTCCATGTTGAGTGTATGAGATCTCCATTCCTAAGAAATATGACAAGTTTCCGAAGTCACTAATCTTGAACTCTTTCTCCATTTGCTTCTTTAAGCTTTGAATGCCTTTCTGATCTGTACGTGTAAGAATTATATCATCAACATATATGCACATGTAAATGAACCCATCATCACTTGCTTTAACAAGCAAGCTACTATCTTCTTTAGATACTTGAAAACCAAGTTCCTTCAAGAACTTCACAAGTCTATAATTCCATGCCCTTAGGGCGTGCTGCAAACCATACAAAGCTCTCTTGAGCTTACATACATGATCTGGATACCTTTCATTTCTGAATCCTTGTGGTTGCTCCATGAAAACATCATCTAAAATGTAACCATTTAGAAAAGCATTCTTCACATCTAATTGACATAATTTCCAACCTTTACATGCAGCAATAGCTATGAGTGTCCTGATGGTTGTCATCTTTGCCACAGGACTATAGGTCTCATCATAATCTATACCATATGTCTCTGAGCAAAACCTTTCACAACAAGTCTAGCTTTATATCTAGACACTTCCATCTGCAAACCTCTTTGTCTTGTAGACCCATTTGCATCCAATGATCTTCTTACTATTTGGTTTATGAACCAAATCCCATGTCTGATTCTCCATCAATGCATCATACTCTTCCTGCATAGCTTTCTCCCAATTTTCCTTACCTTTTGTGTAAGGAATTGAACTCACAACCTCTTGGATAGGAATGTGATGGGCTAACCACTTGCCCCAAAAGCCATGGTTGAGGATTACTTCCTAATCCTCTCTCTTAGGGTGTAGTTCAACCATCTCCTACTAGGATTATGTTACATTCTTCCCCCCTTGGTCGATCATTGTCCTCAATGATCTACTCTTGTATCCCTCTAGCCTCGGTGATCAGTCCCTTGAACCCCTAGGTACCCTTGAATTGATGTCCCTCAACCTCGCATAGTTTCTTGAACCTTGTTCGTAACCTTGGTCTCTTGAACCCTTGCTCTCAACCTCGGTGTCTTGAACCTTCTTGTTCGCAACCTTGGTGTCTCGAGCCCTTGTTCTCAACCTCAGTCTTGAACCTTGTTCTCACCCATGCTTGGTATCTTGAACACTCAATCAAGTGCCACCCAAGGATTCCCAAGGAATTCACACTTACAAGCTAGCTCATTGGAAAGTTCGTTCCGAGAGCTTTCCAACGGTATATTACATGCCTCAATCCGACATACGGATTGAGAGATACACCCCAATCATTGTAAGGTCCATCCTTGAAACCGACGCGCGCGCCTTCCACAATTCCTACCCTTTCACATGATAGAGTGCCCAAGCGCCTTTTTTAGAGGCCATTGGATCATTCCACCCTTCCCAAGCCTACTTCCTAGGCTCTGATACCAATGTAAGGAATTGAACTCACAACCTCTTGGATAGGAATGTGATGGGCTAACCACTTGCCCCAAAAGCCATGGTTGAGGATTACTTCCTAATCCTCTCTCTTAGGGTGTAGTTCAACCATCTCCTACTAGGATTATGTTACATTTTGCCTCTTCATATGTAAAAGGGTCTTCATCTGCCTTTATCATATAAGCATAATCTTTGGTAGCCAAAAAAGAAGTGTCATAACTATACCTTGTAGGTTGCCATTTGTGTCTTGATGACCTTCTGAGTTCTCCACTTATTGAGGTTTCTGGTTCATCACATTCTGGATCAAACCTTGGCACTTCTTCAACTTCAACCTGTACTTCATTGTTCTCCTCTTCATCAAATATCTGAACCTTTGATTTACCTTTCTTTTGATGCACAACTTCTTCATCATCTGCATAAATATTGATTGTACCTGCATACCAAGTACCTTGCTCATCAAATGTAACATCATTTGTGCCTTAATTGAGATGGCACATATGCATATGCCAAACATCCAAATACTTTGCAATGATCCAGAGTAGGTCTCTTACCCCACCATGCCTCATATGGTGTTATACCCTACAAAGCTTTACATGGTGATCTATTGACCAAATATGTGGCTGTATTTACAGCTTCAGCCCACAAATAATTTGGGCAATTTTTCTCTTTCATCATTGATCTTGCAAACTCAACAAGAGTTCTATTCCTCCTTTTTGCTACACCATTTTGTTGAGGAGAGTACCTGCAAGTAATTTCCCTTTTTATACTTGCATTCCACAAGTAATCACTGAACTCATTAGAGAAATACTCTCCTCCTCCATCTGACCTTAATCTCTTCAACTTTTGACTTGTAATTCTCTCTGCATACACATGATAATGTTTGAATGTATTGAATAACTCTGACTTATCTTTGATCGCATAGATAGTGATCCATCTGGTAGCATCATCAACATAAATCACATAACACCTTGAACCATTGATACCAAAATCCTTTGATGGTCCCCACACATCTGTGTGTACCAATTCAAGCTTCTCTGAATACATAAAACCATGCTTGGAATAAGATTGCTTATGAGCCTTACCTAATTGACATGCCTCACATATGTATATCATATGTTGACCTTCAACATTAGGCAACCCAAGTACTGAACCATTGTTAACCATATCTTTGATACCTCTTTCATTGAAATGTCCAAACCTTTTGTGCCAAAGATCTAATTCAGAGATCTTATGTCCTCCATAGGTGAACAAGGCATGACCAATGTTACCTTGAATCTTCAATGTGAACAATCTTCCTTCTTTCTTCCCTGAAGCAATTTGTTTATACCCATTGCTAGGGTCTTCCACAAAAACTCCTTCATTAGTGAGTCTAACTTCATAACCTTTTTCAACAATTTGTCCTACACTTATCAGATTCTTTGGAATTGTAGGAACATACAAAACCTTACTCAAGAGAGTACTTCCATCCTTGGCCTTCACTGATCCAATTGACTTCACATTGTGCTTTGTATTGTCACCTGTTTGAACTACATGATTAGTTACCTTATTCTCCAAATCAGTCATCAAAGCTATGTCACCACTTAGGTGATTGCTACACCCTGAGTCAATGTAGAAGACTCTTTGATCTTCACTTTGCCTTTCACAAGTTGCATTCATTATTAATGTTGAATCCTCCTTCTGATCTGAAGCATAATTGTAGTACGTATTGTTGCATTGTTGGCTTTGGAATCCTCTACCTGCATTTCTTCCAAAGTAGCCTCTACTACCTCTACCTTTGAAATTACCTCTTTGATTTCTGCCACCTCTTCCTCTTGAATTAAAGTTCTGATTATATCCACCATTATTCTGATTATTATACCAACAATCATTAGCTAAATGAATTGTCTTACCACAAATCCAACAAGCTTTGCCTCCATCTTTATTACTTCTGCCTCTTCCTCTACATTTGCCACCTCCTCTTCCTCTTAGGAAGTTAGCTTGGCTAGTTGTACCTTCATCTTCATTTGCTTGTTGCTTCCCTTTGCTATTCTTCTTCTTATCCTTTGAATACATTGCTTGACCTGCACTCTTGTCACCTTCACCTTTGACATCCTGCTCAAAGGTTAGCATGTGTCCTAGCAACTGATTTAAATCAGGAGTAAAATGATCTAGTGATAATTCAATAGACAAAATGAATAGCTTCCATTTGTCATCACCTCTCAAACGTGTGAGGATTTGCCTTACCAATTTATCCTCTTCAATATCTTCATCAACCGCTCCTAATGCATATGCAATGTCCTTCATCCTTGTTACATAATCTGAGATGGATTGAGAGGCCTTCTTCTTGAATGTGGTAAACTCTGCCCACAAGGATGCCTTCCTTGACTTTGTGGTGTTTTGGAAATGCTCCTCCAAAGCAATCCATATATCACTTGCACTTTCAAGACCTCTAATGTGAGGTAGCAAGTAGTCATTAACTCCCATATAGATAATGCTCCTAGCTTGAGCATCTCTCTTCGTCCAAGTCTTCAAATCTGACAATTCATCCCTAGTTGGAACACTAGGATCTCTGAACTGAGGCTTTTCTTATTCACCTGTAATATAACCTATCAAGTCTTTGCTCATAAGATGAGCTTCCATCCTCATTGACCATGTTGGATAGTTCTCTCTATCTAGTTTCTCTATCTGAAGAGAATCTCCCATCCTTTCTTCACCTGTGTATTAAATCCTTCAAGCTTTATGAGGAATAAGGTTACCTTTGCTTCAAATGATATTCCTTTTGTCTTCCTTGATATCTTCTGTCCTCCTTCTCAAGCTTTGCTTTCAAGCTTTCACTTTTTGTATCTTCAAATGTTGGTTTCTTTATAACTACAGAAGTCGGGGTCCTCTTTTCTTCAATTTTGATGCTTCTTGCTCCGATACCTCTGATGGAGAGTGTTAATCTCCAAAAGAACAAGTTATTCTTGAAGTTAGAGAACCTCTATATCGAGAATAACTTAAAACCTTCACCAATTTGGAGGATCAATACTCAATTTCCAAAATCTTGAACAAACTGTGAAGAAGGTGACTACACAGAAAGTCTGTTGCACATAACTCACTCATTGACTTATCAAATGTGTAAAGTTTTTGATAAAACTTTGCATAAGGTGGTGCCTATAGTTTGCGCACCTCCTCCAAGTTAAATCATTCGAAAAGACTCAGTAGATCTTGAGAAATGATCTTAACAAGTCACCTATGTCTAAAACTGTAGTTCTTTACAGTCGACTTTGACACCTTAAAATGAGTGCTTGCTTGCTCAAAACTTTACACTGTGGAAGGAGAACTGACCAGAACATTAGCATCGAATTTTGTGCCTCCTGTAACTTCACTTTTTACATTTACACATGTAAATGTTCCTACTCATAATTCTCACAGCCTGTTTACAATTAAAAGCTGAAAACTTGTACAAAGGTCAATCAACTATTTAGACTTGTACAAAAGCATTTCACAAAAGATTCAACACAGAAGGAGAACTCTCAAAAATATCGAGCGCAACTTTTCTTCATTTGTGGAAAACTTTACATCTGAGTGATGAGAGAGATCTTACTCACTTCTTAAGTGTCTAAATGACTCATACAACTTCTAATTTCTCTATTCACATACTCTCTCATATTTGCCCCGGCATTTTCCCTTGTATATATAGGCAAATATTTACAAGCTCATAACCATACAAAAGTATAAGTGAGCTAACTCTAAATTAATGTACATATGTATACACATCTTCATTCTCCGAACATGTACTTTCTTCATGCTTCATATCTTGATCTTTTCTTGAGTCCTTGACTTCAAACCTTCATCAAAACTTCAATTGTTGATTGCCTTGCACCAACAAGTGGGAATACCTATTCTAGTATACCTCTCTCTTTTATTAGGACCTTTCGATACCATTTTTGATTGATAAAAATGGGCTTAAGGGGAAGGAAATGTTACATGGATGCCTTGGGAATGGGTGTGTGAACCTACTTCTCGATTAGAGCCTATGTAGGCTCTCACATGAGTGCCATGTGGCAACCATGTGAGAAGCCACATAGAGGGCTTCCTTTATGAATAGTTTAAGAGTGAATATATTTGGAATTTGGTATGCGGCAGTGCGGCAGTTTTCATGCATAATTCTCCGTGTGTGTGTCTGTGGTGGTAGCTGGTAGATCTTCAACCTCGAATTAGGATCTTCATCTTAGGGAGAGTCCTTGGGAAGCTAACAAAAGCAAGAGAAAGTCAAAGGCTCTAGTGTTGGTGCTTGTGGAAGAATAGCATCTTCATAATGTTGAACAAGCATCTTCTTCCTTTGAAGCGTATAGAGTTTATGTAGGTATAAAAGATGAGAGAGAGTACAAAACCTTGCATGCTCTTGGTAGTTAGAGGCTGAACTTCCATAATATGTGGAAGAGAAGAGACACAATATTTTGCAAAACCATTCTTGTCTGTAAAGACAAGCAAAAGACTTTCCATAGTCATGTACAATATGTTGCATTTTGAGAACAAAAGTTTCCATGCATAATGGCAAGGCATGATATCAATAAAATGTCTTCAAGGAGTAACATAAAAGCACTATGGAAGAAGGGCATGCAAATGATAGTATGATTAACAAACAAAGGTCTATGGAAATTGTATCTATGCATTGTGTAGGGGCTTGAGAAAAGGATCATTGTCTCAGCTAGAAAGATGCATAACAATGGAGACATCCCAATGCTACAAATGTTTAGGATCTTCACAATAATAAATGCATTCTAGATGTGCCTAGGCACAAAGGTATGAATGTGGGTTGAACGTGCGCATGGGTTTAAGGATATTTAAACTTTCTTGGGCAAGTTTGTGGAAGGTAAATTTTACCGGTGGGTTACCAGGCTTTATTTTTTGGGTGTCAACTATGCACTTGAAATGCAAATGGTGAGCCGAATTCCAGACCAAAATCCCTTTTTGTATGGACCTTTCTAAGTCCATTTGGGGGACAGCCACTTGTTTATTTGCTCATGAAAAAGAATGGTTTTACAGCAGTGTAATGGTTACAGGTTCTGGAGAATCCTGGGAGTTTGTCTCCATTCTGCATGTTGCTATGACTTACTGCTATTGTCCAAGATTTTGGTACAGCTGGTTTGTATGTTAGATACATCTCTAAGAAAAGTATCTCTACATTACAGCTATTATCATGGCACTTGGGGCACATGAGTTTCTTTTCCTACAGCCAAGAGCAGGTTTGGATTGGGAGCAGTGTATGATCTTTGTTGCTTAGGATATGTAATTTCTAGAAGTGCCTTGATCCACCTTTAAACATGTATACTCCTCCGAGAGATGAGGATTGGTCTCTTGCTGACATTGAGAAATGGGTGGAAAATAAGATAAATTTTTATTCAGCCATGAACTATCATGCAGATTTCAGCCTCTCTTTCCACGAGATGGGCCTTCAACAAACCAAGTGGATCATAGAGGAGAAAAGGATGCAGCCAAAGCATTTATCCCTTTGTGATAGAGTGTTTTTATGGGTACCCGTTCTTGGTTTGTATAGTGAAAAGAGTTTCATGCAGAGACATAGCCCAGAAAATTCGATTACCTTATCTGCGCTTAAATTCTCACTGAAACATGCATTTCAGAACTTTACGTGCATCAAAAGATAGTGGTGACAACTATGTATGCTGCATTGTTTAGTGGTTTTTTAAGGTAAACAAATCCACTTTTACTTTCGGTACGTATAGTCACCGTGATGGTGTACTGACCCTTCATTGTTAAGGATGTGGTATTTATGGCAGTTTAGAATGCACAGATTTTTTTGGGGGAAAAAGTTCTAAGAAGCCCTTGCTCAAAAGCTTCTGAACAATGTACCACGAACTCTAGCAGAGATCTTGAGATTAACACTAGGGAAGACCAGCTTACTGACCTCATTCTTTGGCGGCTGTAATAGAAGCCTTCTGTACATTGGTCCCATGGGACCTGGTCTCTTGTACATAAACTAACTTTATGAAAGAGACATTATTCCCAATAAAAATATGTGTATGCGTGCATGTGTCAATGACGATGCGTGTGCCTATGTGGAGGGAAAAAAGAAATTCTTAATGTACAAATATCCCCATTTTTATCATAGGCCTGAATGGTAAAAGGATTAATACAGTCTAAACTTATGATTTAAATTGCTACAAAGTATATTGGTGCACACAGCCTAAAGATCAGACAGGGCAGTCTTTTTGTTCTTCTATAGTTGCTTGCTGATTTTGCAAATGTTCTTCTCTCCGGTAACAAAGTCTGGTGCACTTTCAATTTTTTCCACGTGGTTAATGTCAATGAAGTATGGTGATGAAGTTGGTGACATGACACTAAGCATGATTGATGGCTTGGATTCCTCTTTTGTTGAGCTCCCTTACAACCTATGCATTGCCCCTCCCAGCTTTTTCTCGAGTTCAAGGTGTTTCCTCGTAGAGAGCGATGTCATTTCATTGATTTCTTTTGCTCAATCGTTGGCTGTTTTTGTGCAAGTGGTCAGATATCTTTAGGCAACAGTAGAAAACTGCCATGTGTTGCACTACTAGAGCCTGGAACTGATTGTTTCTTGATGGGAATTTTTTGGATCAAGTTCTGTTTGGGTGATGAATCAAAGAGGATGTAGTTATTTCACTAGTTTTGAGGCTGAGAACCTAGGGGGTGGACTTCAGGAACCTACAAAGTTAGCAGTTCCTTTCTGGTAGAAGATAGAGGTAATTTATTTTACATCTGGAACTTTTTTTGCCACATCTCATTTTGAGGTGAATACTTTTTTGTGTTGTGTTGAATGACCTTAATTCACACTCATAGTTGATATGAAGAACAAGTAAATCAGACCTTGTAATTTTTCTTCTTTGGATTGCAGGTTTATGTTTTGGGAGTGACAGCACCAAAGAAAAAATGGAAAGATGATTTTAAAAAGCTAAGATTGGTAGCATCATCATTTTCTGTCTTTAAGTGATCAGCTTGACATCAGTCTCCAGTTTTACACTATAAAGGCGAGGGAATTGCAGAATTTTATAATCTACACTAATCATATGATGTTTCCATGCGATAGAAAGATGCCCAGCAGTTGATATTGCAACTGCTCGGGCAGTTTTAGGCTTTGGCATGGAAATTTTTTAAATCTTTTCTCATCCATTAATGAGGTTTTGTATAACATGTAGCTATGCACTCTCTATTATCCCTTCCACGCATAGTAATTTCAGACTATGTGCAAGACGAGGTTACTGGGAGCAGATAATGCAATCACCCGTTCTATGTCATGGGGTTCCTATGTCTCTGAAGCTGTTGTGATATTTTTTGCTGAATGCAGATTGATTTGATTGAATCGTAATTTTTTCATGTACACCCCACAGATCAGAATTTGCTCTGCTGCTGAAGCTTTCTTTTAAAAAATTTTAGAGGTACTACTAGCCGATTCAGTTTTGTATCATTCGGAACATATCCCTTTTCTATCTGAATGCTGCTGCTGAAGCTTTCTTTTAAAAAATTTTAGAGGTACTACTAGCCAATTCATTTTTGTATCATTCTGAACATATTCCTTTTCTATCTGAATCAGATATGAGTTATTTGTGAAAGTCATTCTGTCACGGGCTCTGGAGGCCAGAAGGTTTATGGCATTGCTTAGTTCTTTACCATGGACCTCATCTATGAATGGGAAAAGTTGGCTTCTTGAATGAATGTATGGTTTTTGTGTAATTCAAATGAGGAGGAATTTAGTTGCAGTGATGTGCTTTGAGAGCTTACAGTAAAATTTTTGATCACTAAAAGCCCGTTCTCTTATCTGCTATATCTCTAAATTCTAATGAACTAGAGAGGTTTCCTAAATCTTTGAGCCTTAAAAGTTAGGAATTAATTCATGCAAGGGAGAATAGGCCTCTTCCGAACTCCCTCCTCTTATTAAAAAAAAAATGCGGAGACGTAAGTAATTGAGGTGTTATGGAAGTTCTATGCAACAAGAGACTCATAATCAATGGGAGCTGAACAAAATTTATTTGAATTGGAATTGTGGATCTGCAGATATGCCAGAAAAGGACCCAAACCCACACACACACACACACACACACACACACACACACACACACACACACACACACACACACACACACACACACACACACACACACACCCCCACCCCCCCCCCCCCCCCCCCCCCCCCCCCCCCCCCCCCCCCCCCCCCCCCCCCCAATCCTCCTGCCTCTCCCCTTCCTGTTTTCTGGCGCCAAAAATAAAAAGATAAGAAAAAAAAATCTTTTTGTCCGAGTGTTCTTTGTAAAGAAGGAAACAGTGCTGGATTTGCTCATACTGAAAACTGAAAAAATAAAGGCGATTTGCAAGACAGTTCATCATAGTTCTTTTGTGTATGGTCACCCACAGAATAAGAGCATTAAAATAGATCGAAACTAATAACAGAATGAAATTGTGAAGCTACGAAGATATGATAATTAGGTTGTTTTGTTAAACAATCAATAATTTGGGTATTTTCATGGTCCATAGAGTAACTAGTAGGAAAAATTAAAGCATGTGTTCATGCTATGATGCTGATGACAATATTCTAAAGATCATAGTTCGTCTTTTTCAGAAAACTGCAATTTTCTTGTTGGCAACAACCATAAAGAAGCCTTGTGTTGACACAAGCAAGGTAGATGCAAAGCCACCTCTCAGAGTCTGAGCCAATGATCACATGTTATAGCAGTATGAGAAGATATCACTAAAGTACTTGTATCCGAAAACATTATATAAGCATCTTCATAAGAGCACTTTGTTTTTCAATGAGTGTTTGAAATGACCTTAAGTCTTCTAAGGTAATAATGAAGGGCTTCCCAATCGCACAAGATTCTGATGTGTGTGTGTATGCGAGTGAGTGCACACACACACACACACACACACACACACATACGCAAACACACACACACACACACACCCACCCACCCACCCACCCATATCTATGCATGGATACATCTATTCATGCATTCACATTAACAATGTTTTTAAATTCATACATGCAAGGTTTCCTTGAGGATATATCCATGTAGTTGTATGGTACTTTGACAATACAAAAATGCCCACAAGATAGTGCACTTGGCCCTTTGGACATCGTGAATATGGTCGACATGATTGTTAATGCAGTTTAAATGAAGCATAAAATGCATGTATACGTACGTACACACAGACACACTTTTTTGCATGCATGCATACATACATACATACATACATACATACATACATACATACAATATGTACATAGATACATACATACACACATATGTATTATACACATACATACATACATACATACATACATACATACGTGCATACATGCATATGTACATACATACATACATACATACATACATACATACATACATACATACATACGTACGTACATACATACATACATACATACGTACGTACGTACGTACATATGTACATTTACATACATACATACATACATACATACATACATACATACATACATACATACATACATACATACATACATATGTATGTACATACGCACATACTCATGCATACACACATACATGCATACACATTCATTCATGCATACATACATGCATACATTCATACATACATACATACATACATACATACATGCATGCATGCATGCATACATATACATACATACATACATGCATCATACATGCATCATACATGCATCATACATGCATCATACATACATACATACATACATACATACATACATACATACATACATACATACATACATACACATACACACACACAATACATACATACATGCACATATACAAATGCATATACATGCATGCATTACATACACACATGTACTACATGCATATATGCACACATGTGTAGAGCATACACAAACTAACATGCATCCTCATATGCATGTAAATATTCATATGTATATACATGCACAAGTTCATCTTCACATGTATATAGACATAGAAATAGACACATCCACACACACACACATACACACACAAACACACACAAATACACACTCATGCACATCTATTAACATAGATATGCACAAATACAAAACTACATTTACATCTATACATAATCATGTATGCGTTGATAATTGCATGTATGTATGTATATGTATGAAATATATGCATGTATTGCATGCATAGATACATAAGTATGCATGCATTTAGTATTTATGCATGCATGTATGTATGTGTGTATCTATGTATGCGCGTATACATGCAAACATGTATGCTTATGGAAGAATGCCTGAGAAATTTTAAGATCACAACTTTGCCTATAATTATCAAGAATTTCAATTGAAGCACTCCCGAAATCTTTCTTCACCCCAAGATAGCACATCATGATGATGAAAGTGAAAGAAGAGATTCAAGTTTCTTCACTAAAGTGTCTTGATTATATTACAAAGAGTAGTTACTCAAGTTATTCTATTTGCTATATTATGGATATAATATTTTACATAAGAAGCTAACAAGACTTGATGAGAAATTGAACGGTGATATGTAAAAAAAAAAAAAAAAAACCATCTAGACATAATGAAAGTCTAACATTCCAATTAATTATAATATATCTCAAAAGTTAAAAACATAAATTTAACTTTATGATAAATATTTTTTTATTGTACATTTTTGTTGAAAATTGTTCTAACTTAGATGATGTAGTATGTTGTAGTTTACATACAGTAGGTGTCGATTAAGTACTTATGGGACATGTATATTGTATATGCTCCATAATATAGAGGATTGAGACATAGGAGGTGGTCGCATAGTTGGGAAGTGCACCCCTAATCAATCATCTCACATCCCTTGAGTGAATTTGGAATGAAGTCAGTGTCATCAAGCCAAATAAGATGTAATTGTTGGTATTAGAGGGGTATGATCCATGAGGGAGCTGTTGATTATGTTCTATATCTATGCTCAATGGACTCAATTTTACTCAAATCATTAGACTTGCTTTCACCAAAGAAAATGTAGGTACATTCCTACATATTGTGTTATATGGGAAACTATAGCATAAAGGGATCTTGCAGCATGGATTTTCATAAAGTTAGAACCTTTGTAGATGTTAAGAAATGAATCAATTTGAGTAGTTATGGAATGTGCTCATAAAGAATGAGATAAAAGATACTAGGTCATGTATAAATATCATGATACATGGGAAACCGGAGATGAATATGAATTATGTTCTTGTTAAGAGACAATCTTATTGGTCTAGAATTTACTAGAATCTTCTTCGTTATTTGAATATCCAATTCCCAAGAAAAAAGCAAATATTCAATATGCAATTTCTTGCACCAAC
Organism: Ceratopteris richardii; assembly: GCA_020310875.1. Lineage (NCBI taxonomy): Eukaryota > Viridiplantae > Streptophyta > Polypodiopsida > Polypodiales > Pteridaceae > Ceratopteris > Ceratopteris richardii. The sequence goes on along the minus strand of CM035439.1, from coordinate 3,345,258 downwards.
TGCACAATCCAACTTTGAAAAGTATAGTTGATACGTAAGCAATTCTTAATACATTATGTGATTGATTATTGATGAAAATAAGATTTTTATTGAAGATGGAGAAGATTCGATAGTAGCCATATTTTTTGTTAATATTATGTGAGGAAGCGCCACTATCGATATAACATACTCTAGATGATTGCACTATATTAATTTGAATTTGAGTGTTTGTAAAATCATTGATCTCTAATAGTGTGAAAAATGTATAAAATTCATCTTCGTCTTTGCTGATGTCAACTATATTGACTTTGTATGTCCTTTATCATATGAAATATTATTAGGTAAAGGATGAATCTCTTCTTTTCCTTCTCTTTTTTTTTTCATTCTCTTATGTATTGGTGAGGTTTATAAGAATGAGAATATGAAATCAACTTCTTTTAGCTTTTGAATTTGAATTATTTTGGTGTGGATCCTATTTTGAACTGTAAATTGTTTATAGGAAAGCTTTTGTTTGAATCTAAGGGTAGTTTTCATCCTTGTTTTTCATGAAGTAAGACGCCTTGAAGATTCAAAAACATGTGGTTGCATGTTCCCTGTCATGGATAGAATCTATAATAGGAGCAACAATGAAGATGTAAGAAAGAAAAATTCATGATAATACATATGCTCTAAATCATTAGTTATTTCATTAATATTGAAATTGTATTCACAAATATCTTGAAATTTGTTCTTCTTTTCCATCCTTTTTCTTTGTTTCTATGTTTGTTATTTACTTTTCTTCCAAGTAATGAATTCCTCCATGTTATGTGATTTGAAAATTTTCATAAGATTATTCTATTCTTTGTTTGAGTTTTACAAAAGCTTTTATGATGTGTTATTGACTTTTTCATATATAGCTTACCTCTAGTTTTATCTTTCTTGCTTTGTGCTAGTTGTTCACGGTATTATTGTGGAGTGCTAAGATATTTTAAGGAAGAGAAAGAAGGGGATGAGACTATATCCTTTGGTTTCTCGGCCCACCACAAACAAGTCCAAGATTTTCTCCAATCATGTGACTCTATAAGTCCTTTGAAACAACAAGTTTTGTACAACTCTATAGAGAATATTTGAAACATCCCTCTGACATGTTCACCTTGAGTACAGTAGCTTTCCACATTGGATTAGTTTCTATACTTGAAAATGGTTGAATAAAAATGTGGATGAAAGAAGAATTGCATGGTTCACTTGTTTTGTTTTTGGGTAAGTATATATCTACAGTTTTGAAGGTCTATGACTTATGTGTAAAATTTTCCCCATTGAAATTCTAATGCTTGATGCACCAGAGACTCAAACATATCCATGTGTTTATAGCTAAAAAAATCACATTCCTTAGTTTTTTGGCAAAATTATTGAGAAATGTTGAGTTCATAAAGTGCACCTGCATTATAAGGAATGTCAATTCATGGTGAGACAAAATATTTTTTTTGGCCACATAATATAAAAAAAATGGCATACCAATTTATCTCAAAAATATTAGATTTATTGTTGATCATCCAAGTCCTAACAATATAAAGGAAGTTAAGGACTTCATCGGTCCTTGTGGTTACTATCAAACATTCATGCATATGTGTAAAATTTTTTAGTTGCATTCCTATATTGGCTTATCAAAAAATCAATGGATACATGAATTTAAAAAGCTTACCTCGAAATAAAAAAGAAAGTTGTATTATTGTCAATACTTAAAACCTTAAATTGGAATAAAATGTTTTATTTTTATGTATATGCTTCAAATCACACCAAAATTTGTATTCTAGTTGAAACCACAAACAAACAAAAACTTGATTTGTCTATTGATTATGCAAAAAAAAAAAACCAATCAATTTGAGAAGATGTCACGTTACACTAGGAGTTCATGTAGGTGAGAACAACCCATAAGCCACAAAGGTGTTAGTGTATGTGCCATATGTAAGTATGTAGTTCACTTGAAAATCCATAGGGAGTTGTATTTGGGTCTAAGGAAGGTAATATATAGGGCCAACTAGCTTGAGACGGTTGCATTACCTCTCCTCGAGACTTTATGTGTTGATGGCTTTACACCACCTTTTGAAATTGGATGTTGTGGAGATAGCCGTTATACCTCATGTTGAAGAAGTTCATTGCCTAGTACCCATATAAGTAACAAATTTAAAGCTACCAATGTCGCATAATTTGCCCCAATGCTCAATGTATTTGATAACAATAGGCCTTTATGCATGGAAAGAGGTTATCTATGCTAGATGTTGTGCAAATTTGTGCCTAATTCTCTAGATGCTTCATATGAGTACTCCCATGATTCAATTTAGTCATTGTGCCTTGAAATTGTGATCTATATTTGATGGACTAAATATTTGATTAAGTTTTCATGGACTTCAGAAACTCATAAATCACTATCAATATTAATATAAAATAGTATTATAATTTAGATATATGCAAAGTTTCTAGGTTTTTGTTACTAATGAATGCAAATACATCAACAACACTTACGTTGAATTCATAACATGAATATGTGAGCCATAAGTATATATGGCTATGGTAGGAATTAGAAAATTGATGCATTCTTTCATGTGTATTCTTAAGGCTACGGATGGATGAAAGCAGAAAAAGCATGGGCATGTACATTTACATGCATGATGGATATAATATAGTGACCTAGTGCATGTGTTCAAGGACATCATACAAAGAAATAGTTCTATTAATTTTAAATGAAAGTGAATACACAAGCGGACATATATAGGACTTCCTTGGAACTCAAATTGATCACCATCAACGTTCTTGAATTGTTGATAGATACATTAATAATATTCTAATACAAATTGATGGATTTATCTTTATAGAATACTTTGATTACTTCAATGTAGTAGAGAATTGAAAAATAATACTCTTAAAAACATTGCTACTATATACCTCATAAAACATCAATCGTGAACTTAATAGTTTGGTTGAAGATCAATAATCATAAAGAAACACCAATTTTCATGGTGCATAGAAATTCATATATATGGAGAATTCACAATGCTACTTATTCAATAAAAACTATAATAAGTTGAGTAATTTGATATTCATCGATTATATTGATCAAGTGATTAGTTTAATTATTATTACCATAATAATCCAACAACTAAAATTAAATGTAGCTATGCAATGTGAAATACCTACAAAAATCATTTTTGCGTAATCCAAATACAACACTTCAACAACCATTTTATGTTGAATGACTCTATGAAAATTAATTTAATTAAAAGAAAACTTAGACCTCATCTCTATCTAGTTTCACAAAGCTTGTATGATCATATATTAATTTAATTTTAAGCACAATTGAGTACTTCAAGGAATTTCATGTAATGAATAATTGTAGCTATTTTGTGTAGCATGAATCGCACCACTTCTTAGAAGTTCTGTAAGCATTAGCTATATCAAAAAGACCCTTCTATATACGTTGAGAAATCCAGATGATCATATAAAATATAATCGACTATGATAATTTCAAACAATTGTGCCTGATTTTATATAGGTGAAATATGAAAGGAGAAAAAATTGTGCATAAGTTATGTAAACATAAGATTTTATATATAAAAAATTATCCATTATTTCTCGTAAAGAAAGCTTATGTGAATAAAGTGTGATTCTACACATGCAACACGTTATTTTCCTAAAAAGAACTATTCAATTGATGCAATCAATTAACCGTCACATTAATTTTTGCATGAAAAAGAGATATAAAAATTGAAGCTACATGATCTTGACAAATTAATAAAAAACCCAACTCAAGCTTTAAGCGTCTTCTTCTAAATTCTAGATGAAAGAGTCTTCAATTTCCACCCAATCAATGGTTTAGTCATCATTTTGGATAAGAAATCTTTTGTATTAATGTAGTCGACCTAAACATCTTTATTTATCACCTTCTCTCTCACATAGCAATGATGAAGTTTGATGTGTTTGATTCTAGCATGAAATATTAGAATTAGTGAAAGATGTATCAGACTTATGTTTTGTCCAAGAACCAAGGATATCCTTGTGCTTAACTTCATATCATCATAAATATTGAGAAACCATTTGATCCACATGTGGTTTTGCACTTCTATACTCGAAAGTATGATTGACAATATTTCTGTTGAAATCCATGAAGCCAATTTGTTACTTCCAAAAAGGACAAACCATTCATACTTCTACTACATTCTTGCTCCATGACAACCAACATCACCAAACACCTTTAAGTCCATATATTGATAATAAGAAAAGAACAACAATTCATTGAGTGTGACCTTGGAATATCTAAGAAATCTCTTTGAGCTTGCATATATACGTCTCTTGGTAATTTATGAATTGAAAAATAACTCCAATATAATATAAAGTATTTAACCTTGTATACATAGCATAAATTAGAGAATTGTTTGAGATACATGCTCGACATACTTTTCAAGAAAAGTTCCATTTTCCATACTACATATGATATTGGATTATCTATGGGTTTGGATTTTTCCATTCCATGCTTCTGAAGTAAATTTGGAATATAATTCCTTTGGAGTATGTAGATTCTTTTAAGTCCATAAATCACATCAATTCCAAGGTAATATTTACTATCACTCAAATATTAGATTTTAAAATATTTAGCTAAATCTTCATTGAAATATTTGACTTTTGATCTCAATGATTAGAATAATATCTACCTTTACATAGATAGATGGATTAGCCTTGTACACAATTGAATCCTTGTTTTTCCATATACTTGACCAACCTATAATTCCGTGCTTGAGGTGCATGCTTTATACCATAAAAAAAATGATTATTTTGTTAACATATGTGGATTTCGTATGATCAAACCCTTACGGTTGCTCCATATATACCTCTTCTTCAAGATCTACATTCAAAGAATAATTCTCAATATCTAATTGATACAAAGCCCATCTTTGATTTTTTTTACCAAACTCGTTCTTTATGTTTTTAAAATTTCCAACAGGAAATAGTGTTCCTCATGAATGTGTGTGTGTGAGAGAGAGAGAGAGAGAGAGAGAGAGAGAGAGAGAGAGAGAGAGAGAGAGAGAGAGAGAGAGAGAGAGAGAGAGAGAGAGAGAGAGAGAGAGAGAGAGAGAGAGAGAGAGAGAGAGAGAGAGAGAGAGAGAGAGAGAGAGAGAGAGAGAGAGAGAGAGAGAGAGAGAGAGAGAGAGAGAGAGAGAGAGAGAGAGAGAGAGAGAGAGAGAGAGAGAGAGAGAGAGAGAGAGAGAGAGAGAGAGAGAGAGAGAGAGAGAGAGAGAGAGAGAGAGAGAGAGAGAGAGAGAGAGAGAGAGAGAGAGAGAGAGAGAGAGAGAGAGAGAGAGAGGAGAGAGAGAGAGAGAGAGAGAGGAGAGGAGGGAGGGAGGGAGGGAGGGAGGGAGGGAGGGAGGGAGGGAGGGAGGGAGGGAGGGAGGGAGGGAGGGAGGGAGGGAGGGAGGGAGGGAGGGAGGGAGGGAGGGAGGGAGGGAGGGAGGGAGGGAGGGAGGGAGGGAGGGAGGGAGGGAGGGAGGGAGGGAGGGAGGGAGGGAGGGAGGGAGGGAGGGAGGGAGGGAGGGAGGGAGGGAGGGAGGGAGGGAGGGAGGGAGGGAGGGAGGGAGGGAGGGAGGGAGGAGAGGAGAGAGAGAGAGAGAGAGAGAGAGAGAGAGAGAGAGAGAGAGAGAGAGAGAGAGAGAGAGAGAGAGAGAGAGAGAGAGAGAGGATTACCATGAAGAGGAACAATGACTTAGAGAAGTAGGCTATCAAGTAAAAGGGAGGATGGAGAGAGTAGTATAGAGTACTCGTGTCATGTGAGAAAATAACCAAAGTGAAGATAACTAGCAAAAGATAGAGAACATAGTACGATGATAAGGAGTGACAAGATAATGAGGTAGCAAATCATCCATCATGGCCAAGAGGTTGAGAAAGATTGCTTTAGGACTAGTGCCATATTGAAATCTGGTTTCCTTGAATGAAGTCTTTTGCTGCAACCATTTTTCCTACATCACTTCAACCACTTCATTTATTGATGAAAAATTCCTTAAAACGTGTGTCCATAGATATGAAACTTACATCCTAATAACCTCTAAGATATTATGAACATAGTGTGTACTCTTGTATTAATATAAATCCAAGAGAATGCTTCCACATGTGACTATGCCAACAACCTTTCCATATTGACCATTTTGGACTACCCAATCCAACATCCCAATAGTTGGAAATGAATCCATTCAGTGCACCTATTCAAAGCAAGTGATCAAATTGAGCACTATCATGACCATTCCAAAACGAGATGCAACCACTTTTGTATAGTGACTATGCCTTCTATTCTTTCGGCACCAATGTCCAACCTAATATTCAATGAAAGAATTTACCAATTTCGCATGTCCCATAATTAAGTATGGGAATGAATGGATCTATTCTAACAACAAACTCTATGAAGAATAAACAAAGATGTCAAACCTATGAGAGGTGCAAATCTCAACTTTTGCTCACCATTCTACCATAGTTGAACTGTCGTTGACTTTTGGAATTGAATTTAACATAATTAATGTTTGAAAATCTATCATAAAAATCTCAAACACTCATATCATATCTCTTCATCAATCTTGTTACCTTTTTGCTTGTCTATTCATGCAATTGAAGCAAATTAATCAAGTGAGTTGCATAGCACAAGTTGCATACACTTCTTTAGAAGTATCTTTGCATTTCAACACTCTCTGTCCAAATTATTTTAACTTCACCATCAATATAAGAATGGGATACAATAGGGAGTAACATATTGAAGGATTCCATAGCCACCAAAATGTACAAAATTATGCATAAATAGCAAAGGCAAGTTTAGTGAAGGTAGTCTTGGTTTGCATTCATTTTAGCCAAGCACTCAAACTAGCTAGAAGTTTCCTTGAATATTGGATTAAACGCAACATCCCATAGGGAAGGAACATCACTAGAACTAGTCAATTATGAAGTTGAACCTTAAGGAGAGCTAAAAGAAAAGGATAATTTTCATTAGTAGAGATGTATAGGGATCTTGACACAACATGGCGCATGAGGTAGAGAGGGATATTGCAAAAGAAGCAGAGAGAGAGAGAGATAGATAGAGAGAGAGAGAGAGAGAGAGAGAGAGAGAGAGAGAGAGAGAGAGAGAGAGAGAGAGAGAGAGAGAGAGAGAGAGAGAGAGAGAGAGAGAGAGAGAGAGAGAGAGAGAGAGAGAGAGAGAGAGAGAGAGAGAGAGAGAGAGAGAGAGAGAGAGAGAGAGAGAGAGAGAGAGAGAGAGAGAGAGAGAGAGAGAGAGAGAGAGAGAGAGATGTAACATATAATGTTTTAACGGATAGCAAGTGTTGGGTATTCTAATGATATTGTTTTAATGTAAAGTGATGTGTAAATGATTTAATTGAGGTGATGATTGATAGTTGGTAAGGAATAATAAATAAGAAAAATGATGGAGCATTTCGAAAAGAATGGAAACTTACTGATAAGTCATTATATTGTTGAAGGTGATATGTGAAAAGTTGAATTTGGTGTAATGTGGAATCCATGTGGAATGAAATTCCATATGCTAGAATGGAATTTTGGTGTATTGAATGGTAGGTGGAATTCCAGTGGAATGGAATCTGATCCGATGGAATGGAATTCTATATGGTGGAATAGAACTCTATATAGTGGAATGGAATTTTGGTGCAATGGAATCACATATGATGGATCGAAATTCCATTCGGTTGAATGGGGAGTTGAAGAGAGTGGGGGGATTTGTCTGCATCTATGAAGAGAATGGTTTGAGAGTAATATACATTAGTGTTTGGAGATCATATGGGAGATGCAATTTGTGAAGCATTAGGGTGTGCAAGGAGGATAGATGTATATCGACATGTCATGTGGAAAGAGGGAAGGGAGAGGGTGAAAAGTTCACATCATGCCACTTGGAAGAAGACGAAGTACAATGGGATGAGAGGGAGAGACACATACACTTGTTCATTGAGGAAGAAATAGAGAGAAGAGGCAATACATCAAAATTTTGTGGGCGTCTTTCTTTTACATATTGCGTCTGATTTTGCTAGCCTTTGCTTTCATGTACAAATACGAAGTACCCATCAAGTACCTTTTCTAGTACAAAGTATCCAAAAGTACAAAATTTAGTGTCTTGCATATCTTGCAGCAGATAAGTACTACTTGCAAGTACAACAACTACAATTAACCCTTGAATCTAGGGGAAAAAGAAAGTGAAGCTCTACAATTCTATAAATCAATTTATTGTCAATAACTTTCATATCTTCTCTTCTTGGCTCTTCCAAATTTCTTGTCATAAAGAGCTTCCAACTCTTCTTCCATAAGCTTCTTCCATTTGTGATTTCTACTTTTTTCTTCATATGATAATGGTCCATTTCTTCATGTACCTTGGCCAATATGTAAGAATATTTTCTGTGATCATATAATTCATCATATAACTTCGTGGAGCTTTTCTTTCCCTTGAGGATGTTTTGGTTGACTTTGTGATATTCCTCTTTGCATAGTTTTTTGTAGCCTCCATCCTCTTAATGTAGATGATTCACCTTCTTCTCGTCTCAAATCTTTCAAGTCTATGATACCTTTTGGAGTCGAATCACTTTGAAAAGTTCATGTATATGTCGGTGAAGCTCTCTCACATCTAAAGGTTTTATCATAAAAATAATTCGACTGCCGAACTTCCAAAAAAATTGTATCTGTTCTATCAATAATTTGTATAACCTATAGCAAGAGTGAGTGTTAACATCGAGCTGCCTGAGAGAGAACAATTAATGTGTAATATGAGAATCCCGAGCTCCTCATCTCGAGTGGAGAATCCCCCACGCTTGGACCATAAATTAACGTAATTAGAATTTCGTTGTTGTGTGTGTGTGAGAGAGAGAGAGAGAGAGAGAGAGAGAGAGAGAGAGAGAGAGAGAGAGAGAGAGAGAGAGAGAGTTTATGGAATTGGACTTGTCATTTGATAGGAGGCCGGAGGGTCTATATTATACCAATTTTTGACAGAAAAATAACAGTCAATTTCACTACATCTGCAAACTGGCATTGGCCGGGGATTTCCAAGAACAAATAGTCGTTTCTACTTATGATTGGAGGCAAAGGACCACATCCTACTTCCTGCTGCGGTTTATGTTGCTACAGGGACTAGTAATACGTACAAAATAATGTGTACCACAATCACTGCAATTCGCTTGGGTTCAATGTACCTTGATATGGCTTACAAATTCAGAAGATTAAGATGAAGATGGGTCTGTTACTTTCCAAGAGAGTAATAGCCAATGACCTGATGTGGGTTTGTTGTCATGGTTTCCTGGGCTCGTGAAGGTTGGCTGCAGATGACCGAATAAGGGGAGGCCACTGAATAAGGTCGGGAGCGACAGCGGATATGGGGTTAAGAAGCTGTGAGGTCGGAGGACCAGGTGGTGCAGGAAGAGGCGTGGTTGGAGAACTTGAGGGGAGAGATACTGAGGAATAGAATTGCTGCTGCAATGGCATCACGGGGCAGCTCTGGAGCAATTTGGGCTGCCCAAAAAGACAATACTCGGGTGCTGCCGAAGGTGGCAGCGACGGCCTATGGGCGGAGAGAAATGCATCACCCCTGCCCGACGTGGCTGCTGCAAATGGTGGCAGGGGGAGGGACTCTCTCAGAAAATCGCATGCCGTGAACTCGAACGCGTTGCTCGCTGCCTGGAGCTGCTGTGGCGAGCCGCTCATTTTGTGTGAAGAATGCGAATCCTTCTGCTGCATGGAGGTTATGGCCACTTGCGCTATGGGAAGTGGGAGGCCCCCGTTTCCAAAGACGCTGAACAGACTGCAATATTGTTGCATAGTTTGCTGCTGAACGACGGCCCCTCCATGTCGTGGCTGTATCGGAGGTTGATGCTCTTTACACTGCATACTAAGTTGTTTTCTTGAATTTGATTGTGCATTGATATCTTCTGGCTGCTGGGCTCGAGGCCCGATTCGGTCGATGGACTGCTCTAAGGAGGTCAACCCATTAGTGCTTTCTCTGCCACATGCGTTGAAGATCTTGGTTGCCGCCACTTGCGGAGAAGAAGCGGGCGCGGATCGGAAGTTGGGAAGAAGGTGTGCAGGTGGGATCGGCGGGACGGGGGAGGAAGAGGACGATGACCCTCCGCTACACAGGAGGCTCTCTGGAAGGGGAGGCGGAGCGGGAGGTTGAAGATGGAGGCTCAGAAACGGAAGTCGTTGTGTACGGGGCGGAGAAGGAGGACGGGGTGCAGATGCGGCAACGACGTTGTTCTTCCATGCATGAGGGTAGCCGGCGCTCGCGGACGAGCGTGTGGGTAACGAAGAATTGAACGACATGGGCGGCTTTGACAACTTGCAGATCGGCGGGGATGGAGGAGATGAGCGTGGCGGAGACGATGGCATCAATGCTTTGCGTGGCGGGGGGTGATAATAGAACTCAACGCCTCCAATGAGGTGTTCCCTCTGCACGAACTCCCCCCGCCGTTTACATTGGCAGAGCTCGTTGTACTTGGCAACTGCCTCGTGGATGAGGGCCACTGCCGCCTGACACAGAACCGCGCTTACCCTCGATGCGGAAAAGGCGCACCGGGGGCAGCTGAGAGAACTGTGGTGGGCGGCATCCTCCACCCGCCGCCGCCTCCTCCGTTAGAGCGTTCTGTCCAGGAATGAACGACGGCGCCGGTCACTTGCCCAATGAGGCGAGCGGAGATGCCTCGGGCGCCAATAACAAATCCAGCGGCTAGGATCGTAACCTTCATGATGGCCTGGGTAGCGCCGTCGTGGAAGTGGGTGCTGACGACGCGGTGGTCTTCGACCTGAGGCGCGGGAGGTGTTGACGCAGAAGCCGGGGCGCGCTGCCCAACGGCGCAGCCACCACTGTTATTAGTGCGAATGTTCTGATGATTCGGGGGAGCGCGCACCGCCTACAGCGCCGCTAGTGGGCGCGCCGCTGGTGAAGGAGGCTGTTCACCACTACGTGGACCTCTAGCAAGCCTCCGGCGGTTCTTTGCGGGCGTCGCCCTGGAGGATTTTGGCGGAACTGGCGTTCTCTGCTGGCGACTTGCTGCTGGTGGAGTTGCCATGTTTGAAAGTTGATGATCCTGCAAGCCATCTTGAGGCTGATCCTTCCGCCAGCTGCCGCTCTGTTGTGGCTGCGGCTGGTCCTTGTTGTTGCTGTTGTTGTTATTCGTGATGAGGGAACGCGTTCCCCTTCTTCTTTGCGCTAGCTGCTGCTGCTGATTGCGCTGCAGACATTCCTTTCGATCGCACATCATCCTCTGACGATCCGCGGGCAAGACGTCGTTACTTTGGCAATAACGGCCTTCCCTTTACGGGATGACATAATTCTGAAGATAAAGACCACGAGCAAGTGAAAAAGGCCCTTTCTACTTCTGTTTTTTGGACGCAAAACGCAATATGAACTTGAACACTCGCCAAGACCTCTAATAAGATGAGAACTTGAGAGCTTACTACATCTCTTCGAATTATACTTGAATCCAAACACTTCTAGAAAAACTACAAAATTTGGCCATCTATTGAAGTTGAAGTAGAGAAATGTTATTTCAATATGAGGGAGAGATCCAAGAAGAGATAGATAAATCTTTCATCTCTAGGTGGGGAGTCGATAAAGCTTGGAATCGCTAATTGGACATGCCTAAATGGTGGTTCACTCCTAAAACTATACATTTTCTTATAAAGTAGTGAGATGGATCTCTCCATGGAGGGCTTGTAAGGTTATTCTATGTATTTATATAAGGGAAAATGGGTTAATTTTAGTTCATTAATCCTTGAAAGGCTACTTGGGCTGAACACACCATCCTTCCACGGCGCTTTTTCTTTGGAACTCATAGTATTCAACTCTTTTGTTTGCCATAGTTAGAATCTAGAGGGTAAAGATGAAACTTGAAAAGAAAAATGGAAAAATCTTTGCAGATCTAAGTGTGTTACTCTACGTCGTCATAGCTCATATGCAAACACAATAAAGAAATGTCGAATCCACGGTGCAACCAATTGGTGGTATGAAGACATACATGGTAGGATGGAAGCACATACACCTACGACAAGAGAGAGACAAGCATACACATAGGCACAAAAATGCATGCATGCATACACACTCATAAGTAGGCAAAAGGCACTGTGCTCCAAGAAGTTCTTCTACTGTTCAAGATAAGAGTAGAAAGGTCATACGAATTCTAGACTCAAACACACTAACCCCTATGAATGAGAGCTCTTTCACTTATATAGATTTTTTAAGAGCTATATCCACACAAGTAGCATCTAATCTAGTTTTACAAATAGCGTTTAGAAGCTATTTGGAGGCTGAAATTGTTGGTGCATTTTGCCCAAGCCTACATGCTTATATTGCTTGATATTATCCTCATTTGTAAGTCACATGAGTAGTCAGTGAAACCCTCTTGTAAAAGAGTACATTTTATCTCTTGTAAATGGAAAAGAAAAAAGTAAAAGGATGGCTTACCTCATCCATGATGTAAAAGCAAATTCGTGGCTCCAACTACCAAAATCACGAATTTTTGAGCTGAGGGAATCTCTCCTAACTTTTGGGGATCACTTTTAGGTGGAGCCATTCGAATTCGAATTCAAAACTCCCTCCAAGAATAGCTATAAAAGGAGCAAGAAGGAAGAGGCGATTAGCAAGCCTTGTACGTGACCACTTCATGTCATTTTGTAGAGATTGAAGAGCTTACTCCATAGCTCTATCATTCTACTCCCATTGTGCAAAGATTCATTGCCAATGTGGTTGTAATCATATGTGAATCTATACATTATTATCATCTACCTCTCTGTATTTTGTTCTCTGCTATACTCACTCAGAGCAGTAACTTCAGAAGGTCATATCTCGAGTTTTACTGAACATTTTTCAGTGTTTTAAAGTTGCGCTTGGATAGATCTCACTGTCTAGTTTCTACTTATAAATTTTCAAGGTCATTGGATTTATACTTTTGGAGATATCTGCATTTTACTGCTTACTGCTCTACTCTCTGCCAGAGCCCCGAGAATTGTGGGTAATGTTCCAGAACTTGATGAACTTGTCCTCAGTGCTCAGTCCATCACTTTGAAGTGTTTTAACTTGGAATAGGAAGCTTGCTAAGTCTATCTTGCTATGCCCAAAAGGAATGTTTCTAATTCCTTCCAGGTTGAGAGCACTGTTCATTTTTTCCAGCAGGTGTATGTCCAAAAATAGCAAGTTTTGGGAGCTAGTCATTTCGCAACTTGTCGGTCTTGACTTAAACTTTTGGGATACATGTTCCAAAGTACTTGGCTAATATTTTGGTGGATTTAGGAAGCTCAAAGGGTCTACTAATCAACTCTGAAGTCTCAGTTGGCTGGTGTGAAGCTGGTTGTAGCGGCACCTACTCATCTTTGGATTGCATCCACCATCTCTCTTCACAGTGGTATCAGAGCATAGTCAAGCAACATGGGAGATGGATTTCCATCAACAATTGACAAATTGGATCGAAACAACTACCCGGCATGGTCTCTAAGGATGGAGGCTTACCTTCAAGAAGGAATCTATATGGATTCATATCCGGAGATGAAGCAATGCCAACCATGAGGAACAAAGGGCAACCATCACATGAAGAAGTGGAAGGACTTTCGAATTGGTGTTCGAAGGATGCACTTGCAAGGTCCTATATTCTAAACTCAATCTCTGATTTTCTTTTACCTCATGTCAAGGGATGCAAGACATCAAGAGAAACCTGGAATGCACTTGCTTCTTTCTTCTCTTCCAACACTCGAGCAAGGAAGAACCAATTGTGGATGGAGTTCACAACAATGAAGAAAAGCCCGAAGCAAAATGTGACTGATTATGTCACAAAGATGAAGGAGATTTCCGACCAACTTGGAAGCATTGGAGAGGTAATTGAAGAGGAGCAAATCATAAGACAAATCATGAATGGAATCAAAGCAGACGACAAGTGGGAGTCATTCACAACAGCCATGGATTTATACATGGATATGCATGTACCCGACCTCAACACACTCATGGGCCAACTCTTCACTCATGAAGCAAAGATTAGCAAAGGTGGTGAGTCCTCAAGAGGTAATCAAACTTCTGCCTTATATTCTGATAAGCTAAGGTCAAGGACAAGTCAAAGAATAGGAAGAATGAAGATGAAGGAAGCTCTTTCCAAGCAAACTTTGCAGGTAGAGGAAGAGCTAGAGGAAGAGGCAGAGGTGGAAAGCAAGGCAGGGGGAGATTCCAATCATCTCAACCTTGCAACATATGTGGCTTATCTAACCATACTACTGAAGAATGTTTCAGGAATCCAAGGAACTCAAGAGGAAGAGGATTCAATAGAGGTGGCTATGGATCAAATAGAGGTAGGTACAATGGAGGCTACAACAACAACTACTACAACAACAATTACAACAACAACAACAACTATCAAAGTGGCCATAGAGGAAGAAGAGATTACAATAACTATGCAGAGGACCAAAGTCAAGAAGATTCATTATTGATTATGAATCTATCAACAAAGAAGGGTAAGGATGATGATCACATATTTTACATTGATTCGGGATGCTCGAACCATGTAGCAAGAAATGTGGCTTTACTTTCTGATTTGGAAGATCCTCATAACAAGCATGAAGTGCAGACAAGAGATGACACAAAGCACTCAGTGGAGAAGATAGGTAATGTGAAGACATCAGATGGGAATATGAACCTCTTAAGCAAAGTCTTGTATGTCCCTACAATTACCAAAAATTTAATAAGTGTTGGACAGATGTTGAAAAAGGATTGCAGGTTAGATTCAATCGATTTGGAGCATATGTTGAAGACCCAAGGCAAGGCTTTCGAAGGATTGCCAAAGGAGAAAAGACAGGAAGGCTTTTCACTTTTGAAGTGGAAGATACAAAGAATAGCTTTGTTTAGCTATGGATCTCAAACTCTAACAGAGTTGGAGATATGGCACAAAAGCTTGCTCACATTGGTGAGAGGACACTCAAACAGATTTGCAGGGACCAAAGTGTACTTGGTTTGCCTAATATCACAAGGCAACACATGATTTATAAGTGTGAAGCTTGTCAACTCGGCAAGGCTCATAGACAAACCTTTCAATAAGAAAGGATATATGTATCAAAATCCTTTGGATCTAGTGCACACGGATGTGTGGGGTCCAAGTAAGGAGCCATCTATATCAGGCTCAAGATATTATGTGTCTTTCATAGATGATTGTAGCAGGTGGACCATTCTGTTTTTCATGAAGCACAAGGATGAAGTGTTTAATTGCTTTAAGAAGTATATTGCTCTTGTTGAAAATCAAACAGGTAGGACTTTGAAAAGACTCAGATCAGATGGTGGAGGAGAATACTTCTCTTCTGAATTTGATGCCTTCTTGCATGAAAGAGGCATTAAAAGGGAAGTCACTACAAGGTATACACCTGAACTCAATGGTGTAGCAGAGAGGAGGAATAGAGCTATCGTCGAAGCTGCAAGGTCCATGCTCAACGAAAAGGGATTGCCGAACTACCTATGGGCAGAGGCTGTGTCGACAGCCACATATCTCATAAATAGACTTCCATCTAAGTCACTAGATGGAACCACTCCATATGAAGTGTGGAATGGAAGAAGACCTAGTCTAGAGCATTGTAAAATCTTTGGATGCTTAGCCTATGCTCACATTCCTTCTCAAGTAAGAGGGAAATTGGATCCCAAGGCAGAGAAGTGTGTATTCATTGGTTATGATCAAAACCAAAAGGATATAGATTGTACAATCCAACCAATAAAGGATTTTCTGTGAGTAGAGATGTAATTTTGATGAAAACAAATCATGGTTTGATGATGACAGGAAAGTGAAGCTGCCATATGACTTGGATGAAGATTTTCCATCACTTCAACCAAAGGAGCCAAAGCAGATTGAAGAAAGTGATTCGGAGATTGACCTAGAAGACTTGGAAAGACTAAAGCTATGGAAGAACAAAGGTAAAGCAAAGATGCAGGATGCTACATATGGACCCGAGAGCTCACATCACTTAGAAGGTCTTCGAGGGAGAAGAAGAAACCAGAGAGGTTTGGTTATGATACTTCTTTGGTCACCAAGCACTCAATCTACATTGCAAAGGATTCAACCAATGAAGAACCTACCACATTTGAAGAAGCACAAAGCAAGAAAGCTTGGAGAGATGCAATGGATGAAGAAATGGAAGCCTTGAAGGAGAATGACACTTGGGAGCTTGTACCTAACAAGCCATCTATGAAGATAATCGGATCTCGATGGATATACAAAATCAAGAAGAATCCAGATGGAAGTATAAATAGACACAAAGCAAGGTTAGTTGCTAAAGGGTTTGCTCAAACCCATGGTATTGATTATGAGGAGACTTTCTCTCCTGTTGCAAAAATGCCTACAATTAGGGTTCTCATTAGTCTTGCTGCATCTAGAAATTGGAATCTTTATCAACTTGATGTAAAGAATGCTTTCTTGAATGGATGGATTTCTGAGGAAGTGTATATGGCACAACCTCCTGGATATGAGGATGCACATCATCCTAACTATGTATGCAAACTAAAGAAAGCTTTGTATGGATTGAAGCAAGCTCCAAGAGCTTGGAATTTCAGATTGGTTACTTATTTGCAGGACCAAGGATTCAAAGCTAGCAAGGCGGATACCTCTTTGTTCATAAGAGGAATGGATCTGAAGTGATTATTTATGTGTGTATGTTGATGATATATTATCACAGGCAATGATCTTGAAGGAATCAAACAGGTAAAGAGTCAAATGAAGGAGGAGTTCAAAATAAGTGACCTCGGACCACTCACTTATTTTTTTGGATTGGAGTTGATCTACACAGATTCAGGTATATACATCACACAAAGGAAGTATGTCCATGACATGCTCGTCAAGTTCAGATGGAAAATACAAAGTGTGCAGGTACACCTATGGAGCAAAATCATAAGCTTAGTGCTTATGAAGGAGAGCCAATTGAAGACATCACAAGCTATCAAAGCTTGGTTGGAAGTTGAACTATGCAACACTCACAAGGGTGGATATATGCTATAGTGTTAGCATATTGAGTCAGTTTATGCATAAGCCGAGAAGACCACATATGGAAGCGGCCAAGCGAGTCCTCAAGTACCTAAAGGGGACCATGAATGAAGGTTTGTTTTATTCATTTACTTCAGATATTGAGCTAAAGGTCTACTCAGATGCAGATTGGGCCGGATCTAAAGATGATAGAAGAAGCACATCAGGTATATATCATTTGCAGGTTCAAAATCATTTCTTGGTCATCGAAGAAGCAACCAACCGTGGCATTATCTTCTACTGAAGCTGAATATAGAGGTTTGGCTAATGCAACTCAAGAAATCATGTGGTTAAAATCTTTGTACACAGATCTTGGACTTCATTCTTCAACACCTCACATTTTTGGTGACAACACAAGCTCACTACATCTAGCAGCTAATCCGGTATACCATGCTAGAACCAAGCATATTGAAGTCCACTACCATTATGTAAGGGAGAAAGCTAATGAGCAAGGATATTCAACTATCCTACGTCTCTACAGATATGCAATGTGCAGACATGTTGACGAAAGCTCTTGATGGTACGAATTAAGTAGATTCAAGTTGATGATTGGTTTGCAGGAAATCAAGGACAATTGAAGACTTATTTGGAGGCCAAGCATGTTAGGCTTGAGGGGGAGCTGTTTGGTGCATTT